>RJWH01000319.1:443120-934715 GCA_004363575.1 Solenodon paradoxus | reverse complement strand
ATATATATATATATATATATATATATATATATATATAAAACATGACAATGCTGAATTGCTGTGCTATCAGTTCATGAGAATCTCCATATACCTATGAACACTGGGAAATATCCAATGTGCTAATTCTTGTCAGCTTAACAAAAAGGTGTACCATGATATCTCATTGGTATTTTGTTTACCTTTTCTTGATTGCTAGTCATTCTGAATGTTCTTTCAAATTCTTAGGAGCATTTGGGTTTCTTCCTTTATAAACTGCTTCTCTATTTCCTTTGCTCATTTTCTAAGATCCTTCTACTGCTTATTGTATGGATTACTTGCTGCATGAGAAGAGCACCCTGTAAAACCAAAATAGTCATTTCTCTGTGTGAATGAAATACAAAAGAGTTGTTTACTGGAATTCCTCTTGTGCTGTGGTTCGCTCGCTCTTAGAAATCATTTGACCTGTGTTGACGCCCAAGCTCTCATTCAAGGAGAAGAACCCAGACAAGGCATGGAGATGCTTCTGCTGATGGAGTCCTCTCAGGAATATTCAAATTAAAAGACAAAGGACAGGGCATTTGCTCATTGTTATTTGGGATATATTATTCATTTTATATTTACATATTTATATACTCAGCATAATGCAAGAGAGAATGTTCTATTTAAATGAAGACTGGGAAAACACAAGGTCATGACTTTGTTTCTAAAATCTGAGATTGCATTTAACTGAAAATGGAGAACAAAATAACATTAGTCTCTGAAAACCTGCATAAAATGGCTCCTTCAGTTAAGTTCTTATTTGCCATAGGGCACCCTGAGTTAACTAAGGAAAAGATGGTATGCCCCATGAGTGCCTACACTTGATTAGTGAGACAAAGAAAGCTGACAGAGACAATTGAGTGAAAAAAATAGAGCAATAGAAATTTAAAGGAATTTTGCTGTCAGTCCTATTTTTCAAATACACAGAAGTTGCTTCTGCTACAAATGTTTCAGGGTTTCATCTGATAGAGATTTTTCTTCACATGTGTATTACGGTGCAGGCTTCCTTTTAGCTTGTAAAACTTGAGCTTTTTTTCATTGTTTTTTTTTTTTTTTTCTACTCCCCGACATTCACATTTTATATCTGTTCCCTTTTGACTAAGCTTGTCATAGGAAGTTACCCTAATCTGCTGCCTGTCAGGGATACTGAATTGCATTGCTTTGCAACTTTGACTTCCTTCTGAGTTACTATATGGCATATTTTTTCAAGAGAGTCAAAAACACTCAAAGTAATGTTTTTCATTGCATTTCTTAATACTTGTCATGGATTTAGTATATAAATCTAGAACTCTCCATGTTAGTCCAAATCATTTGAGAATTAAAAAAATTCCAGATGTAGGTTTGAATCTGTGAGAAATTTTTTGGCATTGACTTAAATATTTTTAGGATTTTTATCATTGGTTTAAATAAAATTAGAGATGGCATATTAATAGAATATCAAGCATTTATAAATTGGATTATTTTTTCTTCTGAAAAATAATATATGCAATGTATAAAACACTTGCTAAGAAAATATCAAAATGGAATATTGTATTTTATTACAACTCAATCTAATTACTTGAACTAGTGAACTACTATAAGCATTAAGTGTGTGAGTGTATCAGACTTTTGTTAGATTAAATTAAATATTTTTTTCTTGATAAATGAAAATTATTTAGTTATAAATGACAGACTTTTAGACTCTCTCTATGCTCTCCAAGAGTCTGCTTTCAGTGCTTGTGGCAAAGAGTAGAGCAAATATATATATATATATATCTCCATATATATGGGGGAGAGAATCTAGCTCTAATCGTCTTTGTTTTATTTCTTAATACTTTTAATTCAAGTTATTTTTATAATAATATAACAGGAAAAAGTAATAAAATTATCCAGAAGACTTTTATGATCATCATTAAATATAATTCTCTTTCTAATATATTCAAGTGCAATTTAAAACATTATTGAGCATCACATAAAACATTATATAGATTTCAAATTGCCTCATTATAAATCAACATCTGTATATACTTAAAGACATTAAGTTCACCACCAAAGTTTCAGTTCATGCTTCACCACACAATTGACCCCTTTTACCAGATTTACTCATCACCACACACCTTTCCTTATGGTAAGCACTCATTTGGTCGACTATGTCTAAAAGGTTTTCTTTTTAATTTAGTTCAGTCATTTTTTTTTAAATGTATCATCTATGAGTTAAATCATATGTCAGCCATAATTGGTTTTCATATGTTAAAGGACAGTTGGTACAGAGACACATTGGTTGCTGTCCCCTCTGTCATATTTTGCAATTTATCTTCTTCTTACCAGGACACTTCTTAGTGATGAAATTCAGCAGTGAAGCCAATGGGTTGCCACATGTGACAATAAAGAAGCTATGAAATTGGAGATGAAGACTGCTTCTCTAGTTCTGAATAGTTTTATGCCTCCAATAAAGAGAAAGACTGAGTCTCAAAGTCCTTCACTGAATGACAACCTTTAAAGCTGGGTTGTGTTGAGCTAGACTGAGGGCAGGAATGGCTAAGTCCTGGTGATGGACTATACCTAGGGTCTCACTCTGCACTACATATAAAGTACTTATCTTGCGGGGAGCTATCAACTATTCAAGCTTCTGAGTGAGAGAAAGAGTAATGCATAATGCTTGAGAGGACTTAAGAAATGGAGAAGAGTGGAATGAATTATGGTCCATATAGTTGATAGAAACGATAGTGCTCTTGAAAAATGATCTAGTCGCACCAGTTAAATAAGTCACCCAGTTGATATTGGTAAAAAGGAAAAGTAAGAGAAAGAGTAGAGCTTATAATGTGATTTATATTTTATAAAGCATACAAAAGAACACCTTATCATGTATATCTGTGTGTGTAGGTAGATAGATAAGTAGAAAAACTCTAAACTTGGTGTTAGCCTGGGTTATGTTAGTTGATGGGTGTGGATGGTCAAAGTGATGATTGTAGTTAGAGGAGGGACTAAAACAAAAAATAAGGGGATAGTAGTTACAAATAAATAAGTCTGAAAAATGAAAGTACTCCAGCATGTAGAATAATTCCATGTACATAAAATAATATTTAGATTTGTCATGGGCTGGATTGTGTCCTCCAAAAATGATGTGAGTGTCTTGATCCCCTTTAGCTCAGAATATGTATTTATTTGGAAATAGGGCTTTTACTGAGGTGATAAAGGTAAGTAATTAGGTTGGACCCAGATTCAACATAACTGTGCTTCTTATCAAAAGGGGAAATTTGGGGCACAGGGAAGATATATGAGGACAACAGATTCAAGTTGCCAGATCCTCAAAGCTAGCAGAAGCTAAGAGAAAGGCCTGGAATAGGTCTTTTCCTCAGATTCTCAAAAACACCAGAACTGATGCTTTGATTTTCAACTTCTAGCCTTCAGAACCTCAGGAAAAAAATTTCTGTTCTTTAAGATGCCTCGTTCAGGCATGTTTGTAATTTATAGCAACCTTAGAAAACTAATAAATGTTGTTTATTAACAAATTAGAGGATAATGTGGAGTTTAAATACTTTTATTTGTAGAGGTCCTTAGGATATATCAGAAAATTTTAAAAAAAAAAGCTATCTAGATAATGTGTTTGGCACACTTCTATTAAATTAACAGGGAACAAGGGAGACATCTCTGTTGTTGGATAAAAAGAACTGAAATACCAGCTTACCACGTCTTGTCTGTGTGAGCTTGGGGAAGTTACATCTGTTTTATCATCCATTTGATAGGATTAATGATGGCCTCATCTTTAGCTTGCTTGGGGAATATGTGGCAAAATGATATATAGAGAGCTTTAAGGTTTCTTCTCAGCTCCAGGTCTTCCTATTTGCTGTTTTCCATGTATGGAACATTCTTAACACAGCCATCTGTTCATTCTTCATGTTACCACCTCATTTAGCCTGTACTGACCATTTTCCTCATTTTTTTTCTGTCACATGCATTTCAGTTTATCTTACTAGGAGCACTTTTTCAACCTCACGTTTTTGATTTCTGGTTTACTTACCATTGACCTTCCATCCATTTGTTCTACCTATTCATGATATTAGAGAATATTTGATAGTTGTCTACTTTACCATCTTTTCCAGTTTATCATCTCACAGGAATCTTCTTAGTAATCAAATTAAACTGCAGCCACAGGCTAGCATGTGGCAGTGAAGAAGCTGTAAAATTACAGATAAAGACTAAATCTCTAACTCTGAATGCATGAATCTGAGAGGGAGAAGGCCTGACTCCCAAAAACCTTCACTGAAAAATTACTGTAAAGTTGTGTTGAGCTAGATTGTTTGTGTCCTATCTACCGCTAACTCTCCAGTGCTGAGAACAGTGTCAGGTCCAGAGAGGACAACCAAAGAGTATTACTGATCAGTGTCTAAAGAGGTTAAAGTGCTTTGTACAGTACTTGCCACATAATAAGTACTCAGTCAACATTGGCTATTTTTCTCTTGTTCTTTATCTTATTATAAAATAAACAATTTGTCATAGTGATATGTACTGATATATTGTACTTTACATGTGGAGTAACAGAGGAGGATTCTTTCAGTCCTCACCTCCCTCATTCACCCCAAATATGGAGATGATGACTTTCCTGAAACAGAGAAAGAATTTGTTTTAAATCTTGTTTTCATTTTGCCTTACTTAAAAATATAATATATTCAGGGATCATATTCCACAGAATCTGTACAAACTTAGCATTAAGGTCGTCTGAGAAGGCAAGTAACCATCCAATGGCCTCAAGGTGTCCTTTCACCAAATGTACCTTTCTTGGCCCAGGTAGTTGTTAGAGACATAATTATGTTTAAATATAAAACAGGAACCATTGCTTTTCATCCAGGATATGTAACAACACCCAGTCTGGAAAACAGTATGGTAGTTGCTGAGAAACAGCATACAGGAATGATAATTTTTGGACAGAGGATTAGCATGAATTCTGGCCAGAATGAATAGCCCCAGGTAAGCAAATTATCATGCTCCACAGGCATTTTATTTGGTTTAGTAACCTAATTGTAAGAGATGGTGGTCTCAATAGTATTACCGGCAGAGCAGCGTGAGATATGGGGCTTCCGAGTATTCAGTATCAGGCTTGGCTGGCAGTGATCCTTATTCTTCCAGTAATTCATATGAGGCATGTGTGACAACTAAGCCTGTGAGCCTGTGTGATGTGTCACTTTGCACTCCCAGAAATGATCAAATTGTCATTTTTTTAAAAAATGTAGGAGATGGATGGCGCCATTGAGATTTCAGACACTGCCGCCATTTGTGCAAACTTCCAGGATAGGAAAGTGGTTATGGCACTGGAAACACTGCTCATCTTTCTCATTGTCAGAGTTTTTACCTATGCTAAGGTTAAAAACTGTCATCCCCCCACCATGGATAGCTTACTTATTTATCTGATTTCTGATTCTGCACAAATAGAATCTGTCTAGATTTTCTTTCATTTGACACTGCTTTAGCAACTTGAAGAATATACTGCCTTGCCTTCAAGTCCTACCTCCCCAATGACTTTACATTCATTTCATTGGAAAATGGAGGCTGAATTGGTCCTGAGTTTCTTCTTGGGCTCAATCCTTTTGCAACCTAAGAGAGGGCAGTTTCATGAAATGTGAGTGTTGGAGTCCTTGGCAGAGCTGGCCCTGGGCATCTCTACCCCCAAAGCATACCCCAGGACCTTGTAAAACCTTCCATGGAGTTAGGGCAAATACAACCATTACTGAAATGGAAACATTTTGTGAATATCCACACAGAAGTCACTTTAAAATAATTGAAATATTTTCATTCAAAGAGATAAGTAGTCATTAAAATTGACACAATCATTTACTCATTTAGTAGGACAGAGATCTGTAAAGTTGGCCCTGTATTCTAAATAACATTTTTCAGTGTATACTTTATGAAAATTCTTGTCATAATTTATCCTGAATTTTCCAAACTGTACTTCATGCTGTAACTTTCAAGATATTATCAGACAGACATTACTAAAAAAAATCCCCACAAATCCTATGAGATTGCGGGATCCACAGGATTTTTTTGTCTTACCATTTTCATAACATATGACAAATGATATTCTAAAACGAGAGTTAGATAGATCTGCATAATTATTACTATCCTAATTTGTTCATTCCCCAAGAAGAAATATGTTTTACACAAATTTTCTAGATATATGGCCAATGACTAGAAGTACTTTTAGTGACTACAGAAGATATATGTACATATTTAATATTTTCTATACATACTACTTCACTGCATATTAAATATAATTTTTCATGTGTTTTTTAAATTATTTTTTAATTTGTTTAGTGATTTTAATTCTTGGCATTATTTTAGTACCAACTATAATATCATTGTGGAGGTGTATTATACTAGTTTTTGCTGCTTATCAAGCCTTTGAGATGTAATAATATTTAATAGTTTTTTTCTGTTTTGTGTTTTTTAAATATAGTTATCTCATTCCCTAACACAAGCTCTTTTCATGTTAATCATTTAGAAATATTCTTCCCTCTCTTTTTTCCAATTCTCCTTCTTCTCTCTTCTCTGTCTCTTTTCCTTCTTCTTCTCTCTTTCTCACTCTAAGTTAGTAGAACACAAAAGTACTAGACTCGTTAAGGGGAAATACTACTCTTAGTAAATTAAATATACCAACAAAGTTTTATAGAAAAGTTTCTTCTGGAATATTTTTCTTCTTAGTTTAACCTACAGAACAGCTGAATGCCTCTAAAGTAAAGCAAATTCCCTAGGAAACAATAAAAAAAAGTGTTTTCAGAATTTGAATTTAAAATTTTAAATCATTATTGTATTTATTTATTTATCTAATCAAAGAAGTGCATTGAAAACCCAACTTGACAACCACTCTCAGCTGATGACATGAAAGTATTCTTGCTTTTTCCTTGGAGGAGAATATCACATAAGCACTCTCAAACACACAGATTACATCTGCCATGCTATTCGTTTTACCTTGAATATTGCTATTTTAGCTGTTTATACATCTGGAAAAAGTGGGAAAACACTCTGTATTATAGTTCTTTTAGTGTTTTGATATGAAATTTACTTCAAATGGGTTCCAGGGACAGATCTGTTTTTATTCCACATTCTGAGCGACATGCACACTCCCTGCGACTTGGGCAGTGCTGCGTGTGGTCTGTCCTCTGCCCCGTATTAAATAGAGAGCACATGGACACAATTTACTGCTGGAAAAATACAACAATTTATTTGCAATTCACTGGGTGATAAGGAGCATATCTTCACTGCTCCCAGGCATTTGTCTCTAAATCCATTAGGGATAGACAAAGAATCCACTGTTACCCATTTTCCTTTCTTCCTTTAGAAACTTTCCCACCTTCCACCCAGTTTCCAGTGCCTGCCTGCTCTACTCTGCCTGCTCAGGTCAGGAGTCTCGATTTATGCTCCTGCTTGTAGTCAGTAAAGCCTGAAACTTTCACATACCATCCACCCTGAGTCCTTTTGTGTCTGAAATAGTCATCAGCAGTTCAACTGCTGCCTCAACATTCTTTGAAGTAGAGGACAAAAGAGAACTTTCCAGTTCTATCTTGCTAAGACATTATTGGACTAAAAGACTACCATTTGTCTTCGATGAGATTATGTAGGAATAGGGGGATAAATGGATCAGAAGACTTCTAAGTTTACAGTGATGTTAATTTTTAAATAGCATTGCATTAACTACACTGCCCTTTTGTTTTATGTAATTATATGTATACACATGTATATATGTGCATATGTGGAGGGATGGAGGGAAAGTTTCCTTCATTTATCTGAGGTTCTTCACAGGCTGGAAGAATGAACAAATTAAGGTGCAATTATTAAAAGAAAAGCTCAAATTTATTAACATACATAGGGAGAATTGATGTGACTGTAAATTCTGAGGTAGGGGGAGCAAATTCATTACTTACATCCTGAGCTGAGGCCTGGAAAGGGGATCTGGGTTTTCAGGGTATGAAGAAGTGGTCACCATATGGCAAGCAGGAATGATTCAACCTTATTCTGAAAGTAAAGATAAATAACTTCCCTTTTCAACATTCTTCTAAAGAATAAGGACAAAAGACCATTTCTGGATTAGGAGAAGGGTGGAGACCCAGTGGGACATGGTTGCTGTAGTGATATCATCTCCACATTTTCATATGGAAAAATTCCCTGTTTCTCAACATGGAGTAGCTATTAAACACCTCACATCTGGCACATGCCTTCTTCTCTGTCCTTATCTCCTCCACTTCCTAGTTCCTAATCCACTTCCTAGTCTTGCTGAACTTTGAGTCATTCTTTTTCAAACTAGAGTAGTAAGCACATCCCTGGCTCTTCTACTTCTTCCCTGGATTGAACACGCTCATTTTGCTAGGCAGCTCAATCACCACTGCCTCTGAATAACTGTTTCTATTTTACCCATTCTTTAAATTCAGTGCCTGTTCAGTTTATCCCTTTATAATTGATCATGCACTATTATAAATAGATATAATTTAGACATATCTTTTTACTACATTATTTCCCAACAACAGTGCAATGACTTCTTTTTCTTTTTCTCTTTAGTGCTTAATCTCTTGCCTGATTCACAAGAAAATTTTCTGAGCAAATATCTTAGATTGTTGCATTTTGTATTCCTTCCAGACAGATGAGGAAACTGAAACTTAGAGGTCAGATGATTTCCCACCATCAATGGCTGGAAAGTGAATAACCCAGGTCTTGAACCAAATTCTCCAGCTCTGAAAAACATGCATTTATCTCTTCTGTTGTTTGTATTGCTTGCCAAAAACATACTCTCACTTTCTGTGAAAAAACTGAAAGGGTGAGGAAGAAATATCTTTCAAGAGAATGACAAAAGAAGTCACTATTTTGAGGCAATGATCTGCAACACTTAATAGAATTTCTCCAAGGGAAAATGGTCCATTTGCTTTAGAATGGTCTAGCATTAAAAAGAGTCATTGTCTGCTCTCTTGCATATTCCTGTTAAATTCAGATCAGAAATGTTGAATTAGGTCATCTTGTAGTACTTCAGATTACATAAGCTAATATATGATATTTCATAAACAAATCTTAAGATAAAATAGGATTTTGTTTATATTTTGTGTATATGAGAGATTGCTATGTGGATAAATCAGATCATTTGCTTAGCATTAATTTTTACTTAATTCCATGATTTTGTCACATTCCTCTTGGTTTGGTTTGGGAACAGGACTTATTTTCCTCAACTGAATTTTCAATAATTAAGGTCAAAATTCAGTAAGGATGGATATGCAGTGTTGCCTCAAACCATTTTTTAAGAGCTAGCCTCTTATCTGAAGTGATTTAGAGAATCTCAAGAAATATCATCACTTTCTTATATTGAGTTAAAATAAAGTCTGGTGTTGAATTTTGCTGCTTTAATGAAACATCAATGTGCCCAGTTTAGCTGGGATTTATTCTGTGTGCCTGGAACATATTTCCTGACTTTTTAGATGCTTTGCTTCTCCTGCAATTAGAATAACTAAGTATTCAGTTGTCATGGAAATACTCCCCTCTATAAAAATTCTTAAACAGAAGCTTTCTTGATTTGTCTCTCTTTGCAGGGAAGGCAATTACTACAGCTACCTTTATCCTCTTTTCTTTGTGTTTCTCTTTATATCGCCAGTACCTTCCAATTCAAATTGTTTTGTAGCAGTTTCATGATACTTGATCTGTAGATAAAAATGCCTCTTCATTCATGAGAAGCAGCACTAATATTCAGATGGTGTTCCAAGCTTTTAGTAGTTTACAATAATCATTGAAAAGATGCAATATGTAGCTGAAGCATTGTCAAGTTGGCTGCTTTTAGTTTAATGCAATCAGAATATTCTAGTAGTTACTCGGAAATAGACTATTGTGCCTCTGAAGGTAAATGAAGGTTGGTCAGAGCAGCTGAAACACTCCCACACTGAACCACAACCTATTCATCCCATGAGAACCTTGCACCTTGCACTATTTGGCAGGTCTCACTAGTACTTTATCAAAATAGGCACTTAATAATTATTTGTTCAATGAAGGGAAATAATAAGTAGGTCCTGAAATTAGATGATTTATTCTAGGGTGGGGAGTAAGGAAGATGAGCTATTGATTTTGGAGAACCCCAGGTAATCCTCTAAGGTCTAAAGGACACGGAAACATAACTTATCATATTTCCTCTATCATTTAGTGTTATATATTTACTGAGAATCTATAATATGTAGACACTGTTAAAATTTAACAGCAGCTTAGCATAGGGGTTACAGGACAAGAGTTCGAGTCAGGCTTCTTGGGTTCAAACTGAAATGTTTTCATTCTTTGTTTCTGTTTGCCTCAGTCTTCAGTGTCTTCACTTGTAAAATTGTGGTCTTGAAGATCTTAAGGGGTTGTTCTGGGTGTTGGATAAATTCATATTTGTAAATGTTTCAGAATAGTACCTGGAATATAATAAGCACTCCATGTTTGTAAAACAGAAACAAAAGCAGAAAAATATAGAGCAAGAGAGACAGTTTCTACAACCGTGGAGTTGAGAATCCTACCAATAAGTCTTCATTGATTAACATCACTTCCTAAGCACAGAATAACCACCAAATAAAACATGTCCCCAAGGCAGATGTTGATAGAATCAATAAGAGAAGAACAAAGGAAAATGTGACAGGAGAGAGAGTTCTTCAATGATGAGATCTCTCTGGTTAAACAAAAGTTTCCCTATATTCCCTTCTCTGAAGGGATGGCAATAGGAAAGTAGATGATAATGAATGCGCAAATATATCTGTATCTATCTGTATATGTTTGTACGTGTATATGTATGTGTAAAATGGAAATACTCCCCTGTATAAAAATAGAAGGGAGTATTTAAATGGGTTTAATTATACATTATATTTAATATAATTATATATGTCATGGGATGACATGTCTATTCGTGGCAGAATAGATGCATCTCATTCAGTGTAATGGGTGCCTTCCTAAAACGCTATAGCTATACTGAGTTCTTTAAGTCAAACTATATTTTAAATATTTCAAGAGAGCTTGTTGTTTAGTCATGGCAAACTCCTCTTAAGGAGGCGAGTCATTATCTAATTTATTTAACTTTCGTATTTTGACTTTTGCTTGAATTTTGAAGTCACATATTATGTACTTGTTTTTCCTGAAATGTAGATTACTTTAAAATAACTGGATTTGTTGAAACTTTCTGACAGTAGGTATTTCTGTGTATCGTATTAATATGAGCACTTGGCATATAAAGACATTCAAAAACTACTTGTGAAAACATAAATGAACAGACTATCATCTAAAAGCATGAAATACGTGAAAATTTAGTTGTGTTATTTAGCAGTAAATTTCCCTTCAAATCAGCAATGGCTAAATATTTCATTGAGTGTTCTAGGAAAAATGGTGATAGAAGATACTTTAAAAATCAGTTGAACACAAATGAGTCATCTCTAAATGATGTAAGGAGATGATCCAAGGCAGGCAGATTCAAGAACCACAGCTATGCCTGATTTTATTTCCTTCTCTTCTTGAACTACTAAATTCTATCATTTCACAGCACCCCTGGCTACTTAATATTCTAGAGCAAATACAAGTTGAGAACATGTCTCTTGAGATTCCCTTTCATGATGAAGCAAGAACCTAAGGAATGAATTGAGTGCCCACAGAAGAGGGGGTCCTAGGCCTGCAGATTGTTGGAAATCTGAAAGAGTCTCGAGAATTAAATACCATTTACACAGTACTCCAGTATTCCATGTATATTTTCATATCCAGTTTTCTTTCCTAAGATTTATATGAACATTTAAAATTTCTGCAGATTATTGTAAATTGCTTTCTTTCCCTAGATTTACCCTTTCCCTAGTTTCTGCTATATACAAAGGCAATGAAAAATCTACCCCTACTTCCCCGGAAAAAAGTAAAAGCCTTCATATAGAAATTCTCTTAATTTCTTGCCAGCAAAACTCACTCATGAACATATATCAGCTTCTCATCTTTCTGACTACAATGATGCCCCTCTTTTTCTAAAATAGATCTCTAAAAACCCACGCTATGGATCTTATCTTGGTCTATTTAATTAATTTTTTTTAAGGAAAATTCTATACTGATTATTCCTTTCTATCCCATAGTTTTATTCTTCTCATCAACATTTTAAGTGGTCCAGACTCTTCCTTGAAGAATAAAAGACAACATTTTTGAATTCCATGTTTGTTTTAGCTACAATACCTTCATTTACTGTCAATGTAGTAAGATTTATTGAATATTTTAGCCATATTAGCTAAGATTTGCTAAACATTTTTGATGTTTATGTTGATATGTTGACTTTCTCTTTATCATCTTGACTTTCTCTTTATGATGTCCTCACTTGCCCTGATGTTCTATTGAAGTGTTCTTCTGAGGACGACAATGATGTCCTTATAATGAATCCAGTGGAAAAGTTTTACTTCTTATGTTGCTTGATATCCATGCAGTTTGTGAATTTGTTGATTTTTTCTGAAGCATTTCTGGTCTTGTCTTTCCTTACTTTGCCCTCCTGGATTTCTTCTACTTGTCTTCTGTTCTCTGTCTCCTTTTTCTTAAATGCTCCTTAAATGTGAATATTTCTCCACTTCTCCTCTTCATCCTTTTTTGTCAATGGTAGATATTCATTTTTTTCTGTGTTCCAGTAACTTTCTGGAATCTGTTTCACTTCTTACCCAGTATGGTATACTGGCTAATGGCATCCGTGATTTAAATGATCAGTTATATCTAGTGTTGGCAGACGAGCAAAGAAAAATACAAGACACACTGAAAAAACATTTATTGTTTATTTGAAACCCAAATTTATTTGGATGTCATGTGCTTTATTTGGCATCCCTAACTATATCAGAAGTCATAAACTCAGCTGCTTTTAGAAGTCACCTAACAAGAACTCTGAAATCAGAAAGGTATAAGAGAAGTAATGGTGAGGATTGAAGTTCGACTAAAGAGCATGTAGTCCATCAGAACACCTTCAAATTTGATTTCTTTCAAACTTGGTGGGCAAGCAATTCAAGTCTCAGAGCTATGTTCGATCCAAGATTATACATTTAGCTTCTAATGTCTATATGCTCATGATTCTTTCCAGTTCTGTATACACAACCATTTTCTAGAGATTTCTGCTAGTGTATTCTCTGGGTAACTCAAGGTACACAAAATTAAAGCCTCTAGTTAAGCCTTTACCTGATTCAGCATTGCCTTCAAAAGAAAATTCAGATTCTGAAATAGGGTTTACAAAGAGTTATGTGTCCCAGGCTACAGCCTTCAGTTATCTCTTGTCCTATCATCTAATCTCTGCCTACCACTCCATGCTCAGATCTTTACCAAACCCATTCCACTACTGTGGACAAACCATTTTTCTCTGGCTTCTGAGACTTTGCTGGTACTCTTCATTTTTCTTGAAGACTCCTTTTGCTTGTATCCACTCTACCTGTATTGTCATGCAGTTACTCTGATCAATGAAATATGAATAGAAGGGAGAGAAGTAAATTCTGAGAACAGTGTTAAGAACAGTGCATGCTTTGCCATTTCAGTTTTCTCTACCTCCATATTATGAAAGCCTATTTTTTCCTCAATTCTCTGCAAACAGGAAAGTTGAAGCATACTTCTTTGGGTTAATGCCTTTACAGGGGCTGTTCCTATTTGAGTGTATTGTGCAGCATAGACAGAAGCTTGTTGTACAATGTGGGTTGTAAGTCACAGATGTTCCCCACCTGCCCACCCCCAGCAAATAAAAAGAGAAACAAAATTTTCTACCCTTCAATGCAGTTAAGCTATAACAGATTTTATATATTTATTTAGCTGAGGAGACATATGCATCAGCCTATGTGTTGATAGATTTGCCATTTGAATCCAGTCTTTAGTTAAGATTTCATGTGAACTTAAAAAAAGGAGAAATGAGAGAGAGAGAAAAACTATGCATATTGATATTGATAACCAAGAGAACTTTGATTTATTTGCTTTCCTGCCTTATTGTTATTTTTAAAAAAAGGTCTTGGGCATAACAGGGTATTCTTTTAATGAAAAGGCATTACTTAGAATAAGGTGGAATATTCTCAAAATAAACTGCAAGAATTTTCTTCAATGCTGTTAAGCCCTTCCTGTATATTTTTACCTACACCATGTAATGCTATCAACTAAGTTATAGTGCCTGCTTATATATTATCAAGCATTTTTAAATTTCTACACTGTGCAGAGAATTTTTTTTAATGAAAAACTCCACAATAAGACAATGTAGACTAAAGAATATTATGTGATATCCTTGGGAATTCTGATCCTAAAGCCCATCTAATCACCACACAGAGCTGGGAAGGTATCGTTGCATAGAGATGCTCAAGGCCCACTCTTGATTTGCTAAAGTCTTGGAGCTGGGAGCTACTAATGTAAAGCTTTTTTCCGGAGACATAGCTAATGAGCTTAGAAGCACTGAAATTTCAAGGAAAGATGTAGTTTAATTATTAAACAGCTTCCATTGTCTTTGGATAATGATCATCTGTGTCAAAGAATTAAAACAATGCATAGTTATTCTGTCCATTCAGAAGGGACAGTCAATTTTGATAAAAATCCTGTCTGTGAGATGAAGAGCAGAGTTAAGTAATGATATGTGATGAAAATACTAATTTTATCTTAAAAATGGAGAGTGAGTTAGTAAAGGGGAAAGAAGTTATTTAACAAACTAAAAATCAAAAATATCTTTAATAAAAATCTACTGTATGTTGGGTTTTTGATTGAGCCTTAGGGGATCTCATGTTGAGACTGTGTGGCTTAGCAGTGAGTTGACTACATAGGAACCAGGCAGATATGAGCTCAACTCTCAACACTGACTTTTTTTAAAGAGGAAAGAAGTTAAGCAGGAAGGAAGGGAAAGAGAAGAGGGAGAAGCATTTTCACTTCTTTCTTTCTTCCTTTTGGCTGTCCCCCCTAACCTGGGTTACAAACCTAGGTCCTTGGCTTCTGCAGGATCTACAGCTAGCCACAGACTTAGTGCCTAAGTCACCAGGGCATACCTCAGCTCTGACTTTCAAGAGGGGTATGATTTGGGATGATAAACTTAAGCACTGTGACATGTTTGTTTAATGATATAAAGCATAATCTCAGAAAATGTACTGTTGTAAAATTCAAATGTGAAAAAAAAAAGCATATAGCTCTGTATGGCTAACTTATGAGTTCCATTTTATTTAGAATCCCACCCTAAAATAGTCTCATCAAATTATATGTATACACACATATATGTGTGTTTATGTATATGTATTTATATAGATAAATGACATATATAGTTAAATATACATAATTGAATATATAGCTATAGGTATAATGTTATATATATATATATATATATTAAACAGTTATTTTGTTACAAGATAATAAATCCTGTTGTTTCTGAATGCATTGGAACTAAAAGATGAAAGGAGGAACATAGCACTCTGTCACTTATAGGAGAAATGACATTGAATAGGAAATGGAAGTTCTTGTGTGTTTGGAACTCTCGATGGATAGAATAATGGCTTCTAAAAGATATCCATGTCTTAATGCTATTACCTGTAAATATATTAATTTATATGCTGAGGACATTTAAGGTTGCAGGTATAATCAATGTTATCCACCAGTGGATGTTAAAATAGAGTATATAATGGCTTATCTGAACCCAAGGTCATCACAGGGTCATTAAATGAGGAAGATGAAGGAAGGAAGATTCAGTGTCAGAGTGATGAGATGTGAGGAAGATCCAACTCACCATTTTGTGAGGAAAGTCACAAGTCAAGGGAGGCAGGTGCCTCTAGAAACTGGAAAAACCAGAAAATTGATATATCCCTGGAACTTTCAGAAAAGAATCCAGCACAGCTGACACCTTGGCTTTAGTCCACATTCTGACCTCCAGAACAGTGAGAGAACATATTTGTGTTGGTTTAAGCTACAAATTTGTGGCAATGGGTTACAGAGTCAGTAGAAAATGAATACAGAACTAAACTGAACAAGTGGGCAAGGTGGGAACTAGTCCTCCAGAAGAGATGACACAAGAGCACCAGGTTGTGGGAGATGTGACATATGTGTGTCTAGAGCATTGAGGCACGGGATTGAGTGGTTGGATGTGACTCTCGAGGGACATGCAGGGGACAGATGGTGGAAGGCATGCCACCCTTCAGATGAGGCTGGGCTTTTTTTGTGACAGCACTAGGGAACCCTTGAAAGACTTTCAGGAAGAATGAGCAAGATGACAATCCACAAATGAGGAGGAGCTACTGAGAATGGGGAAGTTTAAGTTGCTACCAAACTATGGATTGTTATTTCTTTTGCTGATGCCATCTGAACTACAAACTTGTGATAGTTCCTAATTTCACGTTTTGCTTTCTGCTATATTTTTTCTGAGTATTGATTCAAACTATTGTTTGAATTATTTTAAAACATTTGTTCTCTAATTCACCCTTCTTGGGAAAAAGCATCATTATAAGATGACAGATGCAATGTAGTAGCATTTTAAAAAATATCACTTGAGGAAACTTTTATTGACAAATGGTATAAACCCTTATGGATAAGTTCACTGTAAGTCCAGTGATGTCAGCACACCCTGCTCAGCACCAAACTATTAAAAGTTCATCACCATTTTCCACTGGAACCCACCACTGTTTGCCCCAACCCCTTTCCCCTTTGGTGACCTCAGCTTATTGTCAATGTCCAAGAGTTTTTATTTTGTCTTTTTCTTTGCTTGCTTTCTTTCTATTCCACATATGAGTGAGATCATCCAGTATGTGTTTCTTGCCTTCTGACTTACTTCATTTAGCACAATCCCCTCTAGTTCCATCCAGGGTGTCACAAATAACAGTGTTGCATCTCTTCTAAGGGCTATGTATCATTATATCTATGTACCACAACTCCTTTATCCCTTCTCTGACAATCGGCACTTATGTAATTTTCAGTTCTTGACTATTGTAAATAATGCTGCAATAAACATGGGGAGCATATATTTATGTGAATTAATGGTTTTGTTTTTTGGCAAATACCCACAGGTGGACTGATGGGCTTATGTAGGATTTCCAGTCTCAGTTTTTTGAGGAATCTCCATACTATAATGCAATACCATTTTGATTCTGTATTTTAATGATCAGTTACTGTACTTGGACATAGAATCTTCAGATTAATCTAAACCCTGTATAATGCAAAAATTATTTAAAAAATCAACTAATGAGCTGACTGCATCATCAGCTTTTTGTTGAACGGAGAAGATTGTGCATTGTGGTGAAGAAGAAAAGATATCCCCAGAAATGAAAGACTCATTTATCCCTTTATTCATGTAATGTTTATTGAGTAGTTATTTTGTGCTAAGCACTGAGCTTGACACTGGGTGTAAATGAAAAAAAAAAAATGATTCTAGTCTTCCTGGAGATGACTATCGCCTGTGTATATGTTTTAGCAGATGGGTATTAAGCATTAAATGAACACAAAGATATAGTTTTACATTTTGAGGTACCTTCTGGGAAGTAAAGGAACAAAGTACTTTTAGAAAGATATATAGGAGAAGGATGGGGACAACTTTGAGATAGGAAATCAAACATTCCTGGCAGAAGAAATTTTGTGTGGAAGGTTCTGAAATTGTAAAAAAGACCATTGGACTGGAGTAGGTTGGGGCAGTGAGGTACATATCATGAAAAGTCAAGTATCCAGGGGCACCTCTAGTGTGGACTGAAATCGAACCTAAATGGGCAATTGGGGGTAAAGTTGCTTATTCCCTGCACTTTATTTCAGTATTTTGTCTATAAGATAAATGGATTGAACATGATGCCCTAAAAAAGGATAAGATATCAATTCCATTGTCACACCAAAATTAAAGTGATGCAGTAAAAGTTATTTTGATGATTGAAAAAGCCTTGGTTTTTAGCAAATATTTATTGAGGACTTGATTTATGCAAAGTGCCAGGGGTAGCAGGAGGAGTGAAATGCACCAGCATCTGCTCTCTGGATGAAGCTGTTACTTCTGTTCTGTCTCTCATGCCTCTGTAGGCTGGTCGGTAGGAAGGATCCCCAAATACCACCACCCACAGACAACTTTGAAAGGATCACTGAGAAGTTCTGTGCAGCTTTGGAATATCTCAAGCCTATCCCTTCGACCTCAGCATGCTATTTCTGATTTCTTAGCCTTCCTACCCACTGGCTTGATTTTGTTACATTTGGGGGAGTGTGGGGCTAATTTTCTGCATATCCTTGAACGTTTCAGGGTTCAGTGCCTCTGGAAAATCGCATCTTTATAGAGTTGTGGAAGAGATACGTGTGAGGCACTGGGTCAAAGCAGACTTACACTCCAAAAGTTTTCTTTAGAGTCTGGTGTTGCTAAATCATTTAAAATAACTAGATTGAGCTGAGGATGATTTCTGGAGAAAACCATGTGATTGTATCCAACACCTAAACATATCCCAGAAAAAGAGAATCTGGATGGTGGGTGGAGAGACTGCTAACTGCAAAGCCTAGAGAGTTTGCTTTCCTTGAAATAAAGAGGGAGAATTTAGCTCAGGATTTCAGATTGGAATGTCAGGATCCAAAGTTAATCTTGGGCATTCCCATTTGTGCATTGTATTTTCATCTCAGAAATCTGGTGGCAGGAGGGAGCAGCGTCTTTTGCCTCTCTTGGCTCACTGTTGTTTGAAGCATGGTTTTAAAGGAAACTCTTCCTTTTGTTTTGTTTTGTTTTTGTGTTTTAAGGGAAAGGTATGTAGGCAGGCAGGAAGAGAGAAGAGGAAGACACATTTTATTTGTTTGAATTTGCTTGTAATCTTGGTTGTTCCCCCGGCCCAGGATGTAAACCTGGGTCCTTGGGATGGATGTGAACTTCGCTTTGGCCAGAGACAACTGATCAAACTACCATTCTACTAGGGCATGCCTGCAACTTTTGTTCTTGTTATTCACTGTTAAGTGATTGCCATGTGTTGGGAAATTAAACATATCACTTCTGTCACAGTCCTCACTTATATTCTTACAGCAAGACCAAGAACATTCTTCTTAAATGGACACATATGAGGGGACATAGGCAAGATACATTCCTCTAGGGGTAAAGTATGAATGCTTTGCACCCATTCTCTCTCCTTTGCCTTTGCAAAGTTATTTGCAGAGTTTTCATATTTCTTATTATAATTTCAAAATGACAAATAAATATTATTCGAGGGAGAGAAACAGTCTTGGGAATGAAATTAAAAGTAAATATATTAAATATATTAGTGTAAATGAATGGTAATGAAGGCAATTCCTTCAATACTAATATATAGGCTTCATGTGTTTATATATAAAACAAAGAGATTGATTTGTTTTTAATAAGAGCTAGTACTAAAACTTACAAAGACATCATGTTGTTGTTTTGAAGTTCCAACTAGATTTTACCCTCTCAACATTTTATTATCCAGATTGATATTTTCCAGATTTATTAATTTATTTATTTTTCCCTGATATTTTTCTAGGCCTTCAGACTAGTTGTCACAGCTCAGAGAAACTCCCATAATCACTGCAGGGCCTTGAGCTAGTGCATGGCAGCCAGGTAGTTCTTTAGAATGAATTAATACACAGAGCAGGCAAAGAATGAGATTTGTTCAGTCATAATCTTGGTGTTAATTGTTCTTTTTCTCCTTTCAAAGCATTCCTGAGATAAACTTGCCTTCCCCACCCCAAAATACATAGTTGCATTCAGTCACAAAGAAATCTGCTCTTTTTCTATTGTTTGATGATAATTCTAGTAACTATTCAAAATCTGAAAGGCAGGTGGAAACAAGTGGAACATGTTATAATTGGCAGCAAGCTTTGTTGGATGCAAACAAAAGAGTCATTGGTCTACTGGGATAAGGATGGAGGTACTGGTTTTCTCTGGGAGATAATGATAACATTTTGTCTTCATCATACCACTCCAGAGAATGCTACAAACATCAATGTGCTTTAGAAGACAATTCTTTTCTTCTTTTGAGTAATAAGGATCTGATGTTCATGCTGCTGATCTTCTGGACCAGTGTGAGCAGGATGATAGAGACAGGAAGATAATAAGGGCAGGGATATAAACTCTACCCTCGGGGAGAGGATTAGAGCCCTTGAGTCTCAGGGTCATCCTAGATGTGGACTAAAGATAGTGTACATACCAGGATGTAGAGATAATTGAGAGGACAGGGTTGGGGACATTGCGTATAAATCAAGGCAAATATCACCTTCTGAACTTTATCCAGGGTCCTTGTCAGCCAGCCATCAGGGCTTGTGGATGGGAATTTTTACCATATGTCTGAACCAACTGGGCTGTGACCTCAGGAGAGAGAGGGGCCATCAGGGCTGCTCAGAGAGGGCAGTCTGCAATGTCCACATGAAAACTGTTTACAGTGTCCATGTGACAACAGTAAGACCAAGCAAAGGGAGCCCTGAAACTTCATGGAGTGTTGAACATCACCCACACTGAATAGCTGAACTGAGCATGCTTCAATGGGGCATGGAGTTTGGACAGCTCTGTCCATGATTCTTTCTCTTCGCTGGACAGTTGAAGGGGTTGGTGCTCCACAATGTTCCACATGCAAATACACACAGATGGCATGGAGACCAGCCTAATCATGCTCCCAGGACAGCTTAGCATGAAGGCAATGAATTCACTATGTGGAAATAGCAGTGCGTTCTTACCCATGTGTGGTACCTGGAGATGCAAGGATAAGTCAGAAACATTCATTTAACAGATTTTTTTTAATTGAGAATCTACTTGGTCTGCAGCACTGGGGCTGACATTGCATATCCATTTGTCAAAAAGACAAATGTGAATCTAATTCTCCTTGATATCCATGTCTGTGTGTGTGTGTGTGTGTGTGTGTGTGTGTGTGTGTTCAGAGATGGTTTTAAACAAACAAATACACAAAATATGCAAATACTGTTTGTGATAACTCTTAGGTAAGACAGGAACAAAGCACTCTGAGATGAAGAAGAAATGAAGCAAAGAGTAGATCTTTAACTTCACACTGGGACATCAGGAAACCTGCACTCACAGAACACTGTTTCCTCTTAGAAATCCAACATCATGCTTTTCATCTCTATTATAATTTTGAGCACTGCAGTTCATTATCAGAAAATGATCTTTAACCCCACTCATGGTTTGCACTCATTTCTAACCATCTAAAATCATTCTACTTGGATTGGTTCCTAAAAACAATGATTATGCTTTATCTTTACCACCTGCTTTGTTATTGATCCATGATGAGGTGTCATTAGCTAAATTTCTATTAATTAAAGAAATCATCTTCTCATGCTCACTTAGCATCACAAATAGTCTCATTAGCATTGTTCTTTGGATGCTTCTTTGTGTAAGGTCCCCTGGGGCCTAAAATTCATTGGACAGATGGATCATTGTAAATCGTTCTGATGTAACATGTTATAATATGCAAATTGCTAAGATCTTTTCTGACACCATCACAGTGAAATCTCACTTCACTGCAGAGAAGACTTGCTCCTTCCATTTTATAGATGAGAAAACCAATGGATGGAAGTTAACACGTGAAACAAAATCAACCCCTGGACACGAGCAATAGAACTGAGATTACCAACAGGGAATGGGGGTAGTAGTGGCAGATTCCACTGGACAATGGTGAAAAACACTTGGCGATGTGGACGGCATTGTGTGTTGACTTACAGTGGAGGAATGGGAAAACTGCCCATGTGGGGAACCTACACATATGAGTTCACTTTACTGTGTAGAATCAAAAGTTACTGCAATTAAAGAAAAAGAAGTTAACCATCAACTCAGTGTTAGATCAATATGACTGACAACTGTGAAAATGCAACAGGTCTAATTGCAGAGTCCACACTGATTTCTCTGTTGGTCCAGCATTCTCTGCTACCTGTGCTGGCTTGCGTACAGTCCCAACAGAATTCTTTTGCACTTTGATGAGTCTTGTCTCGAAGTACTGTAGTAACCATTTTTAGACTTTTCCTATTGAATTTACTTTTATTGATCTCTTTCCAGATAAACCTCTTCCTAGAAGAGCAGTTTGCATTCAGAAGATGTTCCATTTCTTTCCCTCAGTCTTGTCTTCCGTAAGATGAGTATTTTGTAGCCCTTCCTCACATAACTATAAAATGAAATAATACACTATATATGTGATGTCTTTGAAAGATTCGGCTGTTTAGTGGTGAACTTAATCTAGTATATACAGATGTTAATTTAGAGTAACACACACTTGAAACTTATATAATGTTATAATGCAATGTTATTTCAATAGAAAAATTAAGTCCCTCCACAAAATAAGTGTTCAGCAGAAGCTAGCTTTTTAATCTTTATCTCTCAGTATTAGAAAGAAACACATTTTTTTTTCCAACATGGTTTTGCCATGTCTAAATAGTGTAAAAGCTCTGTGACTCAAGAAGGGGTGCTCCATGTTATGGGTTCTCTCTTATTCACTACAGAGTAGTCATCTGTTAAATGTCATCAAAATGCTCAAATCTTCAGGCAACTGGGTAGAAAAGCTGAGAGCATTGAAACCCCTCCAAACTCTTTTGGTTAAAGTCCACTTCAAAACTCTTTGTTGATTTTCTGGAGGGTTTTCTCAGCCCTGATTCAGCTGGTTAAGTGAATTTCCCTCGCTCTTATTAGTTCCCCATGGTGACTGATTTTGGACTCTAACTGTTCCTGCCATCATATGCTCCTTTCAGTAACTGGCTTGGAAATTGCAGACACTTGGTACTCTCCACCCTCATCCAGTCCTTCCTTTCCCAGAAAAAAAGGGTTAAGACCCTTTTCTCTTCATCCTATCTTCTGCTTCTGATCCTTTCATTATTTATTAAAACATCTCTCCAAGCAAAGCTCAGAAATGCTTCAATTGCTGTGGTTTAGAAATGCTAGCTGGAATTGAGAAAGCAAGACTGGGGCAATTGGTTCAAAGAAGATCTTTGAATCAGCAGGTGCAGTTGATGGCATCCCCACCTTCTTTTGTCATAGGGACACACCAGGGACTATGCATTATAACAAGGTAGTGAAAAGAAAACGACAGTCAAAATCTGTCAGCTTGGATCTGACTATGTAATGTTGATTTTCCCATGATCACACTGTGCTCTTAGCTTATCACTCTACACTTGGGCCACTTCACTTGTCCAATGAAAGGACATCTGCTACCTTGCTGCCTTGTAGGCAATTGTTAGACATAATAAAAAGTACCAATTACAGAACTTAGTATATGATAGGTGTCCATAAATAATAGCTCTTATTACTACCTAGAAATATCAATTATGTGTAACTTTATTCAGCAAAATAAAAGGATGCTAATTTTCAAAGAATAATCTTAAAAGTGTGAACAGAGTTGTTTGTTAATCCTTTTGAAGGTCTCCTTGCTAATGATCTCCTTGTTCCTAACTACAATGGATAACTTATTTTAGGCATCTGTGTACTTGACATCTTGTTACCTTATGTTAATGTAGTCACTGCCTCCTAGAAAACTCTCTTGGTTTCCATGGTGCAGAGATAAAATGCATTTGAAAATTGACTCTGTTCCCATGCCTAGCCCCAGTTCTTCAATGGGCAGACTTGTGTTTTATCTTCTCTAGGAAGAGTGATTGGTTGGATAGAGATGAAATCAGAAAGTACTCCTTCCTTCCCTACCAGACCCCTTATGATTATTTGGGACTTTATTAGTTTCCTGTATGATAAGTTGGTATAATTTCTACTATCATTAGTAAAACACTTGTTTTTGTGATTGTACATTAGAATTGAGACATCTGCTTTTCCCCATCTATCCACCTCACAAAAACACAACCCTCCATTGATGGCCAACGTACTTTTCTCAAGATTGGAATTTTGCCCTTTACTCCCCAAGAAAGACCAGGAGTCAGCACTATTTTTATTGGGAAAGATTGTTTACTAGAATCTTTCTTTATTCTGCATGAGGATCAGTGTAATTTCATGATTAGCAACATGGGATCTGGAGCCAGATTGCCAGGAATGAATGCTGGCTCTAACCATTTGTAATTGTACCTTATACTTCCTATCTATAAAATGAGCATAATAATAGTATTACCTCATGGATGTTGTGAGTTTTTTAAAATTGTTCCCAGTATAGAACAAAAGTCTAATAAATGATACATATTATTTACATTAATTTACCTTTTCTTGCTGGGTAAGCTTTTTCATACACAGATGATCTTCATAGTTAGCTGTACAACTCCATCCCTCTTTGGTTGCAACCTCAGAACTGGCTGTATTCACTTGGCTTTAGTCCTGAAGACATCTCTAGATCAACACATGCATATCAATAGACATAATTTCCTCCTCTGAATTGCCTTCTTTTTGAGACTTTCCAGGTTCAGTCAATGGTACCATCATCCAAAGAGCATCTAGGTCAAAAGCTGCCGTCATGGTGAGCCCTTCATGCTCATATCTATTAGCAATCATGCTCTGTCTTCTAAGTCTCTTTTTCAATCTGTCTTTTCTTCATTCTACTGCTCCTACATCTGTTTAGGCCATTGTACTTGATTTTCTTTGTTTCTTTATTTTTTAATTTTTTCATTTTACTAACCAAAGACTAAAAAAGAAAAAAAAAACATAACCACCATGCCCTAGATGCACCATGCCCCCTCACCCCTTTCTCTCAACCTCACGACCCTCTTCCCCTCTGTAGATCATAGTTCTGTTATCTAAGTCTACTGGTTAATTTTAGTTTTGTTTGATCCATTTATTGGTTTCATTTCCTTACATTGCACATGTAAATGAAGTCATCTTACATTGTCCTTCTTCTGACAATTCCCTTACCATAATAAAGTCCCTTCATTTGGTTGTAAATGTCAAAATTTCCTCTTTTTATGACTGACTGGCATTCCATAGTGTATATATACCACATATTCTTTTCTAGTCATCTATCAATGGACATTTGGCTATTGTCAGTAGTGCTGAAATAAACACAGGGGCACATATATCTCTGAGTTAAAATTTTTATATTCTTCAGATGCCCTGTAGTGGGATTACTGGGTCACACTATTGTCGATTTTTAGTTTTATGAAGAAACTCTATGCTGTTTTCCAAAATGGTTGCAGCAATTAACATGTCTGACAGCAATGTATGAGAATTCCTTTTTCTCCACACCCTCTCTTGTCAAAGCCTCTTGATGTAAGTCATCCTCACAGTTGTGAGATAATATCACATTGTGGTTTTGATTTGCTTTTCCTTGCTCATTAGTGATGATGAACATGTTTTCATCATGCCTGTTGGCCATTTTTTTGTCCTTTTTGGAGAAGTGTTTATTCAGATCTTCAGCCCGTTTTCTGATTGGGTAATTTGTTTTAGTTGTTAAAGTGTATGAGTTCTTTATATTGGTATATTGTGGGCTTCTGGGCTGTCGGTTCTAGTCCATTTTTTTATGTGTCTGTTTCATTCCAGTGCCATGTTGTTTTAATTACAATAGCTTTGTAATATAGTTTAAAATCATGCAAAATGATGCTTCCATTTTCCTTTTGTCGCTCTTAATATTGCTTTAGTTATTTGGCATCTAAGATTAATATAAATTTCAGTATTATTTGTTCTATTTTCTTTAAAATGCCATTGGATATTAAGTAGGGATTGCATTGCGTTTGTATATTGCATAAGGTAAGATGGCTATTTTAGCTATATTAATTCTGTCCATTCGTGAACAGCAAATATCCTTCAATCACTTTGTGTCTTCTATTTCTCTTAGCAATATCTTATGGTTTTCATTGTACAGATCTTTCATCTCACGTATTAAGTATTTAACTACTTTTGATGCAATTGTGCATAAGATCATTTTCTTAATTTCTTTTTCTTCTAGATCATTGTTTCCATATAAGAATGAAACAGATTTTTATATATTGGTTTTGAAACCTCATGGTACTCATTGTTTGATCACCATAAGACCTTTGAAAATGATCTCCCTGCTTGCCATGTTGTCAGAGTCTCATCCTTTCTCTTTATGACTCCTAGGGTGGTAATTTAAAGCTAGAATCTGAATGCCTGAATTGAAGTGGGTTCTTAGTATCTCTGCTTAAAGTTCAAACCCATAACTTGGTTTTAATATCTTCACCTTCTGGTCAAGCTCACCTCTCCCGCCACAGAATTTAGTACTTAATGCTTCAGCCCTAGGAATAACTTGCAGTTCAGTTGAGTGTATCATTTGCTTTCTTAAGTTCTCCTACTTTGCATCGATGTCCTTTTTCACATGAAATGTTCCCCTTTTTCCTCCTAAAGTGATTAATTCATCCTTATCCATTAAGACTTGGATTTGATATTACTTCTTTGAAGGCTTCCATAATACTCAGAACTGAGTTGGGGACTCTTACTAAATCTTCCTGCAGGAAATGAGTCTGTGAGACTCTGTTACTATATAGTGTAGTGGATAGTTGATTGACTGTGAACCCAGATTACCTGATTTGAATCCTGACTCCATTACTAGCTTGACAAACTTGGGCCAATCTCTTACAAACTCTCTATTCCTCACAGAGATATTAATAATACCTCCCTAAAGTAGATTGAGGTAACAAGGCAACAAATTATTTCTCTTTCTCTATTTCCCTTTTGTAATTTGACTTTATAACTTCCCTCATCTTCTCCCCCCTACCCTTTGAGCTGACCTTGTGACTGACTGTAGACAATAAAATGGTAGCAAATATGTCCCGATTAGAAACTTGGAAAGTGTATAGTGACACTTATTCTTTGTTTTTGTTCTTTAAGAGCAAAATGAAGAAGCCCTAGTCAGTATGCTGGATGATGAGGGAGACATGTTCTTGTCTTCACAACTCCAACCAGCTGCAGGACATGTGAGATAGCTCTGTCACTGCCAGCTGATAGCAGATGCATGGGTGAACCCAGCTGAGCACCAGCAAAACTGACATCAGAAATGACAGTGAAATAAATAATCATTATGTTAAGCCACTAAGTTTTATGTAGGCTTCATATATTGTAAAACTAACCAGGGTTTGTCAGGATAAGTTAACTTTCACTTATGCCCTTTTAAGTGTGTAATCAGTGCTGTGTAATAAGTTACCCTTCTTACTATGGTTGTTTAGTTATATGTCTCTGCCACTAGACTGTCAGCTTTTTGAAGGCAAGAACTGTCTATTCTTCCATTGCATTCTCTGTACATAACACAGTGTCTAGATTGACACAGTTTGAATGAGTGAATAAGCATGACTGAGATTTGGTTGATAAGCACCGGTCTTGAGTATCGTATATCTATATCAGCCTGACTCTTCTGTATTATTTTATTGTACTAAACTTGTATCTACTATGAATATTTCGTTTGACTTTTATATAAAAGTTGATCTATTGCCAATATTTTTTAGTATAAAAATTTTCTTAAAGGAAAGGTGTAGGCAGGAATGAAGGTGAGCAAGCAGAGATGCAGGAAGAGAGATGAGGAAGAAGAACTTTATTTTATTTTCATTTCAGTTGCTCGCAATGGTTGCTTCCTACTGGACTCAGGACTCAAACCCAGGGGTATGTGACTTTGTATTCCTTTGAAGGTGATTGATCTAACCACTACTGCACCAGCGTGCACCTGAAGTATAACGTCATTAGTTCTTATGCAGTCAAGTTATTTTATTTATCCACATATTTTTCTTAAAGAAAGGAAAGATCTTTCAAATTATTTATTAATTTTTTTTTACTAAACTTTGATTGTATATGAATGAGTAAAAGCGAATGTTTTGATAGCTCTTCTAATCACTGTGGGTAAAATATAAGCACTTGTCAAAAATCAATGAAGGAAATAAAATATAAATGACTTGCTATGTCAGACAACCTTATTGCTCAGTAGTCAGTTACAGAATGATCTTACCTCTTCTCCCATGTCATCCACCATGCCTTGAATTTTCTTTAACAACTGTTGACTTCTATGATTAGGAAAGAATGTACTTTTCATTGCATTTCCCTGATCTCTTCAATTCAAAGAGCCTGTTTTATAAGCAGTCACCATCCCAATACCATTAAATTTTCATTCCTTGATACCAGATATTACCCATTTAAAAGATTCTTGACTTAGAAAAACCTAATGACAGTGAGACTGTGAATATCTCAGTTTTCTTTTATTACCCTATTTTTTTTGACATTTGTTGACAGGTTGTTAATACCTGAACTTGGGCATCAAATACTTCATCTATTTTGACAAATGTGTATGTGGAATTTTTACTATTCAATCCTGACATCATCAAGCCAAGCCTAATTCTGAATTATCCAGGATGAGAACTGGGGTGACTTTTTTTTAACTTTCACCTGAATATATAATTGATTTATTTTTTTATAACATGTCTAGTTTATATAAAGATTTTTAATTATGCAAGTGCATTTTAAAACAAATAAACTCAAACATATTTCCCCCAAATCTTAATGTACTAAAAAATCTTAAATATTCAAAGCAATTCTTAACAGTAATATAATACAATACTTTGAACCACATAAACACATGAATAAAAAAAGGTAGTTTCACCTTTTTTAAAGGTCTTGATCTAATTGAATCAGGTTATTGGAAAAAAGTGATTTCAAATAAAATTCAGCTTTTAGTTCTGTCCAAATTTTGATTAAAAAGAGCACCCTAGAAACAGATTAATTTAGTTGCAATGAAATCAATTTTGGATAGTTTCATTCAAATGTCTAGTACCAGCTAGCAAATTCATACTCCCCAAGCACCTCTTTTTGGTCTAAATTCAGTAAAAGGAGTAATTAAAGAACATACAAGCAGAAAAGGTATAAAGTGGTTTTGAATTTAATTTGACTTATTCCCCAATTAGGATATAAAGTTCAATTATAAAGCTGAGAGTTATAGAATTTAGGTAAAACATTTTCCACCTTAACTTCATGAATGATATTGACTTTGTTATTGTAGAGCACTCTGGTTCAATTAATCTCCAATTCTGTCTCAATTCCCTCATCACCTCCTCTGCTCCACATGCATGCCACATGCAGGTAGCTAGTTCATTTCTGAAGTCCCCAGGTCTGGAAGAAGACCATCTAAACAATACACAGATGCTCGTGATTTGAAAGTTTGTTTATACCTCTGCTTTAGTATAGAAAGACCTATTATAGCACTCATTTTCTCTAACTGAAAAAAAATCTGAAGAGGATTATCAAATTATGACAAAAGGAAAAAATATCATTGAGTTTTTGCAGACTCCATTCCTCAGACAGTGTGACCTGTGAGCAGACTGTGGGCCTGCCAAGCTCCTTCCCTGGGAATGACTTTATGTCGCAATGGATTTATCATATCATCCCTGCTTCTGTAGTCTGTTAGTGTTACTTTTGCTTTTATATTGTTTGGTATCATTTGGTTGGTTATTCTGGGGTCTGGAAACACTCAATTTTTTTTTCCATATAAGTGAATGGTAACTTCAGTTGATGCCATTGGGCTGAAGAAAGGTCTTCAAGGAACACTGTACTTCAGATAACAAGGGAAACCCTAATGACTTTGCATTTATAATATGGAATTATCCTGCAAGATGAAATGGTAGTGCAAATGTAGGTTTTGTGCTTAGGGAACAGCAGTTCATTTGGCTGTACTCCAGCTTGTGCAGACTTGGCAGTGCTTACAGCACTGAGTGCTGAAAGATGTCAGATGATGAAAGTTTGCATCCTGGCAGCATCCCGTGCTCCTTGTAAGAAGTCAAGCAAATTGCTAACTTTCCATGGCCTTTACTTTCTTCCTCTGAAAAGTGGGGAATTGTCAGCATGCCCTGGTGGAGTAGTGGTTGGGTGCAGTCCACATACATCCCAGGGTCCTGGGTTCATGTCCTGAGCCCAGGGGCAACCACCAAGATGAACCACAAAATAAAATAAAGTGCTTCTTCCTCCTCCTTCTTCCTACCTGCCTGCCTCTGCTTGCCTTCATTTCTGCCTGCATCTTTCCTTTAAAATAAACGAATGATAAAATCTGAACAGATTATCTTTTACTGTTGTATATCCAATCAGTGACTGAATATAGAAGTCCTACAGGAAAACCAGAATTCATCTTGCCACCCTAATGCTTACCTTATTTGTGTCTCATTGTGGCATATAAATATTCCCTTTTATGTGAGAATCACAAAACAGATTATTTCCCCTGCTTGTTAAACTATTGAGAGATCAAAATCCCCCAAAAAATGTTCAGGTATATTCAGAAGATCAAGGCTTGGGGCATTTGCTCCTTGCAATCAAATGTGGTAATAAACATTTCTACTTATTTGAGTAGGGATTGACAAAACAGTTAGACAGGACTTTCTACTAGAGTGAAATGCACTAAGTTGGTTGTGATAATAATGCTAGGCCTCCCTCTCCCACCCAATGAGCTTCTCATGCCTCCAAGGAGCTGGAGTAAATTCTACATTGTGCTTCTCACCTTTTGATCAGCATACACGGAATCACTTGAAGATACTGTTAAAACAAAGATAGAAATCAGAGGGCCCCAGGTGGGGTCCCAGACACACTGCCTGTGTCCTCTGACCACATCCCAGATGGTACAGCTACCACTGGATCTCAGATCCTCAGACTGGTTATCTCTGCTGCAGAGTAGTGTGTTCTCAAAGTATGATTGTGAGGTGTATATTAGTTTGCATTGATGTCATGACAAAATACCTCAGACTGTAGGCTCAATCAACAGAAATGCATTTTCTCACAGTTCTGGAAATGGGAAAAAGTCAAGATCAAGGTTCTGGCAGGATTTGGTTTCTCTAGGGACTCTTCCTGGTGCAGGTGACTACCTTGTCCCTATATGGCCTTGCCTCTGAGTTCCTCTCTCTCGCTCTCTCTGTCTCTCCTCTCTCTCTCTCTCTGCATTCCTTATAAAACCACCAGTTCTTTCTCAATTGTAGACTTCCATTAATAATAATGTATTATTAGCTTCTCAGTTCCAATGGGTAAGTACCATCTTAATATAAGTATCATCTTAATATAAGATCTAACTTATAGGAAAAACAGATGGTGGAGAGAGAGTGTCTATGAGAATTCTGTATACTTTCCGCTTGATTTTTCTAGGAACCTAAAACTGCTTGAAACTATAGAGTTTGTTAATTAAACACAAATTATTTTCCAAGACGTCTCATGCAAAATTCACTGAATCCTTCCATTCTGGAGGCTGGAACACAGGTGCTTTCAAACCAACCCTTTCAGTGATTCTTGTATGCTGGACCTTGAGGACCTTTAGGAGAAGTTGAAAGCTCCAGTTTTGTACTCAGGTGACTGTGGGTTCAAGTCTCAATGGCACTTTGTCACAGCTGATGGTCTTAACTGGTTAACCTCCACTCATCCTCTTTTCTTCTTGATGCCATTTAAAAAAAACAGGGAAACTAGCTCCAGAAAATGATTCTTCTGAGTGCTAAGAGGCTATGTTATTTGCTTATATATAGTATAATATGTGCAAGTAGCTGTGCTATGCTATTCATAACATGGAGCCTAACGCATAGGAAGCACGCAATACGTATTGCATACCAGAAGTACTGCTTTGATAGTTTAAGTCTTGATGGTCAAGAGAGAATCAATCTAAAAAGTAAGGGCTCTCAGAAAAGACCAGACAATCCAGTAATGAACAATAAAAGATCAAGACAATAATAAAAGCGATGCTTCTACAACATTCCCAGATTTATATATAGCTTTCACTTTCATTACTGGACTTGATCCTGACAGTGACCTTGTGGAGCAGAAATTCCCCTTTTAACAGATGTGGGACTGAGGCTTAGAAGTAAGCAGTGTCTTTCTGAAGGACAGAGAGCAAGGAGCCTCAGAACCCTGAGTATTTAAATCCTGGCCCAGGTTGGTTGTACGATATGATAATCAAAGTTGAGGGCTCTTGAAGCAGACCGGTGAATTCAAGGCCCAGAGACAGCAATTAGCTATTTCTGTAAAATTGGGAGAGCAGCTCACCTCTCTGAGTCTTAATGTCTCCTCAGAACAACAGAGATAATAGTCAAGCTCACTTCGTAGAGTTTTGAAAACATGACCTGGAAGGATGTCCACAGTCTGAGAACAATGGCTGACACGGGATGTTTCACTGCTTCTGCTCTCCATTTGAAGTGTGGCTCCTTAAGGCAACTGCCTGCATCTCTGTAACCTGAAGCATAATCAAAGGTCAGTCACAGATTTTGTGGGAATCTGTGTACAAAAGTCTTTGGGGATTGGGGCAAGAAGAGAGGGTCTAGGATCCATCAAGCAACTAAGGAGAAACAACAGATTAGCAGAACGTGTTTTCTCTGCAGCTGCTTAAAACATTTGACATCTCCGGAAAGGAGATGGGGCTAGCAGGGCAGGGCCACCTGACTCCTCGGTCCGCGCGAGCATGCCACCCTGGTTGTTCTTATGTTCTGTCCACCTGAAGTTCTTTCCTGCAGGAGATGCCCCTAGCTGCTTCCTTCATGTTCATCTGCATGTGGCTTAATGTCTCTTTTGTGAGACTCTCCTTGATTCCCTGTACAAAAGATGACCCTCCAACAGATCATTCCTAATTTCTTGACTCGTTATTACCTCGTCTACCTGTTAGACAGCTAGGCAGTATCTGACGGGCTTCCTAAAATTTATTGTTCTGTTGTGATACCTATAACTGTGTCTTTTTAAAATTTGAATTGTATCGAAGGAGAATTGTACCATAACATTATATAGATTTAAGTGTGCATCATTGTATCAAAGTTGTATGTAATCCATGGTTCCTCACCAACGGTCCAGTTCTATCCTTCGCCGTATAATTGACCCCTTTCAGCCAATTTCCCCACCTTCATGCCCCTTTCCTTCTGGTAACCATGAATTAGATTTTATAGATAATAGTTTTTGTTTGAGTGATTGTACTTGCTAGTTACTAGGTATGTGTTGAATGATGTAAAGTATGTTCAGTGAAGATGGTTACGTGCAAAGAACTTTGCTTGGTACTTTGTCAACACATTATTGCTCTCGGCTTCCAGGAGGAGGGTGGCTTAGACCCACATGGTATCCTTGTGTGCCAGGCTGCCCCCAACCCTTCACGTCTGCCGGTTTCCTGAAACCTCACCAGGCACCTGTAAAGTCAGCACCGTTATCTTCTTACTGCTGCAGCGGATCCAAATGTTTGGCACCAAGTCACCAAATCAGTTAAGTCGTGGAATTAGGATTTGAATCCAGGCACCTTCACCATGTACTCAAAGGAGGATGAGAGGCTCACAAGAGACAAAGTGAGTCACTTTTGCAGTTGGGTTCGGGAGAAGGGCAGGAAAATGGCCTGGAGACCTTCTTGGAATAAGGGGCCAGATTTCAGCTGGTGATGTGCTGGATAAGGGGAAGAAGGCTCATAGGGACATTGGATGGTTTTGCAAACAGAAACAGCTTGGACCTTGTGACCAATTGACAGCATACTTGAGGGTAATAGGAATTTTAATTTGGTTTGCACAGAGAACTGGTCAACTTGACCTTTCTTCTCAAAGGAAGCTTCAGGCACTTGACTCTTGGGGACACAGAAGCCAGTATTTTCTTTGCGTTTTTCTCAAGCGGTAACCATGGTCACAAATGGGCTATTGGTTTTTTCTTTAGCTTCTCAAACCTTTCCGCTTCAGTTTATTAAGGGGGCAAATGATCTGCACGCTGAATGCCCACGGCCCGGTGGCGGCAATGCCTCCCGGTGGAGTTGCAGGACAGGAAGCCCCCAGTGGAATCTTCCCTGCGCACGCATGCCCGTGTCCCACACACCTCCCGGTCCCGAACTCTGGACCCCTACTCTAAGGTGGCTTTCTCATCTCCGTCTTGCTGGCCACCTTGGTGCGAAAAGGTAGTGTTTCCAGCACCCCTCCGAGTCACATGACAGGTGCTAGCTTCACCGGCAAACTTTGTGTCTAGGAGCTCCCGGCGCGCTGCCCAGTTCTGGAGAAGGGCATCTCCTCGCATTCCCTTCTGGCGTCCTTCGAACTCCCCTAACTTTGTGCAGTCACAGCCCGCCTCTGGCCTGCCGAGTTGGAGCCCCAGGGGAATCGGACTTGGAGGCGCCTCTCGGTGGGGCGCGGTAATAACAGTCGCCTCTGCTCCAAGCCGGGCGCTGAGCGCACAGAAGGGCTCTGGGGCTGCCGCTGCCCACCCGCCCGCAACTATTTGAGGGGTGTCCTGCCCTGCCCTGGGTGACTCCTGTTTCTTTAGGATCGAGCTGCTCCGTCACCAGCGCCGCCGCGCCAGCACCCCCACCGGTGACTCGGCAGCAGGTGGCCGAGCGGGCGAGGGGAGGAGGCGCGTTGCTCTGGGACGCGCGTTGCAGGGTGATCGCGTCGCCCCGCCACCCTCTGCGCCCCCGCGCCCCCGCGCCCAGCTCGGCGCAGCGCCCCCGGCGCCCCCCGCCGGCCTCCGCCCGCACCTGCAGCCCGACCGCGCGCCCTGACCGCCGCCACCGCCGCCGACTGCCTGGTTCAGCGCCGCGGACGCCCCCGGGCCGAGCAGCGAGTGCGCCTCGGTGCCAGACCCACCGATAGACGCCCCTGGGTCGGCTGCCTCCCGAGTCCCTCTCCTTCAACCTGCGTCCCCAAAATGAACGTCAGGAGGGTGGAAAGCATCTCGGCTCAGCTGGAGGAGGCGAGCTCCACAGGCGGTAGGATACGATCAGCACGGGAGCGCCCTGCGTCCACTCTCCTGGGCTCGCAAGTGGAGCCTGGGACCCCGTCTTGTGCTGGGGGCGCCTGGCTGTTGGCTTTTGTTGCATGAGCGACTGTCACCTAGACGGAACTGGGAAGGGGAGATGGGAGCAGCGGGAAGGGGTGGGGGGTGCCAAGGAAAGGGCGTGCATGCCAGGCCAGGTGGGGAGCAAGAGATGTTTGAAGTGTGAGCAAAACTCGCTGGCGACAGGGTCCCCTGCGATCCTGTGCCTACTTTTGCCTTCCCTGAAAATTTCCGATGTTGTTTATGCATTAGCCAGATGACTTAGACCATGCGCTTCCCTCCCCTTACACCTGGGGCAGAATGAGCGCAAAGAGTACTGACCCTCTCTCTCCACTAGTCCTTGAGGCACCCAAACATTGTATTCGAACTATTGTTGTGCCTGGTAAAATACAGTCAGAGTGTTTCCTAGGTGAGATTCTTCAGCGGAAGCCTAGGTCTTGTTTTATTACCAGCTTCACTTGAGCGTGTTCGGAGAAAACAGTCCTCAGGGACACCTGGGAATAATTTATACACAGTACAGCCTTGGAAAGGCACCGGGAGCTCTGGACAAGAGGCTTGGCTTGCACAGTATTTTTCGTTCTCGGAAAGGACATAGCCATATTGTGATGGATTTAGTGGGATCCACAGAGAAATTGGGGGCCATGCCCCCGCCCCCAAGGTGTCTGGTTGAATCCATTTGTGTTTAGGTGGCTGGAACGTGCTCAGTGTTTTTAGAGGAGCCCTGAGTAGAATGAAGGTGTTTGTGGGGGAATATACAAGTGATAACGAACTGCACATTTTCCAAATTCTCTAAGATGATGAGGACTCACACATACCATACAGACTATCTGGGGGTTATAGGATGACGAACTTGAACTTAAGGACCATGAAGTAGCAAAGAGAGATGTTTCCACATTCTACCTGTTTCAGGGAAATGAAGTCTGGTCAACAACATGAGTTTCTCACTCTAATTTATGGACATGGAGATACGGATACTATGTTTTCTCCAATAGTTAAGGGCATTGCACAAGGTGGTCACCTGTCTTACTGGAGTGTGAAATTTTAAGAAACATTCTCTATAAACTGGAACAAATTATTTGACCCTCACTTGTAAAGTTCTGAATTAGAATTGTAAAGATGTTTCGTTCTGGTTTCACTGACCACAGGAGCACCCATTCATGACAAACTAAACATGCTTAGGATATACCGTCTAAGGAATCCTTATAATCTTTCAGAGACTGAATTTTGCCAGAAGGGCATTTTAATGTAGACAGCTGAGTAGTTGTTGAGTTGTGGGGTCTCTGTCTTTCTGGTCCTTTGTCTAAGAATGGGGTCTCTGTCTTTCTGGTCCTTTGTCTAAGAACAGGATAGTGAAATCGCCCTCCTTTCAGGATCTGAAAAGCAAGGATGCAGACTCAAAGGACAAGTGATAGGAACCGAAGTCTAGGGAACTGGATGGCTAGTTTTGTGGGTCCTGAATGATAATGGTTTTTTCGGGTAGGACTCGTCTTTAATGGTCCGAATAGAATTGAATCGGCTTGTCCAGGCTACTCAAGCATAATCAGTGACTGGAATATCTGTTTGTTAGATAAAATGAGAAAATGGTGAAAGCACCTCTGGGGAGGATGATACATTAAAAACAACAACATAACAAAACTTTAATAGTTGTTCTAGAATCAGCATGCATTCATTGTTCATCTAGAGAATAGAAACATGTAGATTTGATATCTTAGTTAAAGCGAGACCAAACCATGAAGTTTTTCTGGCTTGAATTGAATTGACACCTGTTTCTCTAATTGTATTCACACATTTTTAGAATTGTCACATGAGAAGAACAAAGGAAAACATAGTATAGAGCATTTTGGGGGGTTCCCATTGTTATTGTTTCAAGATTAAATTTAGAGACTGACCCTCAAAGACATAGTCTGTAGTATTTTCACCAAACATATACCTGAGTGCTTTGGTGCCTGTGCTCAATTACAGGGCAGTATTTACTGCAGTAAGGAAGGATTGTCAAATTTAAAGGCTTGAACTTTTCCTTCTGTTCTTATTATAAAAGAGTCATCCCAGACTTCTATTTTCTTTTCAAATAAGTGGAACATTGTGTCCAGTGATCATGCTGGTTTTCTCTTGAATCTTTGCTTCTTGGATGGAGGTTTATATCATGATATAATAGAGTTTAAACAAATTTAACTGGAGGGTCTGACTGAAAGGAATGTGTGAAGAGGAGAGGGAGATCAGGAATCAGTCAAAGGTGTGTGCACACATGTGCATTTTCATATCTGATTCTAGACTCAGACTACCATGAACAATGATTTGCTGAGATACAATGACAAACGCATAAAAAGGAAAAGTGGGGAATGGAGTTGATTTGTGTGGCTAATTTTTTTTGATGTTATGGCTAAAACAATTTATGACTTGCTCTCTTCAAAAAGGAATGCATTTAATATGCTGAGAGACACCGTTTTGAAGTTACTGTAATTCGCTTAGAAGTTTTTTTCTTTTTCCTTTAATTTGAGTTTCCCCTGATTCTGCCAGCTAAATCACCTGCCCCCTCCCGTCTGCCCAGGTTTCTCTAATCCTCAAAAGCTAATCAGAAGGTGATTGTAGTTAATCAGAACTTCAGAAAGATTGCTGGTGATCAGTTGTTAAGTTTTAAAAAAATTTAACCATTTAACAAAATGTTCAACTTTTAACAGTTGACTGTTAAGGCTACAAAGAGTGGAAAATTGTCATGTTGTAAATGAAAGCATCCAAAAATGAAGGTTGTTTATGAATTGTGGTCTCACTTTTATCATTTCTTATCAGCTTCCAGATTAACCCAAAATCTGGAATTTTTTTTCAGGTTATTGTCTATTCCTATTATTTTGTTCCTCTGCCTTAAAATCAAACATATTCTTGTTACCAGTGTAGAGACAGAAGGAGATAATAATTCAACAGTATATTGAAAGAGAATCAGAAATAAGGTCAGGGGAAAAATCTACAAAATTATTCATTGCTCTCTTTAATTTGTGCCATCTAATTTAGGGACAGCAGATGTTATGTGATGTAATCTACAACTAAAGTAGGGAGGAAAATGTGTATTTTAATAGTGGAATGAAAATTTCTTCAATTTTGTATTGTTGTTTGATGGCTCTATCATGGCTCTGGTTTAGGGGTGTGTTTAAGATAAAGCACTTGCAAATTAGCAACTCTGCAGGTACTTGTGAAAAGGTGTCGTATTCTGAAACCAGAGAAGCTTTTCAAAATCACACAATTTTTTGGATACCATTCAATGTAAGAAGGTACTAAACGAACAAGATGATGAAGAGTTAATACTCCACAACCTTCCTTCCCCTGCTGCCCTTTTTCCTGGGGCCAATGCTTCTGCAGTTTCATAGACTGACCGTGGGTGGTTTGGACATTAATGAGCAATGCAATGAAAAAAATGTATGTTCACTATTTCTGCAAGATTATAGATCAGATAGTGTTTGAATTTTATGAAGATTTTTTTGGAGCTTAACGTATATGGTCTCTCACTCTTCCTTGTCTCCTTGTTTCTCTTCTTGGTCCTCACTGGTGTTTCAGAGCCTGAGGACAGTATTACTTTTCAATATTTCATAGCAGAGTGTGCTTGTTTACCGAATAGTCTCCTTTCTTAAGGACTCTTTCAAGCAGATCAAAGTGTGTGTGTATGGGAGGTGAGACTGGGGATGAGGGAGGGTAGGAGAAGGAGATTAATTTATTGAAGGGGCCTTTGCCACACTTAAAAAATGTTTTCAGATTATGTAAGTACATCTGTCACTACAAGTTTATTCACCCTTGGGCGTTGAATCACCTAATTCTTTTTCCAAACTGTTGATTTGCTGAAAGGCCCTAATGGTCTGTTTTCAGTTCACATTATCATGAAACTCACTGCAATGCTCAATGCTGTTTTTTAGAAGATGTTGAAGAGTACAACGCTCTGAGAGATGAGCAGTTTTGTCCACCATTTTAACCCAGCAACTAGTATGAGGTCTGAGAACCAGTGTTTGCTTCCACTATTGTTATTTTCTGAATGAATGAGATCCCCTCCCTTGCATTCTGTGCACTGCATTATTTTATTTCTTCCTCTCTCAGATTTCGTTTTCTGATGTGATCTCTTTCTTTGTCCATTTTGTATAACTTTTTGCAAAGTACTGTCTTAGTTCTCTTCTCTCTTCTCCCTCCTGAGCCCAGCTGTGGTTGTGATTCCCACCTTGACACAGCCATCTTCTTAGGCTCTAGCCCCGTCCCAATCCCTTTCCAAAATACCAGATGGACTTTGTCATGCTCTGCTGATCAGACCCATCAGCAAGTTTTACTAACATCTCAAAGTCACTGTGTCAGACAAGACATGCCCTCTATTCTAAAAACAAAAACATTATCTAAAATTTGCTGAGGATGGCATCATTTTTGGAGACATGTAGCTAAAAAATAAAGCCAATGTGTTTCCTTCTCTATTTTCCCCTGTGCCTTGATGATCTCCTCCCCCTCCATGTGGAAATAGTCACTAAACCTTACTGATTCTCTTCTAGCTTTCATGCCTAGTTTCTCCTTCAATTACCCCTTAGAACCTAAGATTCTATTCTTACCATCTCTCTCAAGTCATCAGGAATGCTAATTATTTGCACTCAACGCCAGTCCCCACTCAACGCCAACCACATTTGCTAAAATCTGATTTAAGTCAGGTCATTCATCTTTGCAACATCTTTTGATGCCTTCCCATTGCTTACTGAACCCAAACTACTTTTTTCTTAGCTTAATAGTCAGTACTCTACAATATGATGGCAGTTCTCCACCCCAACATTACTTTCCTGGACCTACTCATCTGGATTGTTCCCCAATCCCCATTAGATCTCCTGTTGTCTCACCTACAATTTAGAATGAACTTCCATCCCAAATGCTGCACACAGAACACTGCTGAATGTTTGATATTGAGCACACCCATCAAGGGTCATGTCCAATGCAGTATCTCATGTAGTGTTACTGATTTCTCCCTGTCTCCTCCCCTAAGAATTATGCTCTGAATTTTTATAGATCATTTTTCTTTCTTTTGACCTACATCTGAATGACAAGGCAGAATAAACTCTGTACATTTGTTTTATTTGCAGCTATTAAATTTGAGCTCCTTAGCTCTGCATATCACGCAGGAACGGCCCATTTTTGGCCCACTTGTAAGGACTGGTACCCTGTTCCACAAAAGAGTAGATGCTTAAACACAGCGATTAAATTTTAACCACTTTGCTCAGTGGTAGAACCATTAAAGGCTCAAGATTGCAAATCACATTTGATTGCTACCACAGTTACATTATTTTTTGGTTCCCTATCTATTCCATCTTGTGGGCTGGGTCTACACGTACAGTGATCTGACACCAAGATAGTACTCCTGTGAATTATACATATTCTTGTATCTCTAATAGTTAGCTGTGAGAGTTGACATCGTTTCTGAAGAAGCACTTAGTAAGTGCCCAGTGTTTTCTGTGTGTTTAGTACAATAATCTGTGTTGTCTGGATAATGTTGCTCTGGCTGTGTTTCCCCCTGAATACCGTTTCAGACCTATTACCTCCAGCATCTGTAGTCGGACCAATCCTTCCCTCCCTAATGAGGGAATGTCACCTCTCCTTGTTCCTTTCCAAATAAAAGGAATGGAGAGATTAATTTCTGCCGCTGATCACGATCGATTGTCGTGATTGATTGTTGCTAGTTCCTGTTACAGAGGCTGGCCCTTCCTTACATTTTCCAACCCAGAGCCGGAATGGCTACACCACTGTATCTGCCATTATTATTACCCTCTCCATCAATATCGTCCTTAGATGATACACCCTTTCACTCTAGCAGTGACTCTAGAAAGGAGTGGGAGCATGTTTAGAGGCAGAGACATCATTCATTCCATTTTCTTACATGCACTTTCTTTCACATTAGATAATACAGAGAGAATCGGAGTAGCTTGGGAGAGAATGAGCAGGGAAGTGGAAACTGGCAGGACCGAGGTGAGGTGAGGTTCAGATCTTTTACTCTCAGGACTGTGGCTGTATTCTTTCTCCTTGCCCCATCTCACCACTGTCAGTTCCTCCACATGCATCCATATGAACACAGCATTAGAACATTTGAAAAAAGCAGAGACTCTCGATGCTTAAACCTAAAGGTTCGCTGCACATTCTGATAGTCTAAGGAATAATTTTAACAAAGAAATGAATATAGACTTTGCCATCATGAGCACTTGGTCTTCATTCCTATGTTAAGGGAAGATTTTTCTTCCTGAATGAACACAGTCAGTGTGGTTGAATGAATCTCCCATTGGAGATAGAGTGTCAGTTTAAATGCCTTTTAGATATATTCTTGACCTTTTAGAAATTTCTCTCCTCTACATATTATACTCCAGTTATTGTTTTTTTTTGGGAAAAATAAGTAGTCAACTCATTTTACAACAATAAGTCATAACTCTTTGGTTACCTGAAGTTTGGACAGGCTTAGGGAAGTATTCCTTCATGTGCTCAGGATCATCTGGTCACGAATTGTCTTTAGGGAATAAAAAGACTTCAGGGAATAAGAGGTGGCATTTTTACAGGTCTTTACTTTAAAAAGGTTTCGAGGGAAAAATACTCTCATCTCCAGATGTCAACATTTCTTAATATTTTGAAGGATCGTTTGCGTGAAGCTGTTTAAGAAATGACATTACCTACAACCCAAATCAAATTTGACTGATATAATAACTACCCAGTCTAAAGACTATGCATGTGCTTTCTCTAATGTCTTCATTGTAACACCTTCAGTACATTGTTACAGATACAAAGATATCCCCACAGATGTCCCCAAATATGATTATCTTTTTTTTTAAACAAAAGAATACATGACTTCCCAGTATCTCCATGACTTTCATAATTAAATTGGGTGAAAAAAACACATTAAACTATTAAACTGAGCCACATCTCTGAATGGATATTCTTCCAGGTACTTTGTTTGAAGTTATAATATTTTGTACTTTAATGAATTTTCATTAGGATAGCAGAAAAAGTTACTTAAAATGAAATGGTCTAGTTTATACTTTTTAATCAAGATTTTTGTATATGGAAAGTGCCCCAGAGATGCAATGAATAATAAAAGTATCTATATTCTGATTACTCCTGAAGTTTGAAATATACTCTTACCTCCAACCCATTTAATCACTGTGGAAACAAATTTTTAAGTCTTCTTATTGTTGTGTCTGTGGAGAATTAGAAAAAAAACAAAAAAACAAAACAAAACATAGAACTAACAGACATTTTAAAAATATCCCTGCCATATTTAGTCCTGAGAACAAATAAAATGAAAGAAGTTTAACTTAGAGGCATTTTAATTTAATTTAGACAGGCGAGAACATATAAAAATAACCATTGATTATACTATTTTTGTTTCTCTTCATCTGTAAAATGGTGGCAATCACATCCACTTGTAGATTAAAGGAATAGATTCTGCACTGATGAAGTGAGATGAATGCAGCAAATATTTACAAAGAAATGACTTGGTCTTATGAATGAGACATAGAGTCTGCCTTTAAAGAGCTTACTGTTTGAGAGATATTTACTGATAAATATAAAATATTTATAGTTGGGTAGGAGAGAAAAATAACTAAACATGCATATTTTAAAGTATTCACTGCCATAAAATAAGTAAGAAATTGAAATGGATGCTGACAAACAAATTTGCTTCCACATGGTATAGTGCCATTCAAATGGAGGCAGAGAAAGAAAACAGTGATATTCACCTTAACATCTTTTGAGATCTTACTGACTAATGCTATGAAAAGAACCGGGTTTGGAATTCTTATGTCTCTTGCATTGTCCAATTTCCTCTTGCTGTCTCTCTATTTTCCACTTACAGTATGGGTTAAAGACATCGTAATTCACTTAAAGATACTGTAAGATTATCAAAATCATTTTAAAGAATTTTGGAGCCCATGATGCTGGGAGTCTATGAAAGAGAACACTTACTTTTTTTCATAATACAAAGATGATTTTGAAGCTTAGAGAGAACAAAATGAGTAATAACTTATTTTCAAAGATAGCCATAAAAACATTGAAATTGCCCAGCTCTCTAACTGTCAGTTTAAATAATTTTCTGGTAAGGCATGTGCTTCAAATTACTGTAGAGTTTAAAATGTTAAACAGACTATCACTCTGATTTTTAAATTTAATTTTGTAGAATCAATCATTTGTCATAAAAAAGTAGTTTCCCTGATCTAATGTTGCGAGCACTTGTGGAAGTCAAATTCTCCTAACTCTTTCTCACATCCTTTCTAAGAATTCGTAAATCAATTTTTCCATATCATCCATTTCCCCAAATTACCTTTCATTTGAGACTGAGTCTGTCCTTCCTGAGATGCACAGCATTGTTGTAATCTGTACCCCATTCCCATTCCTCTTCTGTTCTGGTTTCTTTGTAGTTTCCTGCTGGAGTTTTGATGACTGAGAGAGTTGATACAGATCCTGGAACATGGGTACATTACTTTAATTTGAAGGTTTTGAGAAGGGACACTTTGGGAGATAAGTTATAAGATAATAGGCCCTCAGAACCAGATATGGAGAAACATGGGAAAAGAAGGTGGAAGCTAAAGACAATGTTATGCAGGAATTTGAATGACAGAATTCTCCTGCTGTAGTTTTATAAAATAAACTCTGTTTTTGTTGGTGGTATTGCAGCATGGTTTCTAAAAAGGCAACACATCTAAACTGCAAAGCTGAAAGGCATTAATCACTGGCACTATTCACATAATTTGAATGTTGGATTTGTACCTAAACTCCATAAACTTTGCTAGTTTGAATGTAGATTCCAGATGGAAATTAGTCATTAAAAGCACTTTTTAAATTATTGTTCAGTCCTCAGGACAAAACCTGACAATGCAAAATCTATAAACACTACACTGGGAAATGGAAGTGTAGAAATAATTTGTGAGACATTGCAGTTTGAAACAATTACTTTTATCCTGGGATCCCTGTGCATGCAATGGTTTATTTTCATAAATATCATTAGAATTTCCAATCTTAAGCAGTGACAATTATAACCTCTGTCAATATAGTTTGTGTTCTTCAGGTTTTAGAAATGTTTTTGAGGACATTATTCAACAATTATTCATTTAAAACACATTTACAAACACTATGCAGAGACATGCAAGTCAATATTTCAGAATATAAAAAGACATGTAAATTTTTGTTAAGGCCTAGGAATTAAAGTTGAAATCCTGTCTTTCTTTTCAACCCTCAAACTCTGCTTGATCAAATTGTGGACTGAACATGTTAGCCTACCTCATTTTCAAAATCACGTGGTAAGTACGCGTCTTAGTACCCAGGTATCTGTCCTTGATGGGGGATTTTGGCAGCTTCAATCCTTGTCTTCTGTGAAATAATAAGTTATCAGAGCATAAAGTAGACCTTCCATAATCTCATGGTTTGGTATAAAGTGATATTAATCTTTCAGTCACCTCAAACCCCAAACATACCTTTGTTGATAAAGAAAGACTTAAGTTGTAGACCAGAGACCAGGATGATCCTCCATATCAAGTAGGGCCTTCTCCAAATGTGAGCCAATGTATCCTTTTGTAAAACCAAGACTACGCATTGCTTATTTTTCTAGATTTATTCCAAGTACTGGAATACAGAACTGAAAATATCCCATGTATAACCCTGAATCTAGTAAAAGATAAAGACCTGTGACATGGTCATTAGAATGTGAAAAGTCTTATGAAAGCACAGCGAGCTTTGGAAAATTCAAGTCGCTTCATATGGGCAGGGGTCAGACTACACAGCTTCCCTACCACAAGCTTCCCTCTGTCTGCTCATCATGGAGCCTGGCACTGACCTCAGTAGCATTCTCCTCTTCAGTTTCTTCTTCAGCTACAATACCTTCCCGTTCACCAACCACCCTATTCTTCATGGTTCATATCCATCCCCATTCCCAAATACATATTACCTCTCTGATGACTTCTTTCTAATAAACTACCTACTCGTGTCTCTCTATTCTCTTACACTATTTCATTTTCCTTCATAGATTTTATATACTATTTCAAGGAAAAAAATTATTAATACCATCCTACCACAAGTTTCTCTGACCAAAGGAGACTGAGGTAGAGAATATGTTTTCCAGAGAAAGACAGCAACTGGGATGATGGATGGTTTAGGCAGGAAGAGCTGTGATTTGAAGACAGACTTGAGTTTAAAAGAACATGATTGTGTCTCAGGGGGTAGTAAGAAGTCCTGTGTGGTGCTGTTAGGGTTGGGGTAGAAGGCACAGTGAGATGTGAAGCTGTAAGTAGTCAGGGTCAGGGTGTGAAGGCAGGGGCATTGCTACCACATTCTAATCAGCAGTGGAGCACAATCATACGTGACTATTGGGAAGATCGCTGTACTGATCTGGAAAATGGAGTGACAGGGAAGAGGGTTGAATCAGCAGGCAAAGGACCTGCTTAGGTGGAATGGCAGGTGAGCCATATTGAGGGGTGTAGGAAGAGTAGAGTATATGTGAAGCAAATACAGGACTAGACTGACATTATTTGGTGACAGCTTGTCTTCAGGGTTGGGGGAAAAAGAGGAGCCTGGGATAGTTTCCAGATTTTGTACTTTGGTAACTGATAAGCAGCATACATTTAATAAGAGGGAAAATACAGAAGGTTTAGTAGAAATAAATAAGATCCATCTGGGGACTATGGGATATGAGATCTCAGCACAGAGGTGCTCAGTAGTTATTCTGCTGTGTGCATCTGGAACGTCAGAGTGGGACTTGATTTTGTAGACTGTAGGGAGCCTGTCAAATTCAGCAGAGAGTGACAGAAAAAGAAGCATTAATTTTGCATAGCTGTGTAGAATATATCTTCAATGAGAATGTCATTAGGAAGCTGTTGCATTAACTTAGGTAAGAGACAACAAGTGAGCAAGGGAAAGGCAGTGGGAATGAAAAGTGGGATGTTTGGGAAGGAGAAAGATGGGGAATTAGTGATAGGTGGTACCTTGTGGTACAGTGATGAGAAATAAGGCAACCAGGTTTTGAAGGGAAGATAACCTGTTCATTTTAAGAAATATTGATTTTGATGTGCTAGCAAAGCATCCAGGTCAAACTGTCCCAGAGGCAATTTGAAATATGGATTCAAGTTTAATTGATTTCAGAGAACACACATTTATTAAATGTCTAGCATTATGAAGAGTGTTAGGAACAGAGAGGTGAATGAGGCAAGCTGGCGAGCAAACTAAGCTGAGGATTGGAATTTGGGAGTCAGTGGCAGAGGTATAAAGGTGATTGAAAATATGAAACTAAATTAGGGACAGAGACTAGGATTTGAACCATGAAGAACAGGGTAAGAGGTGAATGGAAAGCCAGGGAAAGGTGTGGTAGCTGGAGAAGAAATTGAGGAGGGGAATGTTATTGAGATAAATGCCAGGTACATAGACAGCCCATTCATTTCGTATAAAGGGGAGTAAGAGTTTCAAAGTTAGAGCTGGTTAACAGAGTGAAAACTATAGAAAAGTAATGGTGGATGAAGAACGAGGATGAAGGATGGGAACTGAGTCAGTGTGACTGTTTCAGTGTGACCTTGGGAAGTCACATGATCTTTCTGTAGCTTCAGTTCTTTATGTTCTGTGATTGAATCATTCTTACCCCCATACACTTCATTTGCTTTCTCTTATTCAGTTCTCTATTAAAATATTACTTCTCAAAAATCAACTCTTGGGCATTGGCAAGAGAGTTGAGGTTACCAGAGAGGAAGGAGGAGGAGGTGGGAGCAAGTGGTGGTGGGGAATAGAACCTGCTTTAGAGGTTGTCAGGGGACTAGCACACATTGACTGGGAGAAGCCCTGGTCTAATTTATAAAACTTGAGTTTAATCCTACTAACTTGTTACACCTGTGTCTTCTGGCCTTATTTTCATCATCTATCAAGTGGGAGTTATTTCTGGGGTCCTGTGGAACTCTTAGGTATCCCTAGTCCCATTTCAGATAATTATATTAGTATCTGTAGTTGGTATAACTGGTAGGAATGCATTTTTAAGTGTCTCCAGGAGATTCTTATAGCATCCAGGAACCCACGCAACAGATTATCCATGCTAAGCCTGGGCCCTGCGTAAGACAATAGGTACAATGGACTCTACAGTCCAATTCATTCTGGCCCAGCAAGTGTGCCTTGAACCAGTTACTTAACCTTACTGATCCTCAGTTTCCTTGCCTGTAAAGTGGAGTTGAAGATGGTGCTTGCCACAAAGAATGTGATGTGATTTAGGACCAGGCATTGTAATCAAATTCAGTACTGTTAACTTATTACCCCTCTTCCCATATATCACCTGCTTGGTAACTTCTTTCTAATAAAAACAACCCACTGGTGTCTCTCTATTCTCTGACCCTACTTTATTCTCCTTCATAGATTTTATACACTCCTTCAAGGAAAAAACTTTATAAATACCATACTATAATATTATTTATATAAACTATAATGCTTTTTATATGTACATATGTGTATAAATATATTTATTTTGTATATATGTGTTTACTTTTATTTTCCTCCCCGGTAAAATTGACTCACGCATATGCTGAATGGTAAATCAAAGAAGAGAACCCATTTCAACAGGTTTCAATGAAGATGATAGATAGATAGATAGGTGGACAGATATGCAGATAGGTAGATATAGATGGATAGATAGATCTATATCTGTATTTATATATTTTTATATACAGTATTTAACAAGAAAAGAGGTGACCACCTGGAGTGATTTTTTTGGAGGAATCTGTGGAGGATCTGGGCTTCAAGGAAGGCTTTGAATGATCACTGGGGTTTAGAGAGACTGCAAGAAATGTTCAGTGGGGAGCGTGAAAAAAATCTGTGGGGACAGCAGTTGAACTGGAGTAGATGATTGTGTGAGAAGTGATGAAGCTTTGAAAAGAGATTACAGAGAGTCTAAGAAATGTGAATTTGATTCAGTGAGCACGAGTTCCAGATTTTTCAGGACGATGATAACATAACAACATGCTGCCTTAATAGGATTGGTGGTGTCCTGTGGTGGGGAAGATGAATGAAGGATGTGTTCAGGAGCAAGGACCAGTTGAGAAGACATTGAAGTTGTCAAGCTTCAGGAAGGGTTGTGCATGTTTGGAGGTGCTGTGGGGCAGAAAATGAATCTGACAAAATCTCATAGTATGAACTTTTTTATAATGTGGTTGTGGTATGAGTTCGGAGATTATGAGGTGGTAAGGGTATGCTTCTAAACAAGCTCTACACTCAGACTTTGGTGAAAGAGTCATGGTCTTTGCTTATGGTGATATAATCCAGAAGATGTTTCTAGTTGAATGTGTGTGTATGTAGGGCCAAATACATTGAATTCACTGTTTTACTTGGGATATGAGAGGGAGACCTTGGTAAGAAGGACACTGGGTAGTTGGATTATCCTTTTATTAATAGATAAATTGAGACTCAAAGGGGTAAACAATTTGCCAGTAGTCATGCAGCTAGTGATTGGGAGAGTAGGGCTGTTAACCAAGGCATACACACCCTCCTCTGGACTCCTATTGCTCCACTGCTGCTGGACAGAGCCTGGCTCAGAAAGAGTGACAGTTTGGGTAGGGCTCAGCTTGGCAGTGAGTGCTGTTTGATGGTGCATAGAGTTAAAGGCAAAGGACCTGAAACATCTCCCTGTGGATTTCTAGATTAGGTAAAGATTCAAAATCAATTCCCATCTATGTGATTCTACCTGGAAAGAGGGAGCCTGGACCCTCAGTATTGTGAGTTGGGAAGAAGAACTATGAATACTTAAGGTTTGAACATCAACTAAAGTAATCTGGGGCCCCACCTGAGACTGAGATGAGGAACTTATGAATGAGTAATGGGAGCATGTTAGTGTCAGGTGAGGGTCTGGAGCAGACTGGACATGGAAAGTGCTGCCTATAGGTAAGCTTTCCAAGGATGTGTATTTTCCTGCTTAAAGGCATAATTTTGATTTAAAGAGCATTTCCCTGACTTTTCCCATCCCCCACGCTACTGCTTGATCCATCTCCTGCCTCTCCAGTTCATTTTGTGGGCACAGAACACAGGGTGTCTTGCTGTAACTAACCAACTGGGAATATGAAACGTCACTGCAAGCAGTGAGCTCCAGCCAGCATGCAAACAGCCAGACTCAGTTATGCATGCTTTTAATCCTCTTTCTTAATGAATACAGTTCTGATGAATTGGTTGGTGTCTGCTAACCTGGAGTAAGGACACTACACAATTTCAGGGTCCACAGGGCACCTGAGCATAGGTTGACCGATGGATATTGTCGTTCTATTAGGTAAGCCTCATTTCTGCCATCATCAAAGGCCATAAGGAAACACTGAGGGAGCAAAAAAAAAAATTCTTTCTCATGACACATTTTGTAGAACTTCACTCCAGTCAATACATTTATTTGACAGATGTTATACATCACACATTGTGCTGGATGCTTGGGTGATACACATACCGACTATTGTCACAAATGTCTAGCAAGGAAGAAAGCTCTTCCACAGTGAAACTAGCAGTATGCTAAGAGCTCCACAACAGTGAGTAAAAGATGCTATATGAATGTATAGTAAATTGTATTACATTTTAGGGGTCAAGAAAAAACTCCCAAAGGAAGTAGGAATTAAGTTGACACTTGAATGACACGTAGAGACAGACAAGAACAAGAGTGTAGAACACACTTGGAGATGTAAAGAAAACCCAAAGGGGGAGAAAATGAATGATGAAAGATAACCCCGAAGAGGCAAGCAGGGCTAGTTTGAGTTTTACTAAGAATTTGCACTTTATTCTAAGGGCAATGAAAAATGATTAGAGTTTTTAGGCAGGGAACAGAGATAACCATATGGCCATATCACATCTTCTGGTCTTGGCCCCAACACTGAGCAGAAAGCATAAGATGATTATCCCAATGACCAGCAAACTGGTGATCATGCCTTTAAACTGCTTGACTTTGTAGGACCTATAGTTACTTTTTTTTAACCCTCTCTACCGCGTGCGTGTGCGCGTGCGTGCGTGCGTGTGTGTGTGTGCGTGCGTGTGTGTGTGTGTGGTTTTGTTTTGTGTTTCATTTGCGTTTTCTCTTTCTCTTCTTAGAGGCCTAACCTCTGAAATCTGATTTTGATCTGCTATTTGGAACTCCTTGCTAGTCGTGTAACATCTAGAGTTATGGTCTTTAAAGTCTTTCGCTTTTATACCCCTGTTTGTAAAAAATATTTTGAACATGTACCTTGAGTTTTGTAGATTTTATCATAAATTATGCACATGTACTTATAGACATATGGATATGAATTTTAGTAAATCTCAACTCCTTTTATTAGATAGCAGTAAACATATTAGAGATAGTAATATCACACCCAAAAGATCTATCTCAATACACTCTTCTGTACTGCTTTCTATTTACCTTGACTTGCAAAAAGGAAAAGTCTAAGTTCTAAATTTACAGTCTAGAACAATGTGGTGAGTGACAAAGAATTAGCAATAATGTGTAATTTGCAATGTGAAATTTTGCAATGTGCAGTTTTAGCAAGTTAATTTTAATGTATTTATGTGTTAACCTATCCATATACAAAGTGTTAACAGAGGGAATGCTGTATTCCAATGCTGTTATCAACTATTCATTCTTCTTTGATGTTCCAGATGAGTTGTAAGTGTTTCTGACCCCATTGAAAATTTGTCTGCATTGTTTAGACTCAACTTCATCTTGGTTTATTTCTAAAATACTTCCACATTCTGAGAGTCTCACTATTGGATGCATGATGGATGTACCAATTCCAGAGATGCCTCCCTCTCCATCTACAAACACTTCAAGATTACATGAGACACACCTGAGTTGGTGTCTAATACATTTAAAAAAATCATCTACTATTGTTTCCAGCACTAACATGGCCGTTTTCTGACTCAACCAGGGAGAACTCATTTGTTGTTACTGCTATTTTATGAATTCATGCAGTGTGGTTTTGATGCCTATTGATTTGTGGGGAGCCTGAGTCAACATTGTCTACCCCATTATAATGCGTATCTCTTCTGGAAAATTTTCTTCAGACCTTCATGGGAAGAGATAACTTTCCTCCAGCAAGAAAAGGCTGAAGCTTATGTTTTCAAATATCCTATGGTATGTTTACGTTGTGTGTGGTACTTGTGGAGTTGCAAAGAACTGAAGACTGAGATCTAGTTGGAGATGATAGGTTGTGATGACATACAGACTCCACTAGAGTAATGTGTATTAGCATTTTGACTTCATGAAGGTCTTACTCATTATTTATATAATCATCTTCAAAGTATCTCTTGGATTTACTGATTGTAATTCGATCCTCTTAAAATTTAGACTCCATAGAGTTGAGAATGTCTATTTTGTCAATAAAAGACAATCAAATATCTGTTGAATGAATAATCTATCAGTAAAACCTAGCTCCTACTTGCTGGCCATTAGGAAAGAGGGATAAGTGGGCAAGTAACTCTCAGACCAATGTGACTCCAGTATTAAAATAGATGCAAAGCTCTCTGGGAGCAAAGGGCACAGGAATATTGACCAACCTTGGGAGATTAAGGAAACCTTGCAGAGGAAAACTGTATCTCAACTGTATCTTGAAGTTTTGTATTTTGTATTGAGGTTTATTCAGGAGAAGAGAGAGAAGGGGATTCAGAGGTAGAAACACAGCCTGCTTTGGGGCTCAGATTTGTGTTTAAACTAAAGCCACATTCAGGGAATGGTGAGAGGGTCTATGTGTCCCAAATACTGGAAGCATGGGGAGGTGTCTTCCAAAGCAAAGTTGTAAGGGTAGATAGCGATTATTTCAGTCCCTGACATTTATGGCTAAGCAGTTTAAATTAGAATCTGTAGTCTTGAATGTGGGGTTTCAGGTCACTTAAAGAACCCATGACAGAGTTAGATGAGTGAGAAATCAAAGATTTAATTAGAGGGTAAAGAAGTGGAGGCAACCAAGGGAGGTCCAGACCCCATGGGTTTAGGGTTGCTCCAGACAGGTGCAGTGAGTAAGCAAGTTGTATGTTTATTAGTGAGGAGCAGAGAGAGAGAATGGAGCCAGCCAAGGTAGAGTAAGACCTCATATGCTTTGGTGGCCTGGGTTTTTAATGGAAAAACCCACATGGTGAGGAAGGAGGATGGAGAGAGGGTCATCAGGCCAGGTTAAGTTCCTGATTGGACAAGGTGAAATTGTCCATTGAAGGTTTTGGTGGGCTTCTTCAATCATCACTGTTCCCTTGTTCCTTTGTGGAGGATCTGTCCTGGTCATGGCCTACACGTGGGAAACATCTTGCATGTTAGACTTGTCCATAGGCTTTCCTTATCAATCTGGATGATTGCATTCTTTTTCTCAACTGGGTGGCGCCAGGGACAATTCAATGTCCTGGTGTCCGAACTTTGCTCCCTGGTCTAAAACTTGCTGTTGTGGGGGTCCTGACAATGGAGAGTTAGTGAGGGGTGTTGAGCAAGGGATCAATGATTGTGTTTAAGAGGAAGCTCTGTACCAACCAAGAGGACTAGTTGGAAAAGGAGTATAGAAAATATGGGATAAGAGACCTGAGTTACAGCAATGTGGCAGATGGAAGGGATGTGGTAGGTTTAAGAGATATGTAGGTATAATAAATTAGTCCTGAAATATTGGATTGAGGGCAAGTAAAGTCAGAGTTCAGATATCCTTATGTTTAGCTGTAAACTATAGTAAGGGTTACTGAAAATACATCCACTTTAGGATTTACTAATGATGAGACATTTATTGAGAAGGAAAAAGTCAGCTGGTAGTTAATGATATGTATCTAGATATCAAAAGAACTAGATATGTAGATATAGGAGCCAATGGATTGCATATAGAACCGTGAGGACAGAAGAGGTCGTGTAGGGAGAGAGAATAGCTGAGAATGGAATATGAGGAGGTAGACTAAAATGTAGTGGCTGCTCTAGGAGAAGGCACAACAAAGATTCCAGAGATAGTACATATAGGGAGATAAGAGGAAGGATGCCAAGAGTAAGTACTGTGAATGCTCAGGGAAGGAAACCTTTCCAGTTCTTGGTAAATTATTGTAAGTGCTTTGCATGGTTAAGTAGAATGAGAACTGAGAGCCTTTGGCAATTAGGAGGTTAAGCATTTTAAGGAGGGGCAGAAGTCAGATTGTGATGGGTTTTGGTGTGAGCAAGGAAATGGAGGCCAGCCAGTGTAGACTACTCTTTCTTATTGTGAAGAAAAGGGGATAGAAGGAGCATTTACTTGTGAGAGTAACTCCTGGTGGATTTGTTGTGTTAAACACAGAATTTAGAGCATGCTTGTAGGCACTGACCTTGTTAGCATAGCGGAGACTAGCCTGAAGATACAAAAGAGAGAATTCTTCTGTTATGCTACTATAAAATGTGATTGTATTTTGTGTATGCCATGTAGCACTGTGCTATAATGCATTGTCTGTTTAAACTTCAGCTGCTATAGAAATACAGTGAACTATAGAGAAAAAAAAGCACCTGAGGATTTTGGACCCAAAATTAATGACTAATAATTATGTAAAATATCTACTTTCAATCATATATATGTGTATGATATATTAAAATAAACATGTATGTATATATAGATATATACATGGATAGATAGAACAAAAGGTTAACAAATAAAGTTGACATTCATTTTATCACTTACCCTGTTCCTTTTCCTATATCCTCTCTCATGCAGTTACAATCACATCTTTGAATTTGGTGTGTGTCCTTCTAATTCACTTTAATATCCTTTTATCTGCAGATGCAGAGTACTTGAAGGGTTTCTTATGCCTCATGTGTGCCTTTATTGACTAGGACTGTGATAACACAATATCATGGGTTGGGAAGCTTATGAACAGCTATTTATTGATCACCAATTCAGAAATGGGAAGTTTAAGATCAGGATGCCTTCATGGTTGGGAGGGGCCCTCTTCCAGATCACAGACTTTTAATGGTATCCTCATATGATAAAGGGGTGAGAATGCTCTCTGATGTCTCCAGAGCATTCATTCCACCCATGAAGACTCCACCCTCATGACTCAATAACGTCTCAAACACTCTACCTGCTAATACCATCAAGGCATAGTGTTTTAATTTCAGCATGATTTTGGGAGACACATAGACATTCTGACCATGGAATGTGTATGTTTTAAAATGTGTACAAATGGTTGTGTTTTAAGATATTTGTACTCAGTTTTATGCCTTGGTAATCTAGTTACATTGATGAACATATTTTGTTCTTCCTAAATGGTTAATACTATTTGGGTAATATATTTTGCTATCCCTGTCTCCTGTAATAGATTGAATTGCTCTGGCCCAGGGATCATTTTCTGTTCATATTTGTATCCTCAGTGCATAGATATTTTTGAATAAATGAGTAAGTGGACAGGGTAACAGGTGGGGCTTGAGATAGTGAGGATCTTCTTTGAGAGAGCAAGGAAAAAGTAAAATTTGGGGAGGACTTAACACTTGAAAGGTTCTGTATTATGTGAAGCTGAAGGGAATATCATTATTTTGTGAAGAAGATGGGGATGGGATTGGAGCATGATTGTTTATATTTATAACCTCTAGCCTAATTATAGGGAGCATTATACCAAATAGGTTATATTCTTCTAAGAGCCATGCACTTTAGGATATTTCATTCGGGGCGTGTAAATGATCAGCACTAGAAAACACCAGCTTGCTTCTTAAATACTGATTTGGTTGCCACAAATTCATCTTTCCTTTTTTATATGTTTCTTCAGCATTGGGTAGAGATAGTAGCTTGTTTTTTTGACTATAGAGTATATCATGATTTAAGTCAGTCTTAAGGTTTCTGGAAAGCATTCATTTAGTTGTCCCTTGAACTCTACTAAAGGATATTTTTGTGTTGGATATTACGATTGGACTGTTTTATATAGCTTAATCTATTTTGTTTATTAAAAACCCAACTTAGTTTATACACAAGACCATTTTTAAGTTTCATTGTCTATATATGAGTATTGTGAAGCTGTCTAACAGCCCAAAGGGCTATAGAGGTTATTTGAGTGAATTAGTTCTTGCTAGGCTAACAATGAATATACAGTTCATGACTGATCCAAACCAGAGGTTTAATCTGTAGAGTCAAAGAGAAAAGAAAACTTCAGTATGGTTGAACTAATTTATATTGGATGTCTACTCTGGACTAGGCATTCTTCCAGGTGCTGAGTGGGTGAGTGGAGAAAAGATTAAAAAATCAAGATCATTTTTTTGCTATGTTTATTATACTTGCAACCTACATAGCAGACTGGCTGGAGAGGGCTTCATGCTTATCTTACTCAATACTTGACAGCCCTGTTTTAGATTAGACTACACTTGTGTAGCTACCTTAGGTTTTCATATCATATACTTGTGTGTATGTAGAACTATCGTCATTCTACAGATACTGGGCCTGAGGCTCAGAAGGTTAAACAAGCTGCTCCAAATCACACAGCAAGTATATATATGCATAACAACAAGTGTATGTAGATGACAGATTTAAGTACAACTCTAAAGACTTCATTCTTTCTACTCTTCAAACTATCTCCCAAATTCATGCAGAAGAAAGATGAACGTGTCTTCTATACTAATTAGAAACAAGGTCATGTGAGTTGAGTATTAAACATGAAAGTGAAAAGTCAATTTAATAATTTGTAAGTCATTCTCTTTAGAGTTGTTAGCTCATGATCTTTAAATATTGTTGGGGTGCTCTAGCTCTAGGTTAGGTATGTTACAACTGCGGCCAGGATGTGGGATAGAGATCTCCAAAACCCACTTAATTTTGCTATCTTCCTAATTCTTAGACCTTGTCACCTGTTTCTGGTGCTTTATAAATCCCTGCTCTTTGGGAGTTGTTGAGTATTGCTCTTCTTCTCAGAGGGCTTTTAGGGGGTGTTGCACAATGTGCTCCTCATAGCCCATTGCTTTGTCTGCTAGGCACTGTTTTTTGTCCCCCAAAGACATCTAGGTTTTAGTCTCTGAATCTTTGGTTATGTTAATTTACACAAACAAAGCTGTTTAATGTTATGATCAAGTAAGGGAGAGATTTTCATGGATTATCCAGTGGACCCTGTCTAATCACATGAGTCCTTCAAGTAGGAGATCCTTTCTTGTTTCTGTCAAGGTAAGATGCCATTAAGGAAGAATGGCCCGAGAGATAAAAAAAGTTATTACTTGGAAGACAGAAGAAAGGAATTTGGCGACCTCCAGAATTTGGAAAAGTTCAATGGGTTCCAGGGCCTAGGGCCACCAGAAAGGAATCTAGCTTTATCAACATCTTGATCTCTGTCCAAAGGCAAACTGCTGACACACCATACTGTAATAGAGATCCAAGTTGTTAAGCCACTAATTTGATGACAGTTTGTTACGACAGCAATAAGGAATGAATAAACTTGATCACATAGCTATCTGATTATTTCTCTCATGTTGTTCTGTAATATAAACAATGTAGTCAGAGAAAGAGCCTTCTTAAGGATATGTAAGTTTTATAATGCTTCTCTTCAGAGGCTGAAACAGTCATTAAGACAGTAGTCTAAATCTAACTTGGATGAGATAGTGGTTTGTTCTTTAAGCTAAGGTGTTAGGAACACAGATTGTTTTATTTATTCTTCCTGAGATTCACTTTCCTTGTTGTTAAAACAAGAATGATTAAATTTGAGACAAGCAACTGTAAAGTGCTTATCCTGGTGCCTGGCATACATTGACTCTCTAACAAATAGTCATAATGACTGTGAAGATGTTCTAAAATGTTGGATTCCTCTCAATTATTTGAATAGAAAAATTACCAAGTTTGTTTGTATCCAAAGCAGGACTCTTGTAAAGGTGGTTCAATGTGTCTCCTATGAAAATTAAACTCTTTCTCTAAGAAAGAGAGCTAAAATCTAGAGTAATAGAGGGAAGGTTGTCTTATATCATTCTCAGACCTTGAAATGAGACACTCTTGATTTGAATCCCAGTTCTACCATTTATTACTTTGTGAATTCATTGTCTTCACCTATTATGTAGGTTCATCATAAGAATAGGTACCTAATAGAAGTGTTGTATAAATTAGAATGATTATATGAGATAACATATGTATTCTTTTTGCTATAGCTCTATATAGTTTAAGAAACTTTGATTGTCTTTATTCACCCAAAAATAACAGTTAATTTACCTTTTTCAACTTATGAACTCTTTGGCCGACAATCTATCATTTAACTCTTTCAATATCCTAGAGTTTGATGATGATACTCATTTTAAGAGTAGGAACTTGAGAATGAATAAGCTGAAGAGATTTTCCTAAGGTTATTGTAAGCAAAAATGAGTTCAAGTCTCAGTTTTCTGGCTCTAGTGCCATGTCTATTTATTAACACATTTCTCAAACATAATGTATCTGAAAAGACCATATTCAATTTTCTGAGATGCATCAACTGCTAAAATAGACACAATATCTTTTATGAAGGGGTCTAAATATAGTCGGCTTCTAGACATTAGGACAAATTAGTTTTATCAGTATAACCAAAGAAAAATGGTGACCGCAATCCAAGACCATATTAGTGAAATCAAAGTGTAACTGGCATGTAGTGGAGGCTAGATTATAGAGGAGAGGCAAGAAGAGGGTTAGAGTTGGAAAGGAGGCGCCCTTGGACAGTACCCTGAAGAACTCTTTCCATTCTGAGTATGGAGGCAATTGTTTGAAATTACAAGTGATCTACCCCAAATTGAAATTCATGGTGTCAACACTAACTCTTGCGAAATTGATACAGAGGATGGCAGACTGCTTCCTGCAGACAAGAAGTAAAGCTATTTTTATTTTGTTTCTTATTTAAAGTCCCATCTGAAGACCACTTGGCTATGTGGTGTAGAAATTTATTAATAAGTAGAAATTGTACTCTTTGTCTAAAAAAACCATTTGCAGCTTTAAAGTCAGCTAGCCAGAGGACTTTCTTTATATTTATTCATCAATAAACACTGATTTATTGTGGAGAACATTTGTATCTATTGATTTTCTTGATATGTGACATACCAACACCACAAATTGCTGGCCTAACTATAGAAGAATGGCATTGCACTAGCAGAGGACCTGATCGTCTGTTTATCCTCTGCCTGACTTTCCTGTGACACCATGGGAATAAGGAAAAATGATAGTACTGTGGGACTTGCCATTTCCTTTGGCAGTGCCAGTACCATACCATCCATGGAGATGGGTGAAGCAAAGTATAGAAGACAGAACCACTCTATTAAAACTATCCAATTATCTAGTTAGGAAGTTTTTAAGATCCAGATACATGAACAGTTAAACATGAATTCTAGGCGGTACATAAAACTCTCCAAATAGTGATGGCAATAAATGCTGTAGGAAGTCAGGGAGGAACGGGCTCAGAGTGGGCTAGCCTGGCTGGAGAGGAAGTGCATCTGGCAGAGAGGGCTCTCTCAAGTTTGAGAACTGGAAGCATTCGGCTAAGAGAAACAAGAGGGGACGGTGTTTCAAATGGGTGCGTGTGTTGAAAAGTGATGTTAAGTAAGGAACATGGAGCAGGCCATATATGGGTAGGATTTTAGAATTACCTTTGTATCAGAGATCAGAGAGAAACAGGATATCATGGTCCTCAGACAGTGGATGGTGATGGAAGGGTGAGGTGGAGAAGGCCAGAGAATAGTTTGGCAGCTGTGAGAGGGAGGAGAAAATGAGAGAGCATCTATTTCTTTGTATTTGAACTTAATACTACTCCCCATGCGTGATGACAAAATAGAATTGCAGATGATTGAATCATACATGGTGTTTGGAAGTAAGGTCCTTGAATTTAGTATAAAAAGTTTGGCTTTCAGTTTGTAATAATATTATTACATACAAAACAATTCCTCTTGCCTTTTTTTCAGGTTTGAGGGAGCTTTTAGATGTAATTCAAAAGTGAAACCAGTGTAATGTTTTCCTCTTTTCATCTGCAGAACTCTCTCTCTCTCTGACTTGTTGGTATATAGTAAATGTCATATTTCCATCGTACACATCAGTGATTTTATTTCTCTCTACCCTTACCCCTTTTTACCAAGGAAACATTTGGTTTCTTAGTAGTAAGACTGATCTCAGTTTAATTTACTTCCTCATTTTCATGTCATTCTCTACCACTGGATATAATGAATTGGTGTCAAATTTTTCTTTGTCTAGCAAAACAATTGGCATGGTAAACATGTCTTGATTGAATGAAGGGAGAATTGACTCTACCATGTGTTTCCCAATTATCTTAAAATCTTAAAATCATGAAGAATATAACAGAAAGAACCTTTATGAAGACAGAAGAGATGATGGAACTTTAGGCAGAGTTTCCCTAGTGCCTGAGAACCCAATAAACTTCTTCACTGATTCACCAAAATATTTTGGAAGCAGGGACACAATATTGAAAAAATTAGGCAAAGTCCCTGTTCCCCAAGAAGTGTAGATTATTTCGGAGAAAGGCAGGCAGGAAAATAGCCAGTAGCAGTTATTTTCTGTAAAGGAATGTAAACAGCATGATGGACTAAGAGTAACAGGATGACCACTTGAAGCTTATTTTACTGGGAAGTTATCTGTGAAGAGGTGAGCTCTGAGAAGAGGCCTGGATAATAAGAGAAAGTCATTTATGTGATACTCTCAGGGGAACACTTTGCATACTGAAGACACAACTCAAGAAAAAAACCCAGAAGCAGAATATTCTATAAGGATCAGCAGATCTGAAAGGGCCAGAAAGAGGACAGAGAAGTTGAAGTGGATGGGATAAGGTAGATAGATAATGAGATGAGTCAGGAGAAAGGGGAAGTCGGTCCCTGCAGGAAGCATGTTGGAAGATAGAAGTTGGTTGTATCTGATTCTAAATGTGATAGGAACTGTTATGAGGACTTTAGGCAGAGAAGTAACAGGCTATCATTTATATATTTTAAAAGATCACTTGGGCCAGCATATGGGAACTGAATGATGAAACAAAGAGGACTGAAGCAGGAGGTGAGGACTGGTGGCGCTAACCCAGGCAGTAGGTGCTGGTTTCTGAATTGAGTTTGTAATGTCAGTGGAGAGAAGTTGATGGAATGGGATTGAAAAATTAGAAATTCTGCTTTGGTTATGTTATGGTGAAGTTATCTCTTGGACACCCAAATGCAGATGAATCAGTCAGTTGCATGTATAAGATAATAGGTTCCCTGGTAGAGGTTAGGACTGATGGCATGTGTTTGAGTTTTACACATTTTATTTAAAAATGAGACCAAATGTAATCATTTATGACAATATGATACATAGAAAAGAGAAGCCGAGAACTCTGTCCCAGGACTCCTTCACGTTTAGAGGTAGAGCAAGGAAGAGTCCAGCAAATAATAAGAGGAAGAAGTCAGAGGTGAAGGAAACCATCGGAAGAGTATGACAACATGGAAACCAAGAGGGGACATGAAGAACTAACCAATGCTACTGAGGATCTGAATTGGATAGACCAAGAAGTGAAAATCTGTTGAACAAAAGAATGAATTAAAATGAATGACTAGGGTATTTTAAAAAAATGTAAATGAAATAACCAGAGAAGCTAATGAAAGGATACTGCAGCACCCTGAGGGAGTAAGGATTGTGTTCAGTTGATATAAAACCCAAGATTCCAGATTGTGTCCCGACCAGCAGGAACAATCAGGATGAGCAACTAAATAGTTTCTTCCTCCTCTCTCTTCCTGCCTCCTCTGCTCGCCTTCATTCTTGCCTGCACCGACAGAGAGAGAAAGAGAGAGAGAGAGAGGAGAGAGAGAGAGAAGCACCCACCAAAGCAGCAGAGTGAAATGTCCTTGAAACTTGGCAACAGAACTTATCAGATTGCAATCTAATTGTACAAAACTCTGTAGGATGTGAGAAGATTAACACAGGGGTAGAATTAGTCTCTCAGATGCTACTTTTAAGTGAACAAAGGAAAAGATACAGTAAATTGCTTGTCAGATTTCAACTGTAGGTTTTACCTGCATCTCTAAGTAGCTACTATCCACTGATAACTGCTCACCATATACTCAATTATATTTAGTACCATTACAGTGTTTTGCCTATTTTGATACAGCCTGGGATATTTGCCTATTCACTGACCATTCTACATAATACCTAGTTGGGAATCCATTTAAATAAAAGTGGAGAGTATTTTCTTAAGGAATAGTTTTAAAAATAATAGATAACTATTTTAAAAGAAGTTAGGATTCAGTTAGGGTTTGTTTTCTTTATTTTCTTCTAGTTTTTAAATATGTGAAACATTTTTATCATATCCTCTACATGGTACATGAATCAATTTGTGAATTAGATTGTAAGGTAAATAGTAACTATAATATCTTATTTACTTAAGTAACTTATTTACTTAAGTAACAAGAAATATGGTCCCCATGTCTTCCATCTTTTTCTTTCGTGATTCACAGCCGGTTGGTTATTTATCCTTGCACTCATTGCTTCATAGTCACTAAATGACTTCCACATTTTTCAGGTAGAATATAAGGGAAAATGTATCATTTTACCAAAGTGTAAAACTTTTCTTCATTAAAGTCACTCATTAGGTCTCATTTGGAAGATACGTATGTAATGGGAAAAGTGAGTATTTAGTGCAGGACTACTGGAGTGTCATGATTCATTTAGATAGGCCAAACATGATTTATTCCAGGAACTGGGAATTTTGCCATATGAGAGTTAATCCTGTTTCAGTTAGTGAGGAAGAAAGGTGAAATGGCTACTAATGCTAAGTGTCATGGTTTATCTACTTAGCTATATAATACATTTGTATGAAAACTTCTTCCCAAACATGTATTTGATATTGATCAAGCTACATGGAATGTTGCTATCCTTTCCTTGAGAGTGTTCATTCCAAGTTTCATCTAGATATCTATTTTCCAGTAGAAAATAAAGGAAAAATTTTTCCTCTTATCAAAGGGCTCTGGGAATTTCATGATTCACCTAGACATTAATCTAAGATCTCTGGCTGATATTTTTACCATCCAGAAAGACTCTAAATTATGGGACTGACAGTGCTTTATGATGGGTATCTTTCCTTTATTTTTAATTGTTCTCTTCAAATGTAGGTTCATTTCTCTTGTAGGACATTTCTGAAGGCTTCAAGATAGAAAAAAAATTGTGTTGTTATATGCCACCTTAGTGGGCATAAGATCTGAAAGCCAAGGTAAACTAGGTGATAATTTTGCCAAACATATTGGTACCACCTGATTAGGGTTAAAGTGTCTTAGCCTGGGCCACCTGACTTTCCTGTTCTCAAATGATTTCATTTGAGTATCTTTTTTAGTATCTGTACTCTTTCTAAGAAGCAAATTCTTTATCAATTAATGATATTAATTGATTAATGATATTGATACAAATAATAGTGTCCAATCACCTACAAGGAATATCTGCCCAATAACAGAATTTGGGGTCATTTTTGGGTAAGACTTTTGTCATTGATTGTTGAGACAAACTGTCATGATCCTCTTGCTTTTCCAGTGTCCATTCATTCTCCTTATAATTACCATATAATTTCATTTGGTGATTGACCCTTCTCTTATTGGACATGTGCAAAAGGGGATTTCTGACCTAAGCTATACCAATCTGATGTTGCATCTATGAAGAGGGGATTTTGAATAGCATGATACTTCAAGTTTATATATGTGTTAGGAAAACAGGAGTTTGAATTCTAGTGCTATGCCTTAGTAGCTCTAAGGACTTGGCCAAGTTTTTAACTTTACTAAACCTTGTTTTCCTCATGTGAAAAATGAAAGTGATACTGATGTGGGGTGTGTCTTTTGAATTAAATAAGTAATGCATATAAGGTATTAGTGAATAGTAGTTGTTGCTCATATTTATAGTCCGATAACTCTAGTGGGGATGTTGTGAATGGACCACACAGGAGCAAACCTGAGCGAGGAAGCCGTATGAAAAATTGGTTGCATCCAGGTAGTTGAGAAATACCAAAGATCTCATTGGACACAGAAGAGGAGATGGCAAAGAACAGTGTAGGAAGTAGGAGCTAGAATAGACAGTATTTAGCTGATTGTTTGAACTCAGAAGATACAAAAGAGAAGGGAGCTTTGATATTGACAAGGAAATTCCTAGCTCTTGATTGGTCCCAGTTCTGCTTGAGATAGAATTCTGGCCAAGACAGGCTAGCTGACCAAAAGGGCATTTAGATTGTTATATGTAGCTTTTCAAAACCTAAATTTTCCAGAGACTAGCATTCACATTGATTTCCAACACTGTAATCTATGTTAAATATTCATAAGCAGTAGATATTTGAAGACAACGGACTAAATATTCCATGTGACTTTTCTTTTTATAGGGAGAAAATGATGTTGATGAACAGTGCAGATGATAAGAACTATTGATTGTTTCTGTTACAACTGTAATGGGTTAGGGACACACGTAATCATCGAGATCTCTGCTAAATGAACACATCTGAAATTGGACAGTGTAAGCAGGCTACTGAGTAAAGAAGGCAGTGATTGCTGGAACCTTCTGAGATTGCTTATGATAGTAGGATTTCTTTCACTTTCTTCAAACATTTTTCACCAATGTTGGTGTTATTGAACAGAAATTAACTAAAAAATAATATCCTCAGTGTAGCATTTATCTGTTATATTTTTCATGAATAGTTAAGAAATAGAAGAATTTTTTTTTTACTGGTTAAACCAGAAATCTCACAGGAAAATACTGGGAGAAGCTGGTATTTTCAAAATCAGACAGCATTGGTAAATAGAGTCACATCTTTACTCCTAAATCCATCTAAAAAACAGACATAGAGCTCTGGTTATTATGTTGTCCCTATGAGGATGGAAGGTATTTAATTCAAACATATGGAAGCAGTGCTTCAAGGACACAATGGATTGTCACTGGTAATGGAAACTGTGTAGCTGGAAACTGGCAGTATAGAGCAACAGCAGGGACTGTGGATAGCAGTCTAATGGGGAAACTTCTCTGCAGGGAGACAGACAGTAGCAGGTCTTACACACAGACAAAACAAAATCCACACCTGTGCTTGTGTACAAAGGGCATCCAGGACCACAGAAAAGTCATCATAAATATGGTAGAAAGCAACATTAGCATTTCAGCACAATAAGCAAGAACATATTACAGAAGTGTCAAATGATAGGGTTTAAAACTCAATAGCTGATATTATGAAGCTGCCATTTAGATAGATTATACAGAGAGATGATGTATAAGTTGAATCCCCAGCACATATCACAATTCCTGGCCCCTAGTACGTCCTTGTGTTTATAGATTGAAGCCAATGTATTTAAATCATGTGCATAAATGTTTATACCTCTGTCTAAAATGGAGTAGGAAGGCAGTTTGTGGCTATGAGAGGAGGATTGATAAAAGGGTAAATGATCCAAAAAAAAAAAAGAGAGAGAGGTAGACATTCAGCCTCCTGGATTTAAATCCTGGCTAATTAAGTGTTTGAAGCCAGCAAGTTATTTATCATCTTTAAACTCTTATTTATTGTAAAATGGGTATAATAATGCTTATCACCCAAAATTGTGAAAAAGATTGGAGGAGATATGTGTACAAAGCATCTTGTACAAAGGTTGTTACATACTAGATTATCAATAAAGATTAATTCTTCTTCCTCATGAGTTTTAATTATATGCTACCCTTTTGGACCTTTGCTAGATTAGTCTAAAGCAAGAGTCAGCAACTTTGCCTCTCTAGCTAATTTCATCCTGCTTTTGTAAATAAAATGATCTTGGAACACAGATACGCCTATTCATTTCTGTTCTGTGATTGCTTCCTGTTCCAGTGGCAGAGTTGAGTAGTCACAACAGTAGTGTTGTGGCCTGTGCAGCCTAACCACTTATTATGTGGCCTCTTTACAAAAAAGTTTGCTGGACCCTGGACTAACTTCGACACTTCAATAGAAGTCAAGATTCAGCTGGACTTAATTTCCTTTTTTTCAAATGTTTACCTTTTAATCTGTTCTCTCTCCGTGTCTCCCACATTAATAACCTTTTATTTTTTACAGTTTTATTATTAAACTCTATAAAATGCATTACCCAGTTCCTGTCTTCATTCATTCATGGAAAAACGTGTATATTGAACACTTTCAATGGGTCAGCGACAGAATGGTGAGCAAGGAAGAAGAATCAGGAGTGGGTGGAGCTCAGTGGGACACTACAGACATATAAACAGAAGTGTGGACAAGCAAACCTCTGAGAAAATTAACACATAAATAATTTAATAATAAGCTGATTTGAGATAAGAGAACACCATGGATACCTGAAGTCAAGATCCACCGAGAATGGCTAGGGAAGCCATCTTTGGGTGGCTGATGTGTGAGCATAATGAAGACTCTGGGGTCCTGCAGCGAATGGTTCAAGAAAGCATTATTGAGCCTTAGAGTGCAGTTTTCTAAATTTCTTAGAGAAGATGTAACAGAAAGAAAACAAAAGCAGGAAATAGTGTCTCCTGAGTTTAGAGGGAGGACTATTCCCTTTGCTTTGAGATTACTAAATTCCTTTAGCCAGAGGAAGGGCTATTAATAAGAAGGGAGTGCTTTTTAACATCAAAGACCAGGCCACCCTGCAGGTGGTTCCAGGTGAGATAGGAAGAGGGACATTCTGAGATTTATCCATTTAGTTCTAAAAGCCTCTGGAGCCAAAAGAAATCCCATGCCCTTCTTTTGTTCCATCCCATTGGTGTCTCCATCCTCTACGTCCGTCTGGTCCCATGTTGATTTTGGAAGTTAAATGCTGAAATAACTTCCCCTGGCAAGCAGAGACCCAAATGAGAAGATAGATGGGATAACCCAGCAAAGATGTAGGAAGAGAAAATTCCAGAGAGAAGCAACCCTGGGGCAGAGGCCATGAGCAAGAAAGGATCATGATATGTTCAGGGAAAATAGAAAGTTGGGGATGCACAGTTGTGGGAATACTGATATAGGTGAGGTTGGAGAGCATAAAAAGGCATTCAAATATTTTTTTGAAGTGACAGTGGTTTATAACACCATGTAGGTTTCAGACGTACAGTGTTATAAATCAAGATCTATATGTACTACCTTATGTTCAAAACCAACATCTAATTTCTAGCCTCACCATACAGTTGACCTGTTAGCAGATTCAGCTACCTATCCCTGACAGAACTGCCAGCCTCTTAATCCTGATTCCGTTGTTTGTTAATGAGTCACCCTCCTAACCACACTTGTCTACTATATTGAGTGCAAGATACATTTAGTTCATTTCCCTGTCTTCAGACCTTCCAGAAATGTGGATAAAGTTCCCAGTTCCAGGCTTCTTGTAGGTCTCTGCTTCATGCTCCTGCCTCTATTATCTCTGATTTTCTTACTTCATACTCAACACTGAAAGTCCTGAAGAGCCAGTTCCTTAAACCTTGCTCCACTTCTGTTCTTGTCTCTATTTTCTTCTACCTTGTATTACCTGATCAATTCTTACTCATGCTTCTTTTTTAGTCCCCAAGTTTTTTGGGTTTTTTTCATTTATATTTCCCTAAAGAAAACTTTCTTCACTGGCAGACTAATACAGGCCACTCTCTAAGCATAAATCCCCATCCACACCCTGACTACTTTCATACCTTTCCTGCCATAAAATCTTTGCAATCTTATTGCTATATAACATATTATGTTTATCTAATTACTTCTATTATCTGTCATCTCTCTTGCTAAAATGATGGCTCTGATAACAGGGACTTTGTTTATTCAGTGGTAAATCCTAGGCACAGTGCTTAGTGGACTAAATAGCTCCATAATATTTTGCTGAGTATTCTAAGCCACCATCATCTCCTGAACTGCTATAATGTTCCTTTTCCTGTTTTCTTCAATCTACTCCCTGATATTCAGATGGGAATTAAAAATATATGAATATATATGGGTATGTATATACATGCATACACACACACATATATATATTTATTTAGAGATATATAAATATATATAAATAAATTATATATATTTATATAATTTATATATAATAATATATATATTATTATATATAAAAATTTATATAAATATATATAAATTTATATAGAGAGATAGTTCACAACCTAAAAGAAGACAGTATTTCTTGTTATAAAGAAGGGAAGCTATATTATATCATTATACAATGGTCTATAATATATACAGTATAATGTAATGAAGAAATTTCTCTCTGAGTTCTTCTTTACATGATTAAAGTTGCTGCTTCAATTTGTTTCAATCTTTTGCTTACTTTACTAAGCTCTAGTACATTGTGATAGGACAAGGGCTCCCAGAAAGGCATGGGTGATGCCATATTGTGGGGGTTTTGTTGTATAACATCTGGATGGGATTCCTCTGGGGATTTTGTCTCAGTCTTTCTTGGTGGCACCTTTCTTGGGCCCCCTTTTCTTGTTTTCTGATGCGGACAAAAACTATAACTGATTTATTCATTATTACCCTCAAATAATAAATACTTAGCATAGTGGCTGGTACATTGGAAATGCTCAAATATTTGCTCAATAAATGAATGGACAGAGTGTCTCCCATGTTACCATAATTATGAGTCAGATTCTTCATTTTCATGACCAGAAAATAAGCACCAGATTTCAGAGACAATCCCATAATCATCTTTGTGTTCCTAATACCTATATCAATACTCAACACATAATGGAGCTTGGTATTTATTATAGATTATAAAACATGATCATGTTGTAAAGCCAGGGGGTTGCTAGATGAGCAAAAGTAGGAACAATGTTAGAACTGTAGTTGTGTCAGAAATAGTGAAAGGGTGAAGAAGAACTAGAAAGAAAACTGTCCTTTGGTACAAACAGGGAAATGAAAAAAAAAAGAAAGAAAAGACAAATCCTGGTCTGTATTCAGGGGAACTGGAAGGCTGTGGCTGAATTGGGAACATGAAAATACTAAAAGATGGAACCCAACATCTCATACTAAGGAACCTCAGTATTACTTAGCGTATTAGACAAGGGTCTGGCAATACATGTGTGCAACAGATTCCATATTCAAAATGTGTGTGTGTGTGTGTGTGTGTATTTCATGCACACATGTAGATTTTAACATGGTCTTTCACAAGCTTTCAAGACTTATGAAAACTTTCAGAGAGTTTATCTTCAAAATGCAGTTTTTAGTTGATTCTCAGGATTAGAACTATAAAAATACCCACTCTCTCTATCACTTTAAAGCTAGGTGATTTCACAGCACCAGATATAGTTATTAGGAAGTACTAGTCAGTTAGAATGAGAGAATTTGATAGCTAACTTGCTTTTTCCCTTTTAAGCCACTGCAACTTTTGGTAGACTGTAGAAATAGATATCATCCTATATACAGAAAGCTAGCATCTAATTGACAAGTACAGGAATATTTTCAGTTGATGTTTGGAGTTCAGTGTCTTTTTATAAGCCTTCCTTGTTTTCAATCTTAATTTAAAAAGTGACAACACCTTAACAAAGATTATGTTTTGAGCTACTTTTTAAAGGAAGCCTTTTCAATGTGATGATGCCAAAATTGATTCTTTTTTTTAATTACCTTTTTCTTTCATTGAGGCTGTCAACTCATTGTACACACCAAGAAAACTCTAATCAGTCAATACTAATTAGATAGATTTTCACTTTTATTTGGAATAGTTTTCTAAAAAAAAAAAAAAAAGGATAGTGGATAGCAGATTTCAGCTAGATTTTTAATTAAGACATTATTGGCTGAGCTATAATAAATCATAGCAAATGAAAGGTTTCTGCTCTTTAAAACACTAGAGCTTATAAAAACAAAGTTAGGTTCAAATCTACATATAATAATAGTTCACATGACATTTTTTAATCTTCTGGGGAGAAGTAAATTAAACACAGAAGTTGTAGAGTAAGTGGCCGAATAATCAAATTTCATTTGCCTCTTAAATCAGAGTGAGTTAGATTAGAGAGTAATGGAAAGCCTCCCTTACGTAATTTAGCTCCTTATGGCTTTGATTTGTCACAAATTGCAGCTTTTCTGAAGAGCAGGCATCTGTAGATGTCATGCTTAATCATGGTTGTTTTTAGAACTAAAATCTCTAATTTCAGAATGAATTTTGGGTGCATTTCTGGGGCTTCACCAACTGCTTCTAAAAGAGACATATTTAATATTATTATAAAACCAGGAGATTTGATCTGTAGAAACAAGGAGTCTGTGCCAGTTTTGATTTTTATATGGCTTTATTTTTGGATGACCTTGAAAATATCCAGATTTTCAAGAGAATAATGTAAGATTCTTGAAATACAGTGCTTTCATGTATGTTGCTTGAGTGCTGCTCCTTAAAAGTTACTCTCTGAGTTGTAGTCTGCATGATGGTGTCCTTCAGGCCTGAAAGACAGGACATCTGCACTGATGACAACTGCCTGTTGTGCTTGTTGGTGGGGAAGACTGGAGCGCACCACTCCTCACTCTTCCCTCCGTCTTCTGGGTCAGATGGGTCAGCCTCTGAGCAATGTGTTGGAGGGGAGCCTTGTAATTCTCTTAAGTGTTCTGTAGGCTCTGTGACCTTACTCTACTGAGCATTCAGAGAAGAACCATCCACATTTTTTATTCACCAGACATCCATCGAATGCCTACTCTAGGTTAGCATTGTAGGAGGAATTAGAAATCCAAAGAGATAAACCTTCATGCAGCTTCTATAGAAAAAAGGACTTATACATGAATAAACACATAGCAAATAAAGAAACAACACATTTCCAGTCAAAAATGAGAGCTGGAATAAACAGAGCAGAAAGTAACCGGATTTGAGGGGGTGGGGAATGGCTTTAGGTCACCTCTTCAGATGCAGTTTTTATGTTTTTGTTTTTTAAAAGGAAAGGTGCAGGTGGGAATGAAGGCAGGCAGACAGGAAGAGAGAGGAGAAAGAAGCATTTTATTTATGTTATTTAGTTGGCCATCTTGTTTGGTCCCCCTGGGCCTGGGGCATGAGCCCAGGTCCTTGAGATGTGTATCAGTTGTTCCCAACCACCATCCCATCAGGGTGCACCTAGATGGAGCTTCTCTTTGAGGCATGTTTCAGCTATGTGAAAATGATAGGGAGCCTTCCAGTACACATCCAAGGAAAGAAAATTCTAGACCGAGGAAGTTTGGTGTGACTGAGGACCTTATAGAAACTTATTTAACTGGAGGCTGGCATGTGATGGGCACGCTGATTAGACTGGAGTGTTGTTAAGTATCGTTCATTACCTTCTCGGGTTTAACTAGGATTGGGGAACTTACTCTAAATTTAGTGAGAAACGATTTCACTACTACGTTATCTTACTCTCTTTTTCATTCCCAGTCATAAAGTACTTGTGGTCCATTTTCTTTTCATTTGCTTTCAACAAGTAACTACTGAGCACTCACTCCATACTACACAGAATTCTTTTCTTATGAAGTTTAACATCCAGGTAAAAAGATGGACAACAATCTAATTGCACATAATCTTGATTTTCTGAATAATAAAGCTCGGGAATATACACACTCATAAATAATGTGGAATCTGACACAAAACAGTTGAGTTTAATGCTTTGCCCAGTCTTCATTCTCTGTTCTCCATTCTTTTTTTAATTTCTTTGGACAAATCTCAATATGGTACAAACCCTCATGACACTTTCAGGCTCTTGGTTCAGTCTGTTGAATAGAGTACACTTCTCATTGTTTACTTTTCTGTTTTCTCCAAACAGAGAATCTGTTTCTGTGATAACTGAACTAAAAATAACTGCATATGTTTGACAGGACTCTACATAGAGGGGACCCCTAAGATGAGACCATAGCAATGACTAACCCAGATAGGAAGGAAGAGCATTTCAGAAAGAGGGAACAGCGTGTGGGGTGCACTGTGGCAAGGTTTGAGGCTCTGTAACGAAGGGAGTGTGGCAGTGAGCTACCTGGTCCTTTGTAGAAATGGTATAGGAGGGTGCAGTTGAAAATCACCCGTGGGACACACGATCATTTTGTGCCGACTTTTACACATGCCGAAGAAAAGAAGCATTAAAGTAATAGACTACTAGTCTTGTTTGGGCTTCTTTTTGTTTTTCGAATATAAGGAACAGGAAAATTTCAGAGTATAATTTAATCGCCAATTCAATGAGAAAGAAAATCTCTTCACTGGAGTTGAAGTAACCCCTAAAGTTACAGTATAGTTAAGCCAGGGCTTTGGCTGGTACACCAAACATAGGTTAGACACAGTTTGAAACAGGCTTATGTGTCAGAAAGTTTCTTCTTTTTGCTTTTAAAGCATTTTTATCTTTGTTCCTGTCATGACAGACTTCCCCCCTTATTTCTACTGTGCTATGAAGTACTGTGATATGGAGTTACATTTAAAACACAGCCTACTAAGGTGAGATTTTATACCAAAGAGAAAATGCTCATTTCATATATATGAAATGATAAATTATTTAAAGACCAACTTCTGTCGAGTGTTGGTGAGGATAGGGGAATAGGAACACTTAAACACTACTGCTTGCAGAAGAAATTCTTACATCCCTTTCAAAAACAATGGGCCCTCTTAAGATCAAACTGAAGTACATTTGCTCTATAACGAAGAAGGTCTATTGCTAAGGAAAGATCCTGTCATTAATCTTGCAGTTGGGCACAAGAGATACATTGAAGAATGATCATGACTATATTATTTGTTCTAATGAAAGCTGAGAAATAACTTTCATGTCCATCGATAAGTGGATAAAAGGAATAGTGTTATATTAAAACACTGGAAGGAACTCAGGCTTCATGTAGTCAAGTGGATAAATCTGAGAAGTGTTATGTTAAAAGGCAAGGCAAGACACATAAGACTCTGATTTTTAGGTCTGCTCTTCTGGGAAAGAACCACCATCTACTCTAGGGGGTGTTCTCTCACTTTGCCTACTTCATACCCTTATTTTAAATACAAAACAAAAATATAAAGAATACATTTTTATAGAAAGCATTTTATAATGTGTTGTATTTTAAATAAAATATATTAAATATATTTTAAATAAAATATATTTTTAAATATATAAAAATGTATTTTAAATAAAAAATATTTTTATTTAATTTTTTATTTAAATAAAAAAAATATTTTTTTATTTAAAATATAACACATTCCAAAATAGTGATGGTTTTGTGTTTGGATACATGCATGATTGGTATCTGTACAAAGATGCTCACACACTTAAAGAATATTAGGGAAGAGTATGTGGTTTCTTTTGCCCTTATGTTGAAAGGTAGATACATATCGATTCTATATTTGTCATGTATTGTTTTGTGTGCATGTATTCATAAAAGAAAGAGAAGAAAATATGAAAGCATCATTGTCACAATAGTTAGGCAGTAGTTTTTAAACCTTCCAAAAATATTTCTGCCATAGTTCCTTAGGGCTTTTATAACAAAAATTCCATTGACTGGATGACTTCAACATCAAGCATTTATTTTTGACAGTTCTGCGACTGGGAAGTTCAAGGTCAAGCTGTTGGCAGTCAGTCTTGGTGGGAGTCCTCTTCTAGTTCGTAGACAGTTGTCCTCTCGCTGTGTCTGGTGGAAGGGGTGACGGAGCCTCTAGCATCTCTTGTAAAAGAGAACTAGTCTCATTCATGAGGACTCTCCTCCCATGATCTAATCATCAACTAAAGGCCGTTTCTCCTGATGCCATCACCTTGGGGTGAACATTTCAACTTAGGCATTTTTGGGGAGACACATATATTCAGTCCATGGCAAATACTTAGGAACATTGACCGGTGCTGATCTTGACTGCTTGAGAGAAACTTTCTGCTTTTTAGCTTAGGACTCCACTCTCATCATGCTGCACAATTGAAGGAGGTTCCATCACTTTAAAGTCAGCAAACAATTTCAGTATAAGGTCAGTGCATCAGTCTCCTGAAATTGCTGCAATAAATTACCATGCACCTAGCAGTTAATTTTTGTTTTTTAAACAAAAGGTATTTATTTTCTCACAGTTCTAGAGTCCAAAATCAAGATATCAGCAAATAGCACTTTTCCAGAGGCTCTGGGGGAAGATTACCTCCTTGTCTTTTCCAGTTTCTGTTGTCTGCCAGCATGTCGTGCTGTCGGTCGGCTTGTGATCTAGCACACTTTCCACCTCTGTCTGTGTTTGATAGCCTTCTGCCTCACTTGTATAGGGACACTTTGATGTCACTTTGAGCTCACTCATCAATCAGGAGAAAATCCTCATGTCAACTTCATGTTAACTTCATCTATAAAGATCCTTTTCCCAAAAAAGATGGCGTTCACACATCAGGGCATGGCTAAGTCTCTGGGGTTGTGAGCAGATTCTTGGAACCAGAGGAGATATTTTATGATTTAGAGACCTGGTCTCTATGCCACTACTCGGCTCTGCCATTGCCAGATGAAAGTAGCCACAGGTGGTTCCAAAACAACAACAAAATGACAGTGTTTCTATGAAACTGTGTTTACCAGACAGGTGAAGGGGTGAATTTGAGTAGGGCTGCTACTGAAATCTAAAACTGCTTGTGCAAATGACACTAGTGGCATCTACGGGGCCATCTGATGGCTCATCATCAATCCTCTTTTAAAGCAAGTGGTTAAGGCTGATAAAGCCATATGTAGATTCTGTGGTTAGAAAACACAACTTTCTGGAAAAGTCTTTCAGGAATCTACTAACATTACCTCATTCTTGTTTTAAGGAATATCCAAATTGTCTGATATTGTGGGCTGTTCATGTCCTGCTCTGTCTCTAGTCCCACACCTTTTATATTCTGATGACAGAGTAGAGCCATGACAGCATAGTTCCCATAAGCTCATTCTCTATTTTGTTAACCATGAAGTCAATCGCATTTATTTGAACAAATTGCAAAATATTTTGTGATGAGATGAGACTATAAAATTGTTTAATTGTTAAAATGAAAATAAAATGTCTTTGAAATGTATAGTGAAAGAATGAGACTTCTGAAATTTATGATAATGAATAAAACTATTGGGGCAGAGACATTAGGGTTATATGGAATTTATATTACTCGAAAGGGAACCGTTTACATAACTTCCTAATGGATCTGCCATTTATGATTCAATAGTTCTTTTCCCACTAAAAATAAATTGTATATTTCATTATGGCTTATTATCTTTTCCTCTGTTGATTTGGTAAGATTCCTATAATTTACTCTATATTAAAAAAAGAATAATAAATGAGTTTAATAATGTCCTTAAGCCTTTCAGCACTTATTTTTCCCTTTTCATAGCACTATTAAAAAAATCAGTGCCTGTAGTTTTCCTAAACTAATTCTAAATAGCCATTTCTGTGTGAGCTTTGAAAGACCAATTCATATTGAAGTGGCAACATTTAATTCTTTCTGTACTAATCATTTGGGTAACAGGATTAGTGTAGTAAGGAAGACCCCTATTTCCATATGGCTACTAATATTATGTGAGTGTAATTTCCTTTTGCTTAAGATAGACCTGAATTTCAGTTTTCATTTTTAATGCAGTCATTTTTAATGACAGCTATTTATTATTTCTAGACTTCACCTATCTAATGGATTTTGTGGGTTTCTTTTAATAAAAAGTTTCCCTTTTTTAAAAACCTGTATGAAAACAATCTTGAGCTGGGAAGGAGATGATGTCAGACTTCTAGCGTACATGACACATGACATGAGCACAGCCAACATGGCTGAACAAATAGCCTTTACATTGTTCAGGTCAGCAACACAATACATCCCTCTTTCTTTACACACACGTAGGCATAAGGTGGTACCTTGTTTGTAATCACAATAATGTAACCAACTAAAAATGAATCTGGTTTCCTTGACCACCATGTTGAAAATAATGGCAGAAATGAAATGATAATCTCCCAGTCAGACCTCTCCTACACCTCCACATGGTACCCCACAGGTAAAGAGCACACTGTGTGTTAAACTTAGTACAAGCATTTTAAGTAATATTTTCTCATAAATGATTTTCAGTTAAAAACTTTTACCACTTTTGGTTAAACGACTTGGCGATATATCTCAATAACTTTATAAATATTCCTGAACTTTGAAGATCTTTTTAGGGATTCTACCTGAAAAGTAGCATGAAATGCAGATGGCAAGGTATGAGGAATGATGTTCATTTTAGCATTATGTGTAGTAAAACTGTAGTAAAAACTAACTTAATCATTAAACACTGGAGATATATGATACCTAGGTATGGTATGTTCATGAGACAGACTGTTATTCAGGCATTAAAATGACATTTTTGCTGTGTCTTTTAATGGTGCACAGAAAACCCAGTACTTTTTCAGAGAGGATCAAGATATGAAGCCTCAAATAACTGGTTGGAAGAATGTGCAATGGAGAACCCATACAATGGCATCATGGTAGAAAAGTGTGCAGTTCACTGAAAAGCAGTGTTAGAACACTAGATAAGTATTAATTCTTTCCAGAGTACAGTGTTCTAAGTGTTTCTGGGAAGTTAGCATGTGGTCCAAAATCAAGCTTAAGATTCAGTTGTCAGTGGGCAGGCTGTGTAGTCATGTATCTGAGGAAGGGGGAAAGAGTACATGTGGGTTTATATTTTTTTGAAAAGATAAATTACCTCAACAAATATTGAATTAAAAAAGATGCAGTTATTACAAATATAGTATATGAAATTATATTATGGAAAAGTTTGAAGAATGACATATATACTGAAGTACCGTTGGTGAGTCAGACGTGCGAAATTCCCAGTCTTCACTGCTGGATGGCTTGTGTGACTCTCCTCATAGTGGCAGAGGAAAGTGCCTAGTCCACTCCAACTGTGGTGCTGCTTCCTCCTTTACCAGGAGAGAAGGGCTCTGAATGACTAAAGTAAAGACAAAGGTGAAGGGGACTCACTCAAGAAGTGAATCAACCAACATGACTGGTGCTAGTGCTCTCCGTAGGTTTACCTCTGTCTTATTATCTAGGACACTGCTTTTCTACTAACAGTTGTATTTGTATTTTTTGAGGTACTTCAAACTTTTCAGTCTGACTTATCTTCATGAACCATTAGCAAATTCCCTTAGTGTTAACTTTCTGAACCCACATTTTACAAAATGATAAGAAGTATTGATTTTTGTTTTGCATTTGAAATAACACCTTTGATTTCCCCCATTAAAAAAAAGTTGCTATTAGAAAAATCAATCAAAGCATTTGTGAACAAGTACTGACTAAATACATTATAGTTTATGGGACAAAATAACTATGAAATATGTTTTTTCTGAATCAAAAATATTGAGGATTTAACTTGATTATTAGAAGTCCTGTAGATTTTCCATTCTAAGGCCTTTTCATGGTTTATCTTTTCTTTTTTTTTTTTTCTTTCTGAGTTTCCCTCCATACTCTAAAAGATAGGACATGCAAATTTTTTACTTTTGTATTTCACACTGCAGCATGTTGCCTGGGACTTATTTAGAAATGAGTTAATGCTGAATGATGACTAGGATAAAGTTTAAAGAACTTTTTGTGTTATAGAAATCTATTTAGTCTTTGAGGATTTTTTAAGCAAGGAAAAAACTTTGACACTTGGACTAGAAAAAAGTAAAGTTGAAGATCTTGTAGCCAATTAAGTTGGTATGCAAATAGAACTTTGCTTTCAAAGGTACACTATTATTTCTCTGTCTTCTCAAAATTCCTGAAACAATAGAATGTTGGCAAAAGAGGAAACATCTCTGCTTATTCCCAAATCCTTGTTTCTATAGTCAATATCTTGATTATCTTGATAATTTTAAATATTCTCTTCAAAAATGAGATGCTATTAAAGGGCATACTTTGTCATTATTTTGAAAACAAAGCACAAAACAAAATAAAAAATCTTCTATATAAAGCTTTATACAAGCGAGAAGTGAAAAGTTAAATGCAGGGGAGGCATGATTCTGTCTGTATCCTGCAGCCAGAGTATAAACAAATGTGCACATGTGTATAAACCAAAGTGAATCCATCTTGGATGATACCCTCTAGACCCTTAACTGCTGATTTCCCTCTTCCCAGCTTTTAACCACAACTAGTACTTTATCCCACTCATCAAACCTATAAAGCTTTAGAAGAACAAAGTATCTAGGACATAGCCCCAGGATCTTGGCATCATTGCCCTTATGTAATATTTTACTTAGATGATAAGACTGCACACATGAGGGAGGAATATAAGAGATACCCTCCCTTGTTTTAAGGAGGCGTGGGTCTTGTCTCAACTGAAGTCCCATCTACCAATATAGGTATGCGTGGTCCCTGTATACATGTTGCTCTGATAAACTACTTTTCTCTGTGGTGGACATGCCTGTTGGTTCTTTCATTTTTCACATTCAAGTTACCTTCTCAGTTTTGGGGAAAATACTTGTTCTCTTAGTCAAATAGCATATCATGATAAAAAATATTCAATGGTTCTTCATTATTTTATAAATCAAGTCCAAAATATTTCACATGCTCATGAGGCTTACTGCTTCCCATCAGTCTCACATTAACATCTGTCACTCATTCTCGCTCTCTCTCTCTGATTTCCAGCAAACCAGTCTTATTTAATGTCCTAGAATGAACCAGGCTACCTCGCAGCCTAGGGTCTTTGCAAATCCTTTCTCCTGAACACCCCCACCCCACCTCAGCCGTCACCTCTGTATATACATATGCTTGTGTTTGTTTCACTCCTAGTACCAGATCTTGTGAGATGCATTCTAGCACTTTCAGTATTCTTCAAGCATGTATCACAACTCTAAGTAAATCATTTTGTTAATAGAGTTAAATGACCTTTTCATGAGAATGTAAATTCTTGAAGGACAGTGATTATGTCTCTCTGCATTATTTTTATCTGTAGTTTTAAATGCCAGGTATTCAGCAAAGGCTCATGTATAAAAGGGAGAACATTAGAGACTTTGTTGTATAGGAGAGTTAGAAAGAAGAAATGAGAATCTGTTCAAAGGACTTAGCATAAATTAGAGCAAAAAGATTTGTTTTAAGACAACTGGTGCTCTAGAGTGTTTGGAATTGGCAAAACTTCATCACTAAAGACTGAACAACCTTCCTACCCACCTAAATTTTGACCATTTCTCCAGATTCAGAGAGAGCACCATGTAACTTATTATTAAACAAAGTTAAGGCACTGAGATAGAAAGATGAGCGATAACATGAACGAATGAATGAATGAATCACTCATTCAGTCAATAATCTATCTCAACATTATTGAATGTTATTGGGTGACTACCACTTGGAGGAGAACAGAGGAAGTATCTTTTCCCATTTATAATCTGAGGGTGGATGTCAGGGACTACTTTCTAATGAGCTGATTTTTGTTCATGAGAAACAGTCATCATCATTCTCATTTCATGGCTGTCTCACTATCTGGGTACCACTAGACTAGTGAAATCTGAACGATAGTAATCGAAATTTAACTTTGGGGCACTTAGGTTATGGCAGGCCCTCTTCTAAGTGTCTTCAGTTGTGAATTTACTTCATTTTCAGAGTGATCTTATGAAATTGAATTACTGTCATTGCTAATACTAATACTAATACTGACACATGGAGAGGCTGCCCTGGTTGAATATTTAATAGACTGGAGAGCTAGGATTTGAATGTGGAGAATGCAACTCTTGGTAGCTCATGCTTTCACTCCTGCACAGTCCTGATGAAATGGTTCTAGAGCCCGTTTTGTTGTCATAGTACTTGTTCAATGTGGATTCCAACCACCCTTTTAGAGTTTTTGCTTCTGTCCTTATCACATACCTAGAGAAACAGAAAGGTTGAAATTAGTTGGCTATCCCAGCTTGACCCAACATGATCTCATTTCCTAGATCTTTGCTCAATCAAGTTTATTTGTTAAAACGAAGAAAAACAACGGGTCCTATACACTTTAGGCAACACATTCACATCAAAGATGTGCCCCCACAGGTCTGGACAGGGCTCCTTCATCTCTAGTTTCAGAAGCTCTACTGAATTCTGCAACCCACTCACTTTCTAGTGTAGAGCTAGGGCTCAGGGAGGAGGCAGCAGTGCCACAGTGGCTGGAAAAGGTCCTGTGCTCACACGGGAAGCAACAGGAGAATGTCAGGGGTGGAAGTAAGAAAACACGGATTGGAGGGACAGGGGACGATGAGAGGCTACTGCAGAAACAAACCACGGAGGAGCGGACAGTGATACAAGCAGGTAGTAGACCTCCGCATGCCTCATGGGGAAGAGGTTGAGCACTAAAGGAAAAGGACATTTAACTCAGTGTATCTTTTGTGCTACATTGTAGAGAGATTTCAATCCTACAGTGTGTAGGAGGACAAAGTTAAGGTTTTATGTGAAAATTGGAAAAAAAGAAAATGCAGGATTGGTGGGAAGTACTACCTTAACAATGTCAAAGAATAGGGCAATACCAAACTTTTATTTAAATTATTTATAAGTGATAAAATAACACTAATCAGAATATGAATTTTTAATGTTTGCTATTGAATATTCTATAGTGCTCTGCATTGTCTTTGATGACAAGATCTGCCGAAAATGGAAAATTCCATATTTTTCTGATATTATTATTCAGTGACTTCTTTGTAATTTCTGTTTGCTGTTTTTTTTTTTTTCCCCAGAAGGTCTTAGTCACGCTGGATGTACTTATTATTTTTTGTGGTACTTTTTTTTTTAAAGATAACTAGAAATAGGTGATTTTTATCCAATTTAACAAGTTTCCAAAAAAAAAAAAAAAGCAAGTTTCTAATACACTGTATTAGTAAATAACTTTTCTTTGTTTTTTTAATATTAATTTAAATTGTCATTTAGTTGGCAGATTCTTCCAGACATGTCTGTGATAAAATTGTAGGCTACTACTAGAAGAGATTCTGTTCCAGGCATGAATAATCCTAATCAGGATCCTAACACAGGAAATAAAGGGCATCAGTGAACACCCACACAATAGCATTAAAAATTCAATCTGAATACAATCTACTACAGCACTATATGTTAGCCTATGAAAGCCTCCCACAAATGTATTTTTATAAATTCAATAAAAAGTTATTAGTTTTAACTGCATTTTAACAATGGGGCCACATAAAATCTATGATCTTATCTTTGATTCTAAAAATGCTCTTTTTTCACAGAGCTAATCTGTTGCATTCAGCAATTATTTATTCAGTCATCAGCACAACACATACTCACACATCATGCAAGATGTTGCATTGCTTTCCTCCGAACCCTTTCTTGTGTGTAATGAATTTATCTAAGGAGCAAATGAGAAATTAGGGGATGAGAAATGAAGCAATTTGAATGTCATAGAGATGCGAAGAAAAGCTTCAAACCACTCTGCTTTTATGCATGTTACTGATGGGTGGGAACTGATGTACTTCTTGAAATCTAGTAATTTTATAAGACTCCAGAGTCCTGGTGATGAAACAACATACTATTCAAAACACAAAAGTGATGTCAAAAGAAATAGTATCAAAAACTGTTCTGACATCTGTGTTCCTTTCATAAGTGGAGAACACACAAAGTCGGAGCACATATTGGATTCTGATTCCTGGCACGAATACCCAGAAGCATCTAGTTCGACTTTGGATATTACTCTGAAGGATCCTGCTCCTGTTTTTCCCTTGTGAGTTTGCCACAAATACCATCCTATTTAGCTTCAAGTTCCTGGTTTACTGTGAGACACCTTTTTGCTCATCCATGTCCTTGCTGGTCAGATGTTTCGCGTTCCAGCTGCATTCCAGTTTGTGAGCAGTCACTCTGCATAACATATGATTGGCAGACCTGTAGACAAAGACCACGAAATCCCAGAAATGAACCTGAAGTGACTTATCCACTTTTGAAATGTGGAGAAGTTTCAAAATCTGTGGTCCCAAACTGTGAAGATGTCACTTGCAGAGCTTCTGAAACTAGAGATGAAGGATCTGTGGCCAGAACTAGGGGGGCAAACTGTCCAGGGTGGGGGCACTAGAGTATCTTTAATTAAACTGAATAAATAGGTGAGTCTCACAACGAGGATGGCAAGCCACTGGTTTCAGTAATTAACAGTTGTCTTTTATACTGTGATTTATAAACACATTGCAAAGTTTCATCTCATTTAACCTGGTGTCATAGGCATTATTCTATTCAATAGAGAAAGTACTCAAGACTTAGAGAAGTGATTACCAAGGTTTGCCAAGTATGCAAATTTAACTGTTGATATAAAAAGACAAAATATTGTTTTTTTCCCTTGTAATCATTTTTGTACATGTGTTACATATATTATAATGTATGATATATATTTGCACATATATGTAATTTATATATGTGTATGTATTTATATATAAATTGGCCATGTCACTAATGTACAGGCCAGTGAATTTTCATAAACTCAGTATCCCTGTATATCCAGCATTATAAAAACCTTCCTAGCCACCCATTCATCACTAACTCTCTGCCCTCATGAGACTAATCACTATCCTGACTTCTAAAGGTATAGCTTAGATTCACTTTTAAAAAAGAATAATTTAGATAAATATAATGACCCAGTGTGAAATCTTTTAGGTATGACTTTTGTCAATGACTGTTATACCTGTGAGATTCATCCATTTTGCTTTATGTTGTAACAGTTAATTTACCTTCACTGCTTATAGTGTTTTTGTGTGAACATACAGATTTTTACCCATTCTGGTGCTGTTGGAAACTTTGATAATTCCATTTTTTACCTCCTGCCAACAGTATTCTCTTGATGTTCTAGTTCACATCTCTGGCGAGCACACACATATTTCTATTGGGTGCAGCACTGTATAAATTCAAGCTTTTCAAATTGTAATTGGTATGTTGTAGTTAGCAGAAGTCATCTCTTGTCTTTCTCTTTCAAGCTTTCTTTTTATTACAATATTTACTGCTATTTTCAACTTCATTAATGAAAACCTCTCCGACAAAAGGAAAAAGCACCTTAATTTATTCTAAGGTGTACCATGGCTAGTAATTTCTCCATTATTTCAAAGGGTACAGCTCGAAATAGCAGGTGAGTGTTAACAGGTAGAGCTAAGCAAATGGTTTCTCTTGTTTTGACATAGAATTTTGTTTTAAATTCATTTGGACAAATTATTATGATGAAACACAAAATTATGATTAATTAATTGACTACTCATAAGAAACCACTGCTTGACTATTAAACAGATATACTACCTCCTCCAGGACGAGCCACCTTGCTCTACCAGATAACACTGGTCAGTTTGTCAGCCTGCTCAGTTACCTCCTCGGTGTCTATCCTTCAGGAGGTTGATTACCTCTGAGAACTTCTGAAGGACACTATAAACCTTCCCTATGGATTCTTTTCTATGGACCATAGATCTTTACCATTACGGTTCATTGATGTCACTAAGTTATATAAAAAGTTTCCTGTGTCTTGATCCCAGGAGCCAGGACTGGACTCATGGGTTTCCCAATAGGGAAGGCCTACTGAATCTTTAGACTTTGTTTTTTTATTTTTCAAGAATACAACTGGTTTAATAGCATTGCCATTGCATTGAATAATATAACATATATTATGAAACTTAATACCAATAGTGCTGAATAAATTGTATCATTAATTATTGCTAAAGACCAAGCACTATACTCTCAATGTTGTAGTGGGCATTCATACCTTTTTAAGGACTATATCCTGCTGGCTGGTGTGTAAATTCTCACAAAGAAGCCACCTTTTCCTCTACTTGCTCCTTTTTCCTTTTTGGATGAATATGAAATTACTAACCGAACTGTGAAATCAGTCTTTGAGCTCTCCAAATCTGTTACTCATTGGTAGAACATTCCCCCATGACACTCTGTATCTGGGGAATTCAGGTAGGGTTAATGTATTTAAATAAGAGTCAGCATATTTTAGATGTGCAGAAAGAATTATGTGAGAACATACTCATTAAGTAGCATAAATGATTTAAATTCAGCTTTATCTGAATCCTTGGGGTCTAGCTCTGGTCAAGCATGCTAATAAAGCCAAATGAATATTTTAACTCTATTTTAGCTGCTTTTCACCTCCTAATCTAAGCTTCAGTGTTAGCTATTCATTTGGCTCTGAATGGAATGAATTGTCATCTATGGCAAATGGATCCAGGTCTTCGTTTACGATCTGACCATCAGTAGACAGTCTGCTTCTAAGACGATGAATATAAATGCCATTACAATGACAACATCAATGCCACTGACTAGTCCACCAGCAATATCACCATTAATTCCACCAGCCATTCCAAAACTCGTATCCGAACTGACACTAAGGGTCAAAAAATAGGCTTGACCTTGGAAGTTACATGAACAATGCAGCTCATGCCTTTACTGTATACATAGTTAAATGGAAAAAATATATATCAACACTGTTCAATTCTTCTTGGCCTCACACATTTTTCTCCAGATACACTGGCTTATTCTAAGACTTTTTTTCCTACATAAAGATGTTTGCACATGCTCTGCCTGGAGTACTTTCATGTCTGATCTTCATAAACTGAATCCTTCTTATACTTAAGCTTTAAAGTTAATTCCCAAGGGAAAGTTTCTCTGATCTCCGCCCTACATTCAGATAGTGGGGACGATAGTTCTTACCTTGCATGGTTGATCAGTATTTAAGATAAATGAGTACTGAGTGCCTAACACAGTGCTTACAGAAAACTATCATTAATAGTAAGAGGAACAGTGGGCGGGTGATCCATTTGACTGGAAATAAAGAAGCAAAGTGAAAATGAAAACAAAGTTCAGGAAATTAGAAGGATTCACAGGAGAGGTATTTTAAGTCAGAGAGAGAGACGTTCTAGATCAGTTCTGAGGCTAGAACAGAAGTACTTTGGAAGGTACTGGACTGTTTTAATACATGTTTCATGCAATTGAACAGAACAAACAAAATTTGAAAGTAGCAAAGGAGAAGGAATATAATTAGCTACTTTCCTGGCATGAGTACACTGAGGGTGAAACAGTCAGTTGATGAGAGCAGTTTTCAATCAACATCATGTGTGAAATATTCTGTCTTTCTGATTTCCTTGTGTCTTCTTCTACTTGTCCTCCCAAGACATTGGGTTCCAAGTCATTACAGAAATATGAACTTAAAGGTTGAAGACATATTTAGCATAACGAAAGCCTAGGCAAGAGAGTATTCAGTCCACATTTCTATTTTTGTGGTTTTGTTAAATCATAAAATTTATCCAACAGAGTTTGTATAAAATTCTACAGAGAATATTCCTAAGTAATTTTTCTGGTTCACACTAATTTCTCTCCTTTCTTCTTCAAGTAACTCTGTGTGAGTTGGTGCTAAACTTGTCTGCAATGTGCCCTTATTCAGAGTGGTTTAGTGCTGTGGTGTTAAGATGAAAGAATGTGGGGCTGGATCACTTGTATTTGAATTCCAGATCCACGTTTTACAGTTTGTGAGACTTTGGGAAAATCACTTAAGCTCTCTCTGCCTTAGTTTCTTCTCATAGAGCAGAGATAATAATCATATCTACATGAGGCAGAGTATTGTTATGAATATAAAATGAAATACTGAACATAAATCAGAATAGTACTTGGCACACAGTAATTTCTATATAAATATGAACTATCATGATCAAACATCTAAGTTGGGAGTGTTAAGGTTTTTTTTTGTTATTTCCCAAAGTTTGTATTTGGAATTCAAAATATAATGGCAAAGATGCTTTTATAAGTTCAGCAAATATTCTGCAAAATCAACTGGCTTCAGTCATCAGCAGTGTTTTCTCTATGTGTGAGAACATATCAAAGGTGGTTACAACCTCTTTTAAGCTTCTCTATTATATAACCTCATCTATAATAATAACTGTGTTAGTTAAGAAAATCATTATTCGAAGGGCTGACTCATCTACATGCAAATGAGTTAGCATAATTTCCTTAAGCGTGGTAATCACTAAATAGAGAATATTCATTTTCTTTCATGTCTGTGTGTCTGAAACAATTTATTAAAGTAAATGGAAGGAAGGAGGAATTCACCATTTTAAATATTTTTGAGGCAACTTTGTATAGAAAAATTCTCTGTCCCCTGGCAGTTATCACCGATGCTTGCAAGCTACCTCTGCTATGTATTCTGTCTCTAGAGTTTCCATTTTTTGCACAGAAAAGTCATTTTTCTCTTTTTAAAAACCATTTAAATTTGGCTTTGTTCTTAAACTGAGAATTATGTTACCTGCTTCTTACATGGGACATCTTTTGTGAAAATGAGGGCTTTCGGCATATTTAACTTCATCCGATCTTTTCAGTGGGCCTCAAACTCTTCTCAGTGTGTATGTCTCTATAACTCGTAGCCTATAGGCAAAGATATTTCTTATGTACACATCTTATTTTTCTAAAATAACAGACATTATAAATATGTTAAAAAGAAAAAAGATAAGAAAAAGCTAGATATAATCTTTATTTTTGTGCTCTAATTGATTGCCACAGTTACTGGGAATATTTACTTTGAATATTGTTGATCTTTCAACAAATCTTTAGAGACATTTGAAGTTAATAAATAGCATATCTCTTGGTAAGACTCAAAAACCATGATAAAGTTTTTAATGTCTAAAACCTTTAGATTTATGGATTAGGGATTTGTAAGTCTGATCTTAGTCTTAGTTCACTCCTGTCTCCCAGCCATGAAGGGGTTGGTTTTATCTCCCCCATGGGCAGAAAAGGACTAGCTCACTTTCTTTGTAAGAGTCTCTAGGAGTAAGAGTTGAAGAGGGTCATTAAGTACATTTTAGTAACTAACTGTGATGTCTCCCTTGACATCATAAGAGGAATTGATTGACTTTGGGAAAGTAGGCTTTTCAAGAAAATAAGGTGTTGCATGAAAATTTTTGTGTCACAAATAATTTCTGAAGATCTGTTTTTTTGTCTGTTTCCTGGCATCTGCATAGCATGACTTCAGTCCAATTAATTGGAAGATTATCCTGGTGCATCAGTGCAAAGCATAGCTTTCATGTTTACAGTGATCAGGTTCTCAACCTCAGACTCGGAAATCATGATGTGTTTTCGTAGAATTTTCCAATCTATTTAAAATAATATTTTCATCAACTCCCCAAACCTTTTTATGCCGTAACAATACTAAATTGCATGTACTTAAGAACTGCTTCCTTCTATAGCAATAAGAAAAATTAGATTCCACTGACTTTATGACAGAGGAAAGAAATTCTAGAATGCTGTGAAAATGAGTAATGCTGGTTGAACACTGCAGGCATATTAAGAAGCACAAGTTGATGATTCTGCCTTTTAAAAGGAGAGGTCTGTCCCCTGGAATTTTGGGGGTCAGTGTTTCCCATCTTCCTGGCAATCAGGACAAGGAGGTATGCTTTCCAAAGACTATCAGGATACCCGTTAGTAGAAGACTTTGGAGGCAGGCATATTTAAGATGTAATATGCTTAGTACTTTGCCTAAACTAGCGATCTTTTTTTTTATTGGAAGGAAATGTTTCCTCCCCCTTAATTATTCCATCTAAATATCCAGTTCTGACATTTAAAGCAAAGCACCTTCAAATTTCCTTTGAAATTTAAAGTTTGTGCTAAATCAGGGTTGTTTGGTGGGAAGTGAGTTTTGCATTTGTTAAGGAGATCGGGTTATAAAAGTTTGATTGACTTGAGGCTCTTGAAGTGGGTGAATAGAGCCAGTGGCAAGAAAATAAGAAACAGAAGTTGGTAGGAAAGTGATTCATTGTCATTCCCTGTAGTGTTTAGGATGAAGGACAAAGAGTTGTAGATCAGAGGTCAAGATATGAAACCATAACCATTTCTGTAGGATTGCGCAATGGCAATGAAGCAAAATGCTATGCATTTACTAAATTTGGTGTCTGTAGTTATCATGAGACTTTATGGAGAAAATGACAGCTGGTTCTACAGAATAGAGTGACTTCTCTTCCTGCAATAAGAATCGCTGTTCAATCCATAAATGTTGAATGGCATTAATTCTTTTATAAAGCAATAGTGATGGCATGCCCGGGTGGCTCAGATGCTAAGCCACCAGCTAAGATGTGAATCACATAAAGCAGAAGGCACTGGATTCAAGACCAAGCAACAGAGGGACCAACCAAAAAACAAATAAATAAATGAAAGTGTGTCCTTCTCTTGCTTCCTTCCTTCCTTAAAAATTCTTCTTCTTCATCTTCCTTCCTTCACCATGTGTAAAAATAAATAGGATATATATATAAATAAAATAGGATAGTTCTTCCAAGTAGTTCTTTTTTTAGGCCCTGACTCACCTTCTTCTCTGTTCCTTTTAAATTTATTTATCAAATTCAAGGAATTGTCCAAGGTGCTAGGGTTGAATCCTGAGCAGCATATTAGGCTTGCTATCAAGGAGACTGTAGTCCAAAAGGCGAAGTAGAATAAAATAAAGTAGACATTAAATTGCGCCAAGTGCCGTGAAGGAGTCTGTCAAAGGACTAAGTTAGAAATTAATGGAAATGTGCAGGAAGTTATATCCTGAGGTTGACAGCGTGTCTGTGAGATGCATACCTGAGTGCAGGGGTGAGGAGCTAGTGGGGCAGAGTTCCAGGAAGAAGGGATGTTGGTGGCTGTGGTGGTGATATCACCTTTGAGAATCTGTGAGATAGTCTTACTAGAAAGTCCTGAGAAAGAGAGCGATAGCACTTGTTTTTATTAAGGTTGTCCCTAGACACAAATCCTGAATAGGTCATAGGTCAGCCACTTTAGTTTCCGGTCAGGGTGGGTTTCTGTTGAGGCCATCACATAATGCTATCCACCCTTGCTACCAAACCAATGTTCTGCTCACATCCACCATGTACTCCTGTAGACACCTGAGATTCATTCAGTCAACAGGAATTTTTTTTGAGGTCTTACCAGACCATTTTCTTATTAACAACAACAAAAAATCCCACAAGATCTGGTTGGGTGGAAGAGTGGAAATGGCAGATGATAAGAAAGTCAAGTATGAGTCAATGAGTGCCTTGCAGAGCATTAAAATATGAATGTGATAGGGGACTGGAGGGGAGGGGTCAGGTGAGGGCTCCCTGAATAGGTGCTGTTTAAGCCAAATCTGAATACAATGAGGAAGGGAACAATGGATCTTTCAAAGTGCCATGAGCCTGGCAGAACTTGAGGTCTTGGAATACCACCGCTCTTCACTTACTTCCAGAGTAGTTACCCAGACATCTGACTGAAGATCATTTTCTCACTATGGGATAAGCCACACTGGAAGCCCCGGCCAGTCAAGAGTCACTAATAATGATGAGGATGAGTTTTATTGACTATATGCTATCTGACAGGTGTTAGACTGGGCATTTTTGCATGAATTGCTTTCCTTAATGCTCAGAAGCCTACAGAGTGGTTATTATCTGCATTTTCCTTTACTTAAGCAGTATTGCTGTGTTAGAGGGGAAAATAACCTGAGGTCACAGAGCTTGTGAATGCAAGGTTCAGGATTCAATCCTGGCAGTTGGCCCTCAGATGAAATTGTTGGAGAGCTATACTACATACTTGCTTTCCTAGGGACTGCTTTCACTGTGCTATGTACTTGTATAGAATATGTAGTGCTTATATAGAATTCAAAATTATCTCCTCACGTCTGTTTGAGGCTTCAAAATACAACTTTGTCTCTAGGTTGCTAGTATAAACCCTTTGTATTTTTGGTGTTTATTAGTTATGCTGCTTGCTCTTAAATTCCATATATATACATATATACATACATACATACATACATATTTATATACACACATAGAGAGAGAACATTTTATATATATATAAATATATAGATACACATACATGTATATGTACCTATGTATGTATGTATGCATGCATGCATGCATGCGTGTGTATAAAGCTAAGAACTAGTGCTCTAAATGCAGGAGGCCCAGAAACAATCAGGACTAGACAGCATCTGGTGACCTCAGGGGATCTGGGGCATTTGGTGAAATTGGTCATTTGTATTAAAAATTCACCAGTTAGTGAGGTGAGAGTGAGCAGTGGTTAAAAGTGAAGTAGGCAGGAGTAATTACCAGAGACTAACATACATGTAGTATATTCTAAAGACCTCCCTGGTCGCCCAGGTGTTGAGTCCGTGGCTGCAGTATAGACCATGTAAAGCCCCAGGACCCGGGTTGTGAGCGGGGGCCTGGGGAAAAACCAGAATGAAGAACTAAATAAGTAAATAAATCTGTGTTCTTCTCTCTGTTCCTGCCTGCCTGTTTCCTTCCTCCTAAAACATTTTTTAAAAAGATAAGAATGTTTGAAAAGGGAGGTAAATATATCAAGATAATATATTTCATAAAATACAAGGTCTAGTAGATTGTGCGTGAGATAGAACCTCCTTTAGATCTTTTTTTGAAGCTGAGAAAAGGTAAGAATTGTCTTTCTGCTTCTCTTTCCTCCCCTCCATTCTTCCTTCCCTCCCTCCCTTCTTGTCTCTTTTTCTCTCTCCTTATTTGTCTGTTCAAAATAACAAAATAACAGAGCCCCAGATGGCCACTCTGTTGAGGAATTGAAGACAATTGGTCGTTTGTCCTTTTCTGAGCCTTCTAAAGTTCTGGGCCCAGATTTGGGGATTGCTGCCTCTCTGATGTGCCCAGACTGTGGGGCCGGGAGACTCGGGCGCCCCTCTGGAGAGAAGAGCCCTCAGTGTGTCTCTCACAGTCCTGACGCGTTAGAGCACTCAGAACTGAGCAGCCCTGAGCAAACCTTTCTGTGTCTGGTATCCACTATCACCTTCTATTGAAACCCAGTATCAGCTCACCCAGTAGCTTCTTCTCAAGAACTGGCCAGCATGATACCAGCAAATGAAAGCACAGATGCTTTATTTGTGGAAAAATGTGTTATTGTTATGAGTCCTATTGTCATCCTATAATATATCTCCCTACATCCCCTGCAGACAGGCTGTATCTTTTCATGCCACAAATAGCAAAGAAAATTAGGAACTGTTGGCTTGGAAGAAGCCTACAAAATCAGTTTAGTTTATCCCTCATTCAGGTTTGAGTTTCTTCTACTATAATTCCAGCAAATGGTGATGCAGTTCACCTTTGCATATCTCTGACTATCCAAATATTTAATTCCTCTTTAGCTTATACCAATTAAGGCATCTCCATTTAACTTCATTTGGTTACTTATCCAACTTATATTCTCTTTATTCATTCATCACTCATTTGGAAGTTTATTTAATTCATCAGTTACTGAATTCTTTCCTTGTGCCAGGAATTTTGGTAGCCAGGGATGCAAAGATGAAAACTCTGCCCTCTATTTTCAATAAAATTATAGTCCAAATAAAATCCATATAGTCTATATATATCATGTAGACAGTTAATGGCATTGTTGAGAGACAATTGCTGTGATGAGAATATATATAAAGTTATATATATATATAAATAACTATATATTACTACACTATATGTATGTATATATATATATATATATATATATATATATGTATTACTACACTTTTTTTAAAAAGGAAAGGCACAGGCAGGAATGAAGACAAGTAGGCCGGCAGGAAAAGAGGAGGAAGAAGCACTTTATTTTTACTTATTTGTTCACATTGCTTTTTCCTCCTAGCCCAGGTCTTGAACCTAGGACCTTGGGATGTTTGTGGGACTGATCTCTGGGTATACTAGACCACTAGGCCACCAGGGTATACTCAATACACATTTGTTAGTGTACTCCAACTCCTCTTACCTTTATACATATTTCATGTTTTTGTCTACTTAAAAGTCTTGAATAGAACTTAATTGCCTCTCATTGGTACTCACTTAGTGGTCTTAAAATGTTATTGTTAATACCTAGAGAGCATAGAAGATAAGATCTATGATGAATCCATTTTCATTTTTTGTCAAGACCCCAAAGAATCACATTGAATTGAAAATATCTTCAGGAAGATGTAGCAAAGCATTTTATTGAATTTCACTGTATTAGTAAAGGTAGCAGCCCCAAGGAACTCCGATATGACCTGTCTCTTATTCCTGCTGAGCAATAAGGACTTTTCTTCAGACAATCACTCACCAGTGATATTTACTGTGCACTTTTTGCTCATGAGTTCTCCATGCATTTAAAAAAAAGCAAAAGCTTCCCAAAGTCCATACTAGTTTTAACTCCCTCTGCTCTTCCTACAGAAGTCAGGGAGTCGGCCATTTGAAAGGGTCTGCTCTAGGCTGTCTTTGGTGAAAACTTTCAGTTTCTATTTTAATCTTTCCTGATCTACACACTTTTCATTCTTCATCCCATTGTCTTCTGCCCATTTCCTTGTGTTCTTACATCCCTCTTTGGATTCCAAAAGCTATTCTTCTTGAAATATACACATCCCTGCACTTCTAAATCTATCTCTGAAGCATTAAAGACAAAATAAGACTTAAAACATAAAATTGGCAGATTTCTAGGGTTTTTGAGAAAAAAAAAAAACAAAAAACTCCACAACAGTAACACCCTTTCACGGTTCTCTACTACTTCTGCCTCTGTATAGTCTCCAAAGGCTGCTCAAGCCACGTCTGCCGGATCTGAATGCTTTGTGCTATTAGGGAAATTAATTATTCTCTCTGAGCCTCAGCTTTCAACTTAACAATGGGGAGATGCACATACCCTTTTCACTGTACAGTCGAACTTAAAGTGTGGTTCAAATAGTTAGCACAGTGCTTCCCTATGCACCTCGCCCCTTGATGTCTTTAATTATCAATTGTTTTGGAAAGAGGTCATTTTTCAAATATGTACTCCACTGAATAGCTCTCAAAAGCATGTGAATAAGGACATAACCATAAAGGTAGTAGATTCAGTTTCTACTTAATGCATTTTATTACATTCATAGATTCACATCTGTCAGTGGGAGCCAAGGGAGTAAACACATGGAAAGGATTTCTTCCCTGCTTTACATATACCCTTGTATGTTCATGTACTTTGTGCAGGAGTAAATGAAGCAGCAGATCCTGAAATCTTCACAGCACCTGCTGTTGCTTGTTTTATATGAAACAACACAAAAAATATTGAACAGAGTTTGGGCTAAGGCGATTTAGCATACTCAAAGGTTTTAAAGGGGAATGATGGTGTTTTTCTGGAATCTCTCAGTAGCAGTAGGCTAGCCAAACTTCACCTAAAATCATATTTAGGACATTTTAGATGCTGTGGGATGAATATTTTGTCTCTTTTTAGGCAGCATGCACAAACACAGCTAGTGTGTTGCTTCTTAACTCTACAAATTACATGTTAATCTATGATTTAATACTATATGAATCAAAATGGTTAGATAAGATTAGAAGCCCTATCATATCCAAGGAGGGTGACCTTGTTCTAAGAGGATATTTTCCTGAATGGGTTTGAGATTGATGGTTTAAATTCTCATTATTATTTTCATAATTTAAAATACTATTTTTCTGTTTGATGTAACATTTCCCTTTTATTTCCTTCATATGAAACTCCTGAACCTTACTAATGAGTAAACATTTGATGCTAGAAAAAAAAATCAACTGGTCTATGTTAATCCATTTATATGACAGTTCTTTATTCTTTGTATTCTTTTGATATAAGTCAATTTCTCTTTGATTAATAGTTTTAGTGAAAAACGAAAAGGCTAATATATTTACAAGAAAAAATATTAGTCAAAAGAGGGCAGCAGGGTTTCTCTAAAGAAATCTAAGGAATTAAGAACTTTGAGACATTTAAAAATACTGTGATTCACAATAGTGATTAAAATAAGAACTATGTTCCTAAAAAAACACAATTTCACCATCTCACATCATATAACTTCCTACACAAAGAAGCATGTATGCCTGGAAAAAATATAAATGGAGATGCATATAGCAATATAAACAAAAGAAATAGAATTATCATATAAAAAAGAAATATAAGGGGGAAACTGCAAGTTAATAAGGGTTTTATCTTTATTTTTGCCACATCTGGCTTACCTCTGTCCTTGGTAAATTCACTTATTGGGTAAAAGTTTAAAACAATCAAGGCATTTCTAAATTGCACATGTCGGTAACATCACTTGAGTGTGCCATTGCGAAGTTCAAGATTTTGTGGAGACTAACACACTGACTTTGTATTCTAGTATGTCTACTGACCGAGTAAACTACGTGGTTGCCCAATAGATTATTATAAGCCCTATACAAGATTGAGCTATTCATTGATACATGTCATCCTATAAGTTCTTAATATCAGCTTACTCTCCTTTTTCGCTGGTGTGATTAATAAACAATAAGAGATGTCCAATCTCAGTCAGTTTTTAATATGAAGAAATAAAAATAGCAAGATGCTGACTTTTCCATTTTCAAATTAACTACAGTGTTATCAATAGGTACCAGTATTGTAGAGACAGGTATTCTTACTTTGACAGTAAGAGTGTTAATTTGGAGAAAGAATGCACTAGGGCTACATGCAAAATCTTAAAATTCCATATCCATTGACTTACTAATTCTGCTTATTTACTTTCCGAGGTCATTTTATTTCCTCACAAAAATTTATAAACAAAAATGTCTTTCGAGTAAACAGTTTTCAATAATAATCATCTTTCTAAGAGTAATTATTATTCCTTTTATAGGATTAGACACTGGGGTCTAGGTGGTTTAACTCTAGACCTTAGTGTGCTGAATTTGTCTGATCTGATTTTATTGTATTGTCTCTGAGTCTTCATGTTTGTTTCTGTTGTTTGGAATTTAAAAAACAAAAGCAATGAAATAATTGATTTAAATATGGAAATTGACTTAGAAATGATCTGAGCTTTAAAATAGTACATTTATTACATGAAATTGTTAAAAGTATGAGTCACTATCATCTTGGGCATTTCAGAGTTTTACTTGGAGGGCCCAAGAACCCATATCTTTCAAGGAGATAAATACTTCTTAAAGCGGAAATGGTGATAGATGAAAAGATGGGCGCCCATGGTGGAAAATGAGGCATGTTTAGTTAAAATAGGCAGGAGGTACAATAAGTGTTCTGTACATAGAAAGCCTTGAGCAAGGGACACAGCAACCTTCCAGACAAAGAGAAGCACTTCCATCAATCTAGTGTCTCCATTTCAGGGCTTCAGAGAGGCTCCTAGTTTCTATTCTCAATAAGTATCTTTATGTTCTCCCAGCTCCTCTTAATTGTTCTGAGGTCTGATTCTTTGCTGGCAACTCAAGAACATTCCTCAGTGTTTAACCTGAGACTGAGGGACTTGTTGATACATTTTTAAATCTTCCATCTCTTGCTGTCTCGAATGTGCTACCTAAGAACCATTGTTCTACATGGAGAAGGACCAGAATAGTTAGGTGAGAGTAAACAGTGGTTAAAAGTGAAGTAGGCGGGAGTAATTACCAGAGAACAAAGAGTGGTAGGGGATATCAAGCTTGTTTCACAGCTGAATTTCAGTTTCATTGAAAGAAGCAGAGATTAGGAGGAACAAACTAAGACACAGAAACTAGGTGCTAAGGTAGCCATCTGCTTCTGTTGGGAAATACCCTCTGTCTTCCCTCTGTTCTCCTGAGCATTCAAGGGTCGCTGCAGATGACAAATCCTGGCATACGGTTATACATTTAATGAGAATGGTAACGCAGAATTTGATTTTAATGAACCTTTTATTTAATTTGCTGAATTCTGATCATAGTCAATGTGTTTTTGCTGACCTTTAATGATACTTGATTAAAACATCAGGCAATTGGGCAGTCCCCGTTTGAGATTGGCTGGCTACCAGTGGAAGAGCAGATCTGAGTAGGAACTGTTATGTTACTAGAAGTTTGGGAGCAGGCTAGCACTGACAATCCAGATTCAAGCCCCCAGCAGACAGAACATATTTACTTTTATCATGGCTCTCAAATAAGTGAGTAATCCTCCCATTTTTTTTTTCCTTTGAACTTTCACTTGCTTTCTGGGATGAAATATACATTAGACATTTTAAAAGAGGGTTCCATCTTGTCAGTCACTTAAAGATCTAGTACATTCCCTTTTTCAAAGACTCTCAAGAGTCATTCTGCTTATAATCTATTTTAACTTATTTTTTAAAATAGCATTTTACTTTGCTCTGTGGAACAAGTGTATATTTAACTCCAAAATTAATTCCATTTGAACAGTTCTTTTCTTCCACTCAGTCTTGGAGAAAGGGAGGCTTTTCATCCACTTTAGCTGCCTATTGTCATTCATATCTGTCTACTTATTGTCAGTATTTCTTCATCTGGGGTCCACCAGCAGAATTCCGAGTTTCAGTAAACTTGCATATGGATTTTACTAACTTTCATCAAGATTTTTGATGATAAGCGTCAGCATCAAGTCATGAAATTATGCAACTCTGTCACTAATGAAATCATATTTATGAGCAGAAATATGCATAAATAAACATGGCAGTTGTTACAGATGTAGTTAAGTATTACAGCAGTTACTGGACAGTCTTCTACATCATGATAGTAAATATTTTTATAATGAATTGTGCTATTATATCACACATTAAAATACTATCATAGCTTTTCCTAATATAATTAGCTCCCTATATGTTCCTATTTACTTTATTTTATTTTACTTAAATACATTATTCTAAGACCTCTGAGTTAGAAAGACTGGGTTAAAAGATCTGCACTTCTTCCTATTATCAGAGCAGCCTGGGGACGGGGGTACCCATAATGCCAACTCTCTTATCTCTTCATCTGTGAAATGTAGGGAATAAAACCTTTTGCCAAGTTTTATTTTAAATGACTACACAGAGCTTTGTTTGGAGGACAGGATCCACAGACCTCAATAGAACTGTGAAAGGGGTCACAGTCCAAAACAGTTAATAATTTATTTCTATTTAATTTTAAATTAATTTGTTGAAGGAATGTTGTATCATATTACAAAGGTGTAAGATGTGCATCATTGACAGCTGATATGCACTACATTAAATTTACCATCACCAGGCCAGATCTTCCTTTGTGGGCTCACCATAATATTTCCTCGTAACGGAACTTGGGGGTGGCAAAAACAGGGAGGGGTTAAGTGTTGGCACCTAAGGGGAGGGGAGGAGGTAGAGCAATTGGAGCAGAAGCAGAGCAGGTCAGCAACAAGAAAGGCCTATGTGATACCGATGCTGCAGCCAATGCCCACAACAGCTAACTTCAATACGGGGCACAAGGGGTAGCTGCTTGGGTCCCCTCAACAGATGGGGCCCGGGGCAACTCCACCGCCCCTTTTGCCCCACATTAAAGATGTCCCTGGTTTATTAAAATGGGACAAGATTGGCATTTATGTTAAAATAATGGGACCACTGGGAATATGTAAGGCAATGATGCTATCCCATTTCAAATGGCACATGTGGCCAGCCTATTTTACCATGCAATTAGTCTCGTTAAGAATTTAAATTGTTTTTCTGAAGTTTCCTTTTTCTAGTGCAAACCATTGTTTGAATATCTTCACATTTGTCCTGAAATGCCCCACAGTCAATAAACTTGTATTTTCTTCCAAAATCCTGTGATCTAATATATTTTCATATTGCAAGTGATGTAAAAGCGTTTTTAGTTCCAGTTAGAAAAAAATGAATCAGACATTAAATTAGCATTTACTATAATGAAATCAGACCTGTGTAATTACCACAGTGCAATTACACTCATCTGAAAATTTGCTATGTTTCCCTTTTCGGCACCAAATAATCAAAACTTGTATTTGGCCATGAATGATAAGATGTTTCTTCACTGAATGCTGAATACAGGCATTGATTTTCTATGACAAAAAGGCTCCTATAACAAGTTAATTAATTAAAATATTTATTAAGTGCTTTCAATGTACTGTGCAAATATTATTCACTTTTATTGGTATATGGCCATTTAATTCAACACACAGAGAATACTAAATACAAAGGCCCAAAGCACTATAGAATATTTTAAGGTTGAAAGCATTATGTGGAAAACAGATGAAAAAATAGACACGGTTGCATATTTATCTGAATGAATTGAATCCCCAGATTAATCAAATCCCACATCTCATTGGCTCCTGGTGAGATGAAAAGGCGGTTCATTTGCAGTGATGTTTTAGTCAGAGCAAGACTCCTCTGTTTGGGAGAGGCTGTCAAACTGCGGCAATGAACCTGAACTCAGGTATCAGGTGGACCCAAGTCTGCATCTGTTCTTCTCCCTACTAGCTGCTGTGACTTTGTTTAAATCATATCTTCATCTCAGGTGGCCTGTCTTGAAAATGAAAATAATAAAATATGACTTGGAATTTGGTCATAGAAATTTAAAAATGGAAAATCAGTCAGAGTAAGTACCCAACAAATGTTAATGTTGCTATGTGTCGCCTAAACTTATGCCTATAAGCCCTCTTCCTAACAATATGAGTTTAAGACTAATGTCAAATCCTAAACTCAGTTTAACTCTTATCATAACCCAGAGTATATGATACACTCCTTGTGTCAGGGAAATAAAAAATGTGGATATATATATATACATATATATATATGTATACATATATATATGTATGTGTGTGTGTCTGTGTGTGAATGTGAATGCATATGCATATGTATGTATACATACTTTATATTCTGTAGTTGTATACACAATACACTATGTATGTATTGACAGTATACATTATAAACACATTGAATATATAATATGTATTTATGTATGTTGGAAATAAATGGAAAATCCAGTAAAAACAAGAGCTGCATGCTGCAATCTATAACTATATCTATATCTGTCTATATCAGATCCTGACATGAGACAGAAGGTTTAATGAAAGAACAATTTACAAGTATGTGTATAAGGTTCAGAGAACCAACAGAATGGTGCTGTGACCAGTAAAGCCTGGGGAGCTCTTCCTGCCCCTCGGGTAGTGGGGGAAGCCCTTCCTAGAACCAGGACAGAGTCCTGGCTATTGGTCTCCAGAGCGCCCATCCTGTTAGGAAGTGTAGCCCTGTCTGGAAGATACAACCGCTCCCCTCTACCCAGTGGAAGGGAGCCTGAACTTTCTCTCCACCAAACCTTAAAAGTCAAGCAGAAGCCAGAGAGCTCAGAAACCCAAGTAAGGCAGTCTGTGCATATGCATGGTGGAGAGGGCGGAGAGTGAATGGAAAAGGGGTCAACAGAGATTAGTCAGCAAAATATTATTAGAAGCATTTAGGAATTCAGAGAAGAAAGACATCTTAAGGATTAGAGCTGTCACAGGAAGATTCTCTGACAATGAAAACCAGGTCATGTCAGTAATTCTTGCTTTAACAAACACGCGCAGGCATTCATATTAAGTATGACACAGCCATACAGTTATATATATCACCTGGTATTTTCAGATCTCCCCAACCCCCCAAACAATAGGGCCATCCCTTCTGGTATCTGTATTTATCAGTCACAATGAATGTGACATAGATTACAAGAAACCCCAAATTACTGCCTTGTGAGTTTCAGAAAATGTTGAATTCAGCAAGCAAATTACCTTGTGTGAACAGAATAAACTAATGCAGGAGAAATTTCAGCCACCTTGACAGTAGGTCGCAGCCTAGTTTTGCTCCTTCTCTGTAAGTGGTCAGGTAATCTGTTCAAAGATAAATGCGCACTGTTGTCCTCGGGTCTGCTGGATCTTTCACTCAACTGCCATTGATTATGTCTACAGACCTAATCATTTGCAGCTTTCTATTGATTTGTTTACAGAATTCACTTCAGGACTTATTTTTGTGACAGGGATGCTTTCAACAAGGGATTCCTTTAGGTCTTATTTGCAGTTTTGTTGTGTGTATTCAGAAATTGTCCCAAATGCTCAGTCTTATAATATTGTACAGTATAATAATTCAAACTTTCAGCAGTCACTCAGTGAGTCAATCATTCACCATTTTCTCTGTACTATTTTGTTCAGGCTCTATGAGATTCAGTAACTAGCTCTTAAAGGACAAGTCATTTTCTTTCTTTTACTTCTGATAGACTGATAGCACTGTCTTTGCATTGTAGCTTAGGCTCGGCTGAGAAGAACTCAGGAGTTGATGGGCAATATCTCTGACTGGTGTGAAGCAATAACACTTGTAGATCCATGTGTCTGTTTATAGGATTGATGATTGCATCTTTCCAGTTGAGTCCCGTTTCTTTGTAGTGAGAGGAAACCTTTGTAATAACAGAGACATATTCATAATACCTGTTACCTGGCATCCCTAGACTCTGAAATCTTTGTTGAATAAATTAATTTAAGGATTTAAACCCTCAAAGGAATTAGCCCTTTGGAGGAATAATGGGTGGTTCTCACTTTCTTCTTCTTACTTCTGTCATATTTTGGAAAGTGACAGTGAAAAGTCACATATAAAATGTTGGTTACCTTTCGATGCTTCACATTTCTATAAATGTTCACTAAGTATCTCTATGAATCTTTATATGAATAGTGAAGTTAATGGAGCATATTTGAAATCAGGAATGAGTGAATTTTAAGCTCCAGATCATTTCCAAGTGAAATCTGAGAAATGATTGTGAAGTGAGTCACATTTTCTGTTTGCGGTAGTTCTCACTGGTTTCACAGAAAGTTGATGGTACATTTGTCCCTTAGTTAGAAATAATGCTCTTTTACAACTTCTGAACAGTGTTAACAATTCTTGAAAGATGTTTCTCAGTTCCATATCTCTTCAGGAGCCCTCCTCTTGGTGAAATGAATTAAATCTTTAGGTGTTAGGATTGCATGTTCTCTGACGCAATGATAGAGATAGCAGTCCTTGAATACATTATAGAATGGATTATTTCAAAGAGAAATAATGGATTATATTATTTCTCTCTCACTCCCTCTTTTATTCATTGTTTCCTTTTTCTAGTCTCTCTTCCTCTTTCACCCCCTAACTCCCTCCTTCTTCAAGTGGACTAAAAAAAAATCTCAGTATTGGACTGTTGGTCTTTATTGCAATATTCTATACCTTAAGCTGGAATAAAGCAAGAACATATGCATACTTGCAATGGAGGAAACATTTGCTGATTCCCTTTGACCTGTGAGTAGCTCCTGCTTTTAGCAGGAATAATGAAACCATTCAATAGCCCACAAAGGCAGCATCTGATAGGATAGATGCTGGCCCCAATACTGGAGGGGGTGCCCAGAAGCCCCACCATTAAAACCAGACATTTACCTTTAGTTACTGTTCGCAGGAAGGTTCCAGGATTTCTGGGGATAAATGCAGTAGGTGAGCTATTAGGACTTTATTCTTAATATCTGGAATAGTGGCTACAAAGCAGTTCAGAAATATTTTAACCTCTAGTATGACCTTATGGCTACTCACCAAGTATCACCCCTTCCCTGGTCAGGAACTACTGGGCCCTAGTTGGCTGCACAGATTCTTGGGGAAAAGTGTTGTTCAATATAGGGCAGTACCGTTTCTCATTGTTTTCCTCCTTTCTCATATATTTTGCTGTCTGCTCTTGTTTCCACGTTTATTTACTTATTTTCCTTTTAAATTTGGTCGACTATTACTTTTTTTTAACTGTTTACTCTGAGCCATGCAGTATACTAATTGCTTTACATGCATCATCTCATTGAGTCCTGCCAATGCCTTTGAAATGTGTGAACATCTCTTACAGATGAAGAAATGCCTTGGAGAAAGCTTTCTAAGATCGTCACTTGCCCAAAAGATCCAGAGCTGGTACATGGCAGGCCTGGGATGTGACCCCATCACTGGCAACAAAAAGATCTACTTATGTGTCATCACAGTAAACCTCCAGGCATTTTAACTCTTTAACGTAAACACCTTGTTAAATTAGTTAAACAAGGAGGCCAGTAGACTTAGGTGAACCTAATATAAGGTGAATTTAATATAATTAATATAATGTAAACCTGTAAAGGGTACAAAAGAGAAACCTAAAGAACATCAATCACAAACATCCAATGATGTTATCAGCTATAGCCTATTAATAATTTCCTTTACTTCGCTTTTCTCTGTCTCTTCCAGAGTTCCTGAAGTGGGATGTTCCTAATCACATCAGGCTTTTTCTGTGCTCAAATTTTAGAATTGTTTAATAATGCTTCTGTTTATTTCTTAGCAACCTTTAGACTAACTTGGTCTCTCATCACTTATCCCATGGCATCATGCTTGTGTGTGTGTGTGTGTGTGTGTGTGTAATTTGTAATTTGTTCATAGGGAAAACTGTTCTTCTATTTGTGGAAATATTTTAGGGACTCCCTCGAGTCACATAAAGCAAAACCCCAAGTGCTCATCTAAAATGGAGAGGACAAGAGGGAAAGAACTGAATTGTTTTCATAGTAAAGTGACAGCTCAGTGAGACTGATCTCTGGAAGTTTAAGAAAAGTTGGGGACCCAGAAATTTGGGAGGACAGAGAGCACCAGAAAGGCTAATAAAACAATAATGGCCTAAGGCTGCAGGTTGAGATTTAAGGAGGGAAACAGGTAATGAGAAAAATATCTTCAAAGAATGCAAAACTGAGAAATTTGAATTATCAAAGAATACAATGCAGATTGCTTTTGTTTTGGATTCAGCCCCTCACTGCCATTTCCAGTCTTCCAGGGATGTGTGTCCAATGGGTTGTGGAGAATGAAGGAGAAACTTCCACCTGCACAGAGCTGAGCAGCCCAGGCAGAGAGCATGGTGTTCAGAGTCAGAAAGTTGGAGTTAAAGTGGCAAGAAATATAGGCAACCCCTCTCAAGATATCTTGGAAATAATAGCCCTAGTTCTGACCTTCCCCAGCAAATAGGTCAGAGAGTGATGCTATGTTGCTCTAATAATAAACTATGGCCCCAGAAAACTGGACTCTCTGGGAACACTTATTCTGCAGAGTGTTCATGGCAGGGAAGAGGAGTTTCTAAATTTGTTTTGGAGCCCCAGCTTGTTCTCCCAGTAAGAACATCTTAACAAATATTCATTTTTGTCTATCTATTTATATAAACACCCTTTGCTATCAACCCGTTTTATAAATAGTTGGACCAGGAAAGACTGGTTCCAATTGGCTTTGATCATTTTTCTCTCTGACGCTGTGTTCTGGGTCACCTATGATATCACCTCATGCTATATACCATTCTCTTTTGAACACAGTTTTCAGCTAGGCTCCCTGGAATGTGTCTCAGGATGAATTCTCATTATTTCCCAATCACAGTCAATTGCCTATTTTTTAAGGATCTCAGCACATTTATGTTTCCCTGAGGAACTAGAACTAAATTCAGTGATGATGGTTTGCACTTACCAGGTGTCTGCGAGCCAGATCCTGTTCCAGGTTCCTCAGTGTTAACCACCAAATCTGCACAGCAACCCTATGAGGTTGTTATGGTCTTGCTTCCATTATACTGTGGAAAAAACCAAGGGGTATGGGAGTGAGGTCTTGACCAACATGTCATAGCCACGATCTGCAGCAGAGTTAGGACAAGAACTCAGGTAATTGATTTCTACTGTAAGTATACACACCCTCTTGGTAAACTAACTTCTGGTTAAAGAAAATAGTCCATTTTGAAAATCCTACTTTATTTTTTTCAAGCACTTAGATTTTAAGTAAGCACTTACTGCTTTGTCACATGGCTATCAGGAATAAAATGTTGATCATCTCTGTCAATTTCAGGGTACTTTTCTTTCCTTCATTCACTGTCAAGAAAAATGACTATAACAATTAAAATTTGAGTGATTCATTTTAGAATGATTTTTGTCATGTAATTTGAGTGATTCCTAAACCTACAGTTCCTACTTTTGAGGGAATTTTCATTTGTTTAGTTGATGTTGTGAGAGTAAATTTTCTTTGCTGGAGATTTGAGCCTGCTTGTAGTTTATGCTAAGGGACCCTTCAGTGTCTTTGCTTTCTCCACCTTGAGCTGTTTCAGTGGCTACCACCTACACTCATTGCCCTGTAGTGCCAGTCCTGATCTAACCATTGGCATAACCTGGTACAAACGATTGGAGGAGTGGTACATCCACTGTGGAAGCTGTATCACATGAAATGTGCACGTTTTAGATTCTAGAAATAAAGAGTATAGTGGTAGAGAATTTGCAAATTAATTCTTGTTCTGGTGATTTATGTAAAGAATTTACGAGATGGAATTTAGTGTGCTTGCTCTCTATAATCTCTACAATCTTTTTGTTAATGAAAGGCCCTTTCCTACTTCCACATTGACTGAGTTGTTAAAAAACTTGCACCCCCCCCCCCAACTTGTGACACTAAATTCATGACATTCAGCAGTTTATGACTTATCTGTTGTTTGCAATAGACCCTGGAAGATTGTGATTTAGGTTACAATTTTAATGTAATCTTGTACAGAAGAAAGACATACTTAAATAATTCTAATACAAGTTAACAAGTGAAAACTCTAGAATAAAGACTTCCAGGCTGAGCCAAACATGGGGTGCAATTAGATGAGAAGTTTTGCTCTTATTCAGAGATAGAAATACAGAAAACTTGATCTGTATTTCTGTTGTGATTATTGAATATGGACAGAGGCATAATATTCTACACTTACTTCTTTTCCATTTCTCCAGATCCTCTGTCTAGTGTCCTATATGAATTATGCATGTGAGCATTCTCATTCTTTAGTGGGTCCCTAAAGCAGAGAAGATGAATGATCTTTCTAGTGCCTTGACTTCCCATAGTCCCCAACCGGAGCCATCTACACTTCTGATGGGACAGGAGCCTCAGTTCCCTCAAGGACAGCGGTACAGGACCACAAGCTTATTTATGGCTGGGGAACTGCTTCCTGTTTCTTCCCCTGAATAAACACACAGCAGATGATTTGACCCTGGTTCTGCCCTCCCGCACAGGGAATTAGGAAGAAAGCAATTTTACAACAAATTTCAATTAGTGGCACTAATGGAGAAGACTTGCTGTGAATTGCCTGAATCCAGAGATGATTTGCAAACAAAGTCTCAGTTCATGGTATCTGTACCAATTTCAGTTTAAGTGACTGATGCAAAGCCTGTAGTTATACATGGAGAGGAGCAAATTATTTCAATTACCAAGCCTTAGGAATGTATGTCTGCAAGCTTTATTTAAAACCACAAAGCATCTGTGGCAATCACTTCAGAAACTATTCTACCAGTCTTATAACCTTGATTTTTGTGTTGAGATTTATTATTTTGGAATTTCTGTCACAGTCATTGTCTAGAAAGATGCTTAATAATTTTTCTGGTAATTATGTGATGGAAACCTTTCTAATACTTTAAAATCTCATTTGTTTTATTTTTATGGGTCATTCAGAAATTGACAAATCAAATTATGAATCTGAGGATGAGCTCTTTTTCTTTTTCTCTTTTCTCCTTCCTTCCTTCCTTTCTGCCTTTCTTCCTTCCCTTCTTCTCTGTCTCCCACTCTTTGCTTTTGTTCATGCTGGAAATGATCACAAATTGGGACTGATTGTGTCTCAGGAGGTTAAACAATGATAGAATCATTCATTCTCTCTTCTGGTGATCCACCTTTAAGAAATAAACAGATGAATCATCATCTTGAAAAGAAATTCATTAGTTATTTAGGATTTTCTTTTCTCTTTTCATGAACACTTCTTTCATGTTACTTAAATTGCTGAAATATGAGACTACAGGAATTGAAAAAAAATAGAAGCAAGTTCCATTTATAACTCCTTGGGATAACATATATGGTCCGATCACTTAGCGTTGATTTACAAAAAAAACAAATAACAACAAGAAAAAAGCAATCTTCATTTCCATAATCACATTTGTTTCTATAAGCATCAGCTGGTGAGAGTCCAAATCATTAGCATGTGGGTATGCTGAGCAGTCGCTCATTACCCTGGCATGCATCTTGCAGAGAAATGAACTTCCTGAGTATATGTCTTCTAACCAGCGTCTGTCCATCTTTTTCTCACAGGAAGGCAATTAAACTTGTCTTTTTGCTGGATCCCAGTGGCCTAAATGATAAGTCTGCTGTGGTGTAATCCAAGATGAACAAATCATAGATTTCCTTCTTCCTCCTCTCTCTCCCTGTTTGCCTGCCTACTCGCCTTCATTCCTGTCTGTACCTTTAAAACAAGATGTTTTTGTGAACTTATCTTCTTAGAGCTTCAGGACTTTGCTATAAGGCCTTGTGGCTGAGCCTGAGAGATTCTAGGAGCTCCTTATTGACAAGTCTTTTAGTCTAGCCAGGAACCCTTTTCCTAACACCAGTCACATGGCAAGAGTAGGAAGGAAGCATTTCTAGTCCTGCCTTTATTGAAAAACATATTGCCATTTCTAATGCTGTTATTTTCTGGCAACCCAGCCGTAAGTATATGTGACAGCTGTCTAGTAACTGAAGAAATTCTAGGATTTCCAGTCTGGCAGTGTTGATATAAGACACACAAATGAATAATATCTTTTTCACTGCTTGTTCATATGGGACATTCTCACATCTTTGGTAGTCTTTCTTAAAATAGACACACACACACAATTGTCCTAGAAAGCAGGGTTATTATGGAAAAGCTTGTTTGCATCAATGGATGCCAGAAATAAAATGAAGTGACTATATAAATATTCTTAATAGCAAATAAAATAATTCTTTATTACTTATTATGTGTGCCTTGCTTACAAATAATATGAGTACATTTTGTTTTGGAGTAGAATAATTTGCATAATTATTCGTGGAAGTTCAGTCAGGAATGGCATAAATGGAATTCAAAAAGCTTTGTCATACCTCATAGTGAGGATGTATGTTGAAGACGGTAGCCCATTTTTGAATTGTTATATGCCATCGGTGAGTCCATGGGGGTATGGAAATACCTGATGAGGATCCTGTATGGAAGTCAATTTTAGTCTAAGTTAGATAGTGTGAAACTTTTGTCACATAAGTCAGAAAACAGTTTCAGCTTTCACAGCTGAAAGAATCAGTGGGATGTTCTGGTACCACTGGATGTAAGAGTTCAAACAAAATCATGATGTGTCTTTGGTAACAGGACAGTCAATGGGGCCCCACATCCAACTCTCCAGCAAAATTGAGGAATATGGGACATTTGATTAACATATAATTAAGTTGCAGATAAACTAAGCTTGGAAAAGGTACAGATAATGAATTTAACAGGTTTTCTTCAGAGAGGTAAGGGGGCTCTTGAATTGGCTGATATGCAGACCTGAGCTGATGCCTCCCTGTCTGCAGCCACTAAAGCTGTAAACTCCTAGCCCCTCCCCCTCCTCCCATGTTGCCTGCATGTGTGCTTCACCTGTAGAATCTTTGGGCCCCTTTCTGGAAGGGAAGTGGATCTGAGGCAGTGAGATCTCCCACTTCCTGACTGGCACCTCTTGAAAATGATTCCAATTTTCTTTCATCCATACTCATCCTCTGACTATCAGCCTTTTTCTTGGTGGGCAGGGGACATGGGTCCACTTCTATTTCCTTTTGTCCTTTCCTGCTCTCCCTTTCTTTCCCTGCTTTCAACTCTGTATTCTGCTGCTTTGCTTTGGAGCTGGCCTGTTCTTTCTCCATGCTGGGTAAGGTGGATTTTAGCATGCTTACATTTATCTCTTCCTTTCTTGTTTAGAAAGGAAGGATGACATGCTACCTCCCCATCTATGTATCAAAAATAATGGTCGTATTAGTGTCAGGTCCTTACCACCTACCTATTGTCACCACCAAAAGTCAATCATTTCACTGTTTTGTGATGTGATGAGGTTGATATTAAGAGGATAAGTGTTTTATTCAAGACATTGATATCTTGGGGTTCGATTGGACTTGTGTCTAAAATAACCATCCCATCACCTTAGTGAATTAGGATATTTTTTTAAATGCAAGGGATAGAAGAGGATGGCCCAAAGGGATGCAGGAAAGGTTTCGGGGGACGGGCGGGGTGGGGGGAAGGAAAGAGCCTGTCTGGAGGGCTTCAAGGAAATACAGGAAAAGGGATTTGGGAAGGAAAAATCTTGATGGGTACATGGGGTATCTTACATAAGCAATTACTTGATTTTTGATCTTAGTGGCTTGCTTCAGGATTTTTTTCTTTCTGTTATTTTTTTCTCCAAAGAAATATATTTGATTCAAAGCAAATACCAAGGAAGGGAATAAAACAAGTTTGTTTGTTTGTTTTTTTCTTTTTTTGTTAATTATTGAATTTGTAAAGTCTCCTTCAGTGGGACACAGATTATCCTTGCTGGGGTCACAGATCCACCTCTATGGACAAATCCAAATTGAGAGAGGATGCTGCATATTCAATTGCTCAGGTATATGTTACACACCTTCTCCCACAGTCAGCAAGTGGAATCTTGTTTCTGTCTATGACATCTAGGAATATTAATATACTTTTCCCATCTGTTTTTGAGAGAGACTGCTTGAAAAACTAAAAGGAGTTCATGTTTGACCTTCATAAGTCTTACAAATGAGTAACACATTTACTAACAACCCCCAAGGAAGGACATGAAATTGACTCCATGCTACCTTTGCTAAAGAGTAATGACTTGTCTTCATAGAATGACAACTTGTTACGGTGCTGTAAAACACAGCAATACAGGCACTTCAAAGTTGTCGATGCTAGCATGTGGCATTGAAAATAACAAAATGGGTAAGAAATGACTTAAGGTATATATTTGGGAATTCTGTCTTTATTTAAATTATCCATCCATTCAACAAATATATTGAATACCTGCCATCAGCCTGAGCATACCAAGTGATGAAGACAAATACAACCTTATTCAAATGTCACCTTCTCAACAAAGCCTCCCCATCTCCTCTATGGACAGACTAACCCCCTCTGCTCTGCTCCATCCACTCCATATTCCCTCCCGCCATCCTGGCTTTTGTGTCTCTATAGCAATGACTACCTTCTGATTATTTTTACCTTTTGATTATAATCTGTTTCTTTTAGTTAAAGTTCTCTTAGGCCAGATATTTACATTTATTTTCTCGGTAGTTATATCTTCAGCATCTAGAACTGTGTTTGGCATAAAAGATTAGTAATTATTTTGGTGAATAAAATCATGAGTTCAGGCTCTGTTCTCCGTTCTGCCTCTGTCTCCTATATCTGAATACTAGGTTTGATCATTATTTTACATACTAAACTCTTTCTAAGAAGGAAAATAGAGCAGTCAGAATTCCCAGATGGTGGTAATGGAGATGTTTATTTAGATTAGGTAGTCAGGGAGACCTTGCAGATGAGGTGATATTTGGATCTGACAGGAGGTACAATCTAGCCCAGTAGCCACAGATGAGACTTCATCATATAGCAAAAGGATGACAAGAGCTCAGAAGTATCTAGTCAAGTCACGGAGCTGCAAGGTGTTCATTAAGGCTAAGTGAGAATGAATTAGGAGAATACAGAAGGAACAGACTAGGGACCAGATAAAGCATGCCATGGTTAAAATTGGATTTATTCTGAATAGAATGAGAGTTATATGAGGATTTTTGAGCTGAAAGGTGACTTGATCCAACCAATATTATTAAAAGATCCTTTGCTATTGCTTGTTAGTTAAGAGTAAAGAAGGCAGACCAGTTGGAGGTCATTGTAAGAATCCAGTAGAAGACAGAGGCTTTGCCTTGGTACGAGCAGTGTAGGTGGTAATAGTAGGCATCTTTCAAAGGATGACTCCAAGATATTTGCTAATGATTGGATGTGAAATATAAAAAGAGGAACAAAAATGACTTTAAGGTTTAATTTTATTTTTTAACTTGAATGATAATATAAATTCAACAAAGAATAATAACCTTTGAAATAGTGAATTTTGTTGAAGTTTATTATAGCTGTACTTGAGAAATATCATTGAGAAACTCAATTCTTCTTCATAGTATTTCAAATAAGAGAATCATAGATGAACAAACACATAAATATTGAGTAGAAAAGATGAATTCTAGGTCTTTACAACATGAATAATTAATGATAAAATACTCACTCTGTAATATCTATGGGCATCTTATATCTACCCTAATTTTGATTTTCTCAAATAGTTTGTCTTTCACTGGAACATACAGTTGTCATTTGAGGAGCTGAGAATTGTAGAATGAGGTAGTGGGTGGTTGGGTGGGTGAACTGGGAGAGAAGAAGATAGAATGTCAGAATTCTCTGTATGGAAAAGAGATAAATTGGTTCCCAGATATGGCAGTAAAAAAAGAATGATTAATGAATGTTACACTAGCAGATTCCTAGAAACTGTCTATGATTTTATCTGATAATAATTTGATTTTCAGTAGAAATTTGATCATATATGTGGTAGGCAATTGTCTTAAATGTGGTTGAGAGATGCTCATAGTATTCAAATTCTATTGTTAAAGTTCCAAACTTCTTTGTAAGCGTATTTAGGTGAGCTACGTTAACATATCCCTTTAACAAGAAAATGGAAAAAAATTCAATAACTTATTTAAAGTATCATCTTAAAACATTTCAAATCCTTCTAAATTCTTGATAAAGTTATCATTTGATTTTTATTTTTTGTTTTATTTACTTTTTTGTTTCTGTCACTGTATGCGTTTTAGGATATTGAAGTCACACCTCAGTCTGTGCATTTTACACCACACCCACCACCAGAGATTAATGCCCTTTATCACCATCTTGTTATCGCCTTCCTTCCTTTGTTCCAAACTCCCGCCATACTCTTCCACCTTCCTGATAGCCATTCTTGTTTCAGAATTTCATTATATCTCTTGATCTTTAATATATAAATTTCCTGTTGGTTATATTTGATGCAGCGTCCTTTGAATACCTTAAATTACCTTCAATAACAGACTGATGGTCAAATTCTGTAGTTTGGATAAATGGAGCACCATCCCAGGTAGGTGTTTAATGTAACAGCACAATAAAAGCCAAGTAATGAGAGAATACAATCTTTAAAGGAACAATGGGCCAGTGGCACAGGTGAGTCAAATGTCTCTGGACCACTCTGCCATTTACACAAAGAGATGGTGAATTTCTTGTCTTTTGTCAAGTGTGCATTGGTACGACTATTTCAATAGCAATTTATTAGAGAATTATTTATCTTTGTGTAGAACTTTTTACTCACATATATTCTGTCTTACATATATTATACTCTTACTCTGTATCTCATAAGGTTCTTTTTTCCAACAGCAGCAGTACTCAGAATCTTCCTTCTCTTTGATGTCACTTTGAGTATTATTCATAAATCATTGGATATTATTTTGTGATCCTATCTCTCCTTCTTAATTGCTGCTTGGTGTTACTATAATATGGTGTTTGCTTTTCTAAAATTCTAGTATTTTTTTCAAATTTCTGTCCTAATAGGTACAAAATGATCATATTATAAGAATATAGCAGAGAACACTCTGGTTTCACTTACCAACTATAATAAATTCAGGTAAATATATTGTTTTAATATGACTATCAATTGGATATTCTGAATACTGTACAGGGAGAAGATTATTGGATTCTAATTTATGAGAAAAATTTTAAGCTATATGAAAAACTTTGCTTTAAAAAAGGATTAATAAAAATGTATAATTATTAGTGATTGTGAATTAGTTTCCTTCTACCTTTACTTAATGTGTTACTTTGTTTTAAACTAGACTGTATATTAAAAACACCGATATACTTCTAGTATGAATTCCCCTTATAATATTATAGTTGACTTTTTGAGCTGAGTCTTTCATCACTGCATAATCATAATTTCTACTTAAATTCAATGGAGATTTAGGGAATGAAATGAGGCAGAAATTGGGCCAGTAGAGATTTAAGTTAAATTTCATTTCAGAGAAATTTGAAATACTTTTATTTGTTTCCCCTTGTGCTGGTAATCAGTCCAGAAAGTGACAAGAAAAGTGCTTCTTAGAGTTACCAAGAAATTAAACTTTTTTCCCAGCCATTTTTCCTTGCTCTCCCTTTATACTCCAGATATCCAGTTACAGATGTCAGAACACAATAGAACTTGATAAGATGTTAGCTAAAACATCTGTAAAGATAGTCATTCATAACTTTATATCCTTCTACAGAAACCTGGAAATAAAGTTAAGTCCTTTTTGGGATTACACCTTCAATGTAGCTTTTTTCCTATACCTGGTAAGAATCATAGCATAGAAACTGCAAATGAACACTGGCCCCAGGAACCAGTCAGGCTGTGAAAATGAGTGACGTGTCTCTGAGGACTTATCAGCAGCTGATAAATGGCCCTACCTCAGAGGATATGAAAGCAGTGAATGGGAAGACTGGCAAATGGGACTGTCCTTGTTCTTTCCTAATGGGTAGTATCTACTTAGCTCTTGTAGATTATGGTCTTGAGGGAAGGGTAGATAAATGTTTCCTGATACATTAGGTCAGAAATCTCACTTAATGTAGAATATATTGATTTTTCAAGTTTGGTAATGAATTCAAGTGTGTGAAGAGGTAGCTAGAAAATCTCATAGACGTTATTAGAAGGGAAAAATCCAACAAGATGACCAACTCCGATAACTAGGTGGGAAGACGGCAAGATTGAAGGTGGAAAGTTCTGGAAGGACTGGCTTCTGGATAAATCATCATAGTGTCCAATATCAGAACAGTGCTAAAAATTCTAGGGCTGGAATAAAGAGGTGGGCCAGGGACCTTCTGGAGATAAAACAGGTCATACCTAGACCTCAGTTGTATGGAGTTATGTCCTGTGGAAGAACTGAAATTTCACGTTTCTCTGGGGCCCCAGGGAAAATAAACGACTGAGGCTCAGGTGGAATGTGCATATTTTTATCAGTAATCTGAAATCCAATTATCTGTCTTCCACAAGTACAGACACAACTCCTGCATACCGAGAATAATTATACCGGGTATGGGCTCAACTTTGATTTTTCAATCAGAGAATACAGTGATACCATTGCTACATTTGCTTGAAAGGTCACGGCTTCAGTGGTTGCAACTGGGAAGCAAAGATGAAAATAGAAGCAGAGAGATTTTGTAAAACAGGCTGGGGAGAGTAAATGGAGGTCAGTCTACAGTTACTGTCAGGAGGCAAACATGGGTGATGAAACACAGGCAATGAAAACTCTCAGGTAAAAGGAAGATGCTAGGAAAGGCAGGTGCAGCAATGCATCCCATTCTGATTTAGCTTGATTCTGAAAATTGAACAACTGGTGGTTCTCTATTGAACTTCCAGTTAACTGAATGTCTGCTACATAAAGACAAAGTTTAAATTGCCTTTGAAATCCTGGGGGGACTTATCACCTCTATTCATAGGCAACAAGAAGAAATTCTGGCAGGGGGCAAATATTAGAACAGGAAATAGACTAGAGTCATGTTAATTCAACCCCATTTGTTGGGTATTGTCAGATAGAAGACAAGACCAGTGATCCCAGATTAATTAAGACATGACCCAAGATTTCAATGCAGACAAATATTTAAATAGCTATTAGCATTAGGAAAAAATAAATACTGTATTTGCTGTTTTAAAGGGATTGCATTTCAAACTCCAAGGGAGAGATACCCAAGTGACAATGGTCAGGTGTTGGAAATAAAGGTCTGATTTCTGAAAGAAATATCATCTGGGCTCAACACAATTACTTAAAAGATATGTTGAGTAGCAAATCTAGCAAAGGTTAGGGATGACTGACATTTTCCAAGGAGAAAAAAATGTAAAGCAAAAAAGAATGATGTGCTAAGGGTAGAACCCAGTAAACTCCTGAAGTCCAGTGAACAGGATAGAGTGAGGGTATATCTGCACAGGACAGCAATACCTTTGTCATTCTTGATCTGAACATTGAGGGCAACTTAAATATGACATTGAGGGCAAAAGAGGTCCAAACACTGCTTTATAATGAAAATATAGGATGACCTTGGAATTAGAAGTTCAACATAATTAGTTCTATCTGAATCTTCTCCTCTCTGCAAGTTCTTCTTCTAGGTTAAATCCCATTGCAAATTCTCCATGAATCCTTAATCAAGCAAATTGGGTGTTCATTCTTGCTCTTCTGAGATCCTTGAGCACTGAAGCCTATCTCTTCCTTGATGCTGTTATATCTTGCCTTTATATATGTCCCTGATTATCCAGAGAATGAATATAAACTGGAACACTTTAGAGTAAACCGGGAGAGGGAGAGTCCTATTCATACTCTAATAATTTCTGAGGGGTAACCAGTGAAAAATGGGGACTCTTCTGAGCTACTCAGTCTGTGTGACCATTGGACTCATTTCTCTAAGTGAACCAGATAGTTTTTTATCTCCTCGGGATCTTACATAGTGTACCATTTGATGATGGCTTTAGGTGCCAAAAGAAGAGCATAGGGATTGTTTGAAGTCCCTGGAGTCTTCATTTTATAGATGAGAAAACTGAGATCCAGGGAGGTTAAATGACTTTGTTAGGGTTTCATAGTTACTTTTTACTTTGCAGATCTGCTCACTTCTGCTGAATCTTGTTTTCTTACTGATTCTCAGACTGACATTGTTTCTTAGATATTGCCATGTGCTTCTTATTACCTAATTGATTAACAAAATTGCCTTGCCTCTGGTCATATTTCAGGCCAATTTATCTTCTATCTTTCCTCCTCTGATCTGCAGTGAATGCTGTGCTGAGTACATTACATGCTCAGCAAATGTCCACTGAATTCACACATCATGGAAACACTCATTTGTATCAATGAAAATGGACTTGAAAATCATATAATCTGGGTCTGTTATAAAGGAGGAGAAACACGCTCAGAAAACATAAATGGCCTGTTAAAGGTCAGTGAACTAATTAGTGATAAACCCAAACTAAAACCTAATTCTTTTAGGGCTTTTAATTCTCAGAGGAATGAATATTTTCTATATACTCCCACCACTTTAAAAGTGCAAGGCTATAAAACAGAGTAATATTTAAATTGACTTCACAGTAATTTATATATTTTATTGGAACTTTCGAAATGCTATCTCATGTCCTAGCACTATAACACTGTGGAGCTGGGAAGGCAGCTGGACTATTTCACAAATTAAGTACTCAGATTCACACTCGGAATTTGCGACTGAATTGATACAATTTCTTTAAATACAGAAAACCTACAGAAGTCTGTTTAATCATAAAACTGTCCTTGAAAGACCTTTCCCACTCACCTGCTTTCTCTCTCAATTCAGAAAGACAAAGCAAGGCTGTTTTCCAAGGAAGGGTTTGGGATTATAAAATAAAAGGCTTTTTCCAAGTTATTTCTCTAAGTCACACTATCCTGATGTACTTCTGCTCTTGTTGGGGAATTCTTAGTGTAAGACAGTCATGGTTCTCCATTAGTCTAACTAAAACATTAAGAAATTTGCAAGTGTATACTGAATGGGCTAAGACAAGTGTCTGTGATAAAGAACTTTCAGAATTCTAGTTAAAGATATTTGGAGAAAAACATAGAAAAATAAAATCTACAATTGGTTGCCTACAGTGTGAATGTGATGCTTCAGGTGTGAGGCTGAATTACTGATGTGACTCCCTTTGTATAGCATCCAAGAGCTGGATTCCCTGATGGGACATCAAGGGAACTTGGTATTCTCTGCCATCACACTCTTCCTAATTAGAGAGCATTTAGGCTTTCATTTGCTGTGCTATAAAATGCTGACCTAAATCAACTCAATTAACCAATGAAGTTTCCCAGGTTGTTTTGTTGCTTGTCTCTGCTGAAGTTCTATTGAGACTATTTCTGATTAAATTAAATGTGAATGAGAAAAGAGGCAAATGTTTTCGATTTTTCCAGAATCTTCCAGAATCTTCACTAAATTGTAGTTGAATTCCCCCCCCCCCCCCCGGTGGATTCACTGGGATTGAAAATTGCCTAAGAGAAGGCAAGGACCATGCTTTGTTCTCAATATTTATCTCCAGGACCACTTCAAGAGCAAGCTTTACAATGGGAAGCCAGTAAACATGGGGAGAATAAACCAGTGTGTGATAGTCTGGAGCCTTTCTGAGACTGAATCTCTGGACTTTCTCAAACATATGAGACCTCCTTGCAGGGCCCCACACATCTACCTTGGCAGTGAGCCTACCAAGTTGTAATGAACTGTTTACATGTTTCTTTTCTACCAGAAAGTCATCTCCCTGAAGGGAGGGATCTTTCATATTTTTCATTTTGTTTTTTTATGTCAACTGTGAATATCCATTGCATCTGTATCATTGCCTAGTGATAATGAATGCAAATGTATTGAATCAAATGATTAAGGATTGAGTCCCTGGTACCATTTTCCCCTAACTCATAAAATTAAGATTAGATTATTTATTTAAAAAAAGAACAGAATGCTTTTACTTGACAATGAAGTACCATCATTACATATTGACTATAATAGATATAATGTAAACTGTGTCATTAATAAAATATAAGATCATACCAATTATATATAAATATATAATATTCTCTAAATAATACACACTAGGTTAAATATGGAAAAAACAGCAATAATGCTGTATGTAAAAGTAGCTCCTGATTTATTAGATTTGTTTTTTCCCTCAGTGTATTAACAATCTCTAATGACATACACACAGTGAGGTTTTACTTCAGTTGACTCAGTTTTAAAACTCCAGAGTCATCCCATATTGTGATCTTGTGTAGGTCACTTAAGCCTCATTAAGATTCAATTTCCTTGTCTCTAAAATCTATAGTATTATTATCTAATTCATAGGTGGTTATAATAATAACTATCATTTTTGGAGCATTTACTGTGCTTAGAACTTCACCGTGAATGTTTTCTTCACATCACCAGCTGTGGTCCAGACAGCATTTCCTTTCCTATGTGGAGGAGACATTTTTAAAGGATAAAATTCTTTGTAAACCAAATATTATCTAATGTTAATGAAATGTCTTATCCTTGAAACCTTGAAGCATTTTTGAGGAACGTACAAGAGACCTTTTAATTTTGCTGTTGTTGTTTTTCAGTTTTTATTGAATGGAATAAGGCATTGACCAGGAGAAAAAGTCATACATTAGAAATAAAAAAAAATACCAGATGCTTGAAAGGAAAACAACCAAAGAATTGAGCCTAAATGCCCCAACCTCTGCACTGCAGATACCTCAAACGTTGCACTGTAGGGCCCATAATGGGGGTGGGCCCCAGGGTTAGACAGAGAGGAAGGGAGACAAGCATATCAATAGAGTCCATCCTGACCCATGGGAGCACCAACCCTGTGTGAGCTCTTGGCGTTCATGTACTATTTCATGGCCTACTTCATGCACTCTTTCTTCAGGTTTTAGTAGTACATGTGGAAAGGCAAGATTGTGTGGTGAATAGTTTATCAATCTGTTGCTTTACATATTGATATCATTAGGAAAAAATGAAAATTTATTCTATATTGTTTTTCTTTTTGTGGCCCTGGATCTCAAATTCCAGTCTTTGGGCTTTAGATGTCCTGTACCTTAGCCACTGAGCCACAGGGGTGGACCATCATATACATATTTTGATTCAAAGTATTATCACTGATATTCTATACAAATAAATCTGTATCTTTGCCTAAATGTTTCCATCTCCCCCAGGAAAATCACCCCCAAAATTACCAATTCCCTGATCTACCCACTCCCCTTCTGTAATATCTGAATGCAATCACAGGACTGAGGGTCTCCTAATATGATTATTTAACTGGGAGAATACACACACAAAGTTGGTTGAAAGCTCTAAAATCTGTGTGACTGGAAGAGATGAAAGAGAAATGTGTCAGTAATTTGTGTTTATTTGTAGTTTATTTGTACTTTAGACATGATTCTGTATGCCTTTTATACATTGTAATGCAGTTTGTATTTGAAGACAGACAGGATTAACTTCAGGCCCAGTGTAGTAACCACTGTGCTATATTTTCTTTTCTCTGTAACATTTAAATAAAGTAACGTATGTAAAATGTTCAAGACTGTGTTTGACCCATAGCAAGTGCTCAGGAGTTCTTAGCGCGGGTTAATATTACCATCCTCAGCATTGTCCTAATGCTGAAGAAACCATTTCTGGCAGAGAGAGAGAGTGCCCCCTTCCTTGTTTTATGGTGATTAGCATGATTAAAATTTCCTAACATAAGTGTTATGATAATAATCAATATACTGTAATTGTTGATAAGCTTCTTCCTTGCTTCCCTTTGTCACATTGTAAAACCATATAGGTGTTGGTTAAATTGAAAGGATATTTAACTAGACTCATTTTTCTACAAGGACTTTGTATAATTCCCACCTGACCTTGTAAAAAGCACTATTTGATTACATTTCAAATCTTTCTTATATCTTTGGAACAAGTTATTTCTTAAAGTAGGACTCTGTTTCAAAAAGAAAAGACCACTTCCCAGGCTGTAATAATAAATGATAATAATAAATAAGGTAATGTAATAATAAATAAAACAACAGATAAGACAATCCAAATGCACATGTAGTTTTGTGTGCCCAGTGCAATAGAAACACAGACCATGCTTTCAATGAATGTTCCGTTTTTTAATTGCATAGGAGGCTATTTAAAAAGCACACACACACATACTACATAAATAGCATCATAACTTGTATAGTCATTGAATAGTAGAGGTGACTTTTGTTAGCTCTTTCTAATGAGAGTGTCATAGATGGCATATTGGCATGACTTAATTGATTCAAAATCAGAAGGATTATTAAAATAGAACTGAGATGAGATTCGAGTATCTTGACACCTTATCAGTGTTTCCTTCTCCTTAACTCATGCATCCATCTGACAAAGTATAAGTAAATAAAACTTTGGAGAGTTAAGTGATGGCCTACATGGGAAAACCCTTGTGCACTGTGTTTGGAGATATTCTATGAATTGGTTTCCCAGAAATTAGCCCCCTTCAACATCGTGGGGCTGTTATGAGATGCCCTTTTACTCTGAGGTAAGGAATCTGGAATCACTTCTGTATGAATTTTGGGAAGCCTTTCTAAGCTTCTCCTCTTGGGTTCCCTTGCAACCTGAATGCTGTCCATTATCTCTCTCAACCTTGGGGACCCTTGCGCTCTCCTCTCTTCCTGGACTCATTGCATGACTCATTCTCCCTTTATGATGGGATCAAATCTTAAAAAGATAATCATATTTCACATTTATTTTTACCATCTTGATTTTTCTCTCCAAACATAGGTTTTCTTTCACCAAAGCAAGGTTATCTGTTTTTTTGTTTTTGCAGCATTCCCAATGGTTTTTGATGGGTAATTATATTCTTTATTAGTCAGGTCTCTAAGTCTACCAGCTCTACAATGATTGGGAATGTTGTTTGCTTCATGTATGTGTATCAGTCCATTCCATGGACAAATGTTGACTGCATAATTCATGAAGGGGTAGATAGTGTTTGGGTTAAAAATTGAGAGTTTTAGATCATGACTGACACTGGCATGGATGAGTCAAGAGGAATGGGACCATCCCCAGTTTTAAGATCATATTTTTATAAAACTGGAATGGAACAGTCATATTTTATATAAATGAAAAAAGGATAGAATTAAAATTTATGGGCTTACCAAAAAAAATACCACTATATTACCCAGATTAAAAAAGAAACAAAAACAAAAAATTTTCAGTGGTTTTCTCTGAGAAAAATGCCTGAGAACTTTGCTGTTTGTTGTTATTCGTTTCAGGGGTATTATTTTGAGTCTTAGAGCCGTCCTTGATAGTGACCAAATACTAGGATTTGTATCAATTACATTAATATTACTTAGAAAGAGAAATGGAAACTAAGCGCCCATCCACAGATGAGTGCATAAAGAAGGTGTGATAAATATATACACAATGAAATCTTACATAAAGAAGATGAAATCCATAATTTTCAACAACATAGATGAATCTAGAGAGAATTATGCCTGGTAAGATAAGTCAGAAGAAGAAAGACAAACATCATTTCATTCATAAGAGGTATGTAGAGAAACCAACAAACAAGTGAACCTAAAAATCAAACAAAAATAGACTCAGCTGAGTTTTATTTGAGTAGTGAAATGGGAACTTATTCTTACCTCTCTCCTTCTGCAACACACACACACACACACACACACACACACATTTTATTTATATATTGCTTTAGGACCTGGAAACTACCGAGTTTGCTCATTGTACATCAAGGTTATTGCAGGGTACCATCTCTTGTCTTGCAAGATTTCATATCTGATATTACTTTTCTAAATAAATATAAAATCATTTTATGAATAATAAAAATTGGATAAAGATTTAGGGAAGAATTGCTGTCATTTTATATTGGCATTGTCCTGTATGATACTGATTAATATGTCTGAGAGAAAGCAAAACATGGCGATCGATGTTTCTGACTGATTTTTTTTTTCTGTTGAGAAGATGTGACTATATACTGATTGGGCTGATTTCCACTGTTGATCAGACTGTGTGAAGTAAAATATCAATAATTGTTTTGTTTTGATGTGAGTTTCTTCTCTGATATCCACTTTGATTTGCAGGGAGTTTATAAAGCTGCATTATTATAACAGAGAGATATGGTTCAATGAGAGAAAAAAACACTTATGGCAGGAAGTACGTACTAACAAAGCAGCTCACCTTAATGATAGCTTGGTAACCCCTTTCAAGTTGTACATAATTGATTTTTTCCATAACTACTCTCCCATTCTTTTTGCACAGCCAAGAGAATAGGACAGATTAGAATGCAGAATCAAGACTTAAGTCTGCAGAGCAGAATGGATCCTCTTCTATTTCATAAATATTCCATGCGTTAGATGTGAATATGTTTAATGCAGATGAACTGACAGCGGCAGGTAGGATGAGCTAGTCCTTTATTTTGTTTCTCTCAGAGGGATGATTCCAATAGATGGAAAAAGCTCAATAAAGGTTTGGTGAGTGTCAAACAGTTACTTCAATTACCATGTAAATGTTTAAAGGCAATATATATATATATATATATATATATATATATATTCACAAGTTACCCTTTTTCTTTTGTGACATTGTTTCCTTAAGTATTTCACCTTTTAGAACACATTATGTGTTATTGTTAATCAGAGATCTGCTACCAGAGAAAAATGCTTTCCCAATCACCATCTGATTCCATGTTGAGGACACTATTAGCCAGAAATAGTCTCCAGTTGAGGACAAAGGGCCACACGTGTGGTGGGTGCTGTCTGAGATCCAACACACAACATTAACCTTCCACAATGTTCACAAGCCACTGTGGAAGGAATCAGGCCCTTAAATCTATTTTAGAGCAATTTTAAGATATTTTTATAAATAAAATATAGAATGAGAATAATGATAGTTTCTGCTTGTTAAGTACTTTCTGTCCACAAATTCCTGTGAGAAAGGTGTCAGTAGATCCATTTGATGAATGAGTGCACTGACCCTTGGAATTTGTAAATGCTGCTTGCTGGGATTTTCAGAGTTGGTAAGTGATGGAATCAGAATGTGAACTGAGCTCTGTTTTCTAAAGTCTTTTCTGGCTGTGTGCCACTGCCTCTTAGTTCTGGTTCCAATGTCAGTCCCACGGAGTCTTCCCAAAGACACATACACTTTGAAACATTTGCTGAAGGCAGGTGGCTCCATGGGCTTTCCATGCAGGGCTAGTGCTTCATTTTTCAAGCAAGTGCAGAGAAATCTACCAGTCAGTGGGACTTAAGAAGGTACTCAAATCCTGAATGACTGGGACAATTCTATATTTTAAGATGTCTGCAGTGAGACTTTCCACAATGTTAAACCTTTGGAATGGTCCTAAACTCAGGAGTGAAACACTGAAAGAAGGCACTTTTCCTGTGACTATGAATAGAAAGAATCAAACAGCCAAAATGGAGTTGGGATCTGAACATTCCAACCAACATGCTGCCATGATTCCGCTGAGAATAAAAAAGAAAAGGTGGACTTCCATCATCAGTGAAGGATAATGGCCAATTTTTAAAAAATTGGAGACAAGAGGGACAAAAGAAAAATGAAAATCCAAGAGAAAAAGTGAAGAGGAACATGACAAATAGAGAAAGTGAGTGGACGGCTGTCAGAAAAGATAAGAGCAGGTGAAGTGCTTTGTAAAAGGAATGACAACGGAGTGTCAAGAGATGGCTATTCTAAGAACATGAAAAAATCTAAGTCTAAGGGAAGGAATAATTTCTGTGTTTAAGAGAAGGATTAGGGAACAATGGATGAGTTAATTTTTAAAGAAACTATTGCTAATTATTTTTATTTTATTTACTAATCATTTCCACATGTGACATTTCATTTAATTCACACAATTCCAAGTAGTAGGTTAAGTAGGTTAAGTAGATTCCATTTCTATTTTAGAAATATAGAAACTAGAGTCTGGTAGGCTTAGGACTCATCTACTTTCTTTAAAAAGAAGTAAAACTAAAACAAGAGAGTGTGTGTTTCTCATGTGGACTGCAGGTCATCAGAGTGTGATATTAGAAGTATGTCTTCCACAGAGTGACTTTGTCACATGAGCTTGGGAACATTTAGCTCCTGGGTAGTTTATTCTTCTAAATTTGAAGTAGCCACAGGAATAAAGGTATGTAAAGAATATAGCACTGAGTATATTTTGCCTGTTGTATTAACCTGCACTAGTCAAGATACATTCATTATAAAACAGAGGTCAAGTATGTCATAGGTAACACTGTTTTCATAGAACATGGTGGTCATAGTGGCTGAGGAGCTGAAAACTAGGAGCAAGAGAAGCAGGACCTACATGTGCATATACTAAGGGTATCTCTGGAAGGAGAGTTATATGAACTACAATGACCATTGATCATCTGCTGTTCCTGTCTGTCCAAGGTCTCTTTCTCTCCTTTGTGGTTCTGAATACATTCACGAAGTTCACCCATTTCCCCTCTTCTATAGTCACCACCAATAAGGACTCATTTATACCCTTCACCACATCAATTATTCTTTTCTGTTAGAGTAGGTGGAAAGACTGTTGAATTCCATAGATATTGATTAGGGGTCTGAGCCTGGGGCTTCCAGCTGCCATCATGGAGGGAGCCAGAGAGAAAACTCACGATAGCAGGACTCCTGGGCCCACTAACTGAGACTCTAGAAGAGAAAATCAGCTGTGTCCTGGAACTTCCCATTTGAGGCGACAAACACATTCAGTAGTTAGCTGAGGAAAATCCTCTCAAAGTATCACCCAGTCCGTAGTTTTTCTTTATGTTGATAGTCCTAGGTCTATGTTGCAGGAATTACTAATTGTGCTGAATCTGGTGCTGAGATGCATATGGATTTGAAAGGTTTGTCTCAGCATGTTGCGCTACCACAAATCGCCCTAAAATATACACTTTGTGGTCTAAATACACTTTGTTGGTCCTGTAATTTCCTATTATATTGTGCAAATACAATAAGTGCTTTTGAAAAATATGATCTTAGGATTTCAGAAAAAGGCTTGTCTTCAAATTGTGATTGCAACTTGGGACAGGGGTAAGCAAATCAGCCAAAATTTTTTCTTGCAGGGCTGGGATACTGAGAATATTTTTAGTATATTGCACTGATTGAAAAAACAATCAGCAGAAGAACAATATTCAGTGACTCGTTAAAACGATGTGAACTTTAAGTTTCTGTCCATACATAAAATTCATTGGAATACAGCCACTGTTATTAGTTAGCATTTTATCTATGGTATCTTGTGTGCTACCAAGCAGAGTTGGGTAATTGTGACAGGGACTGGCTGACAAAGTCTACAATATTTGCTATCTGTCCTTTACAGAAACAGTTTTCTCACCCTGTGTTGGAATAATAATGCTATGAAACTAGGAAGCACCTGAAATGTTCATCCTGAAGAAATACAGTGCCTAGAAACAAATGCATTGACTTATAAGCAAACAAGTCAGTGTGTGTGTGCGTGTGTTTAAATGAGAAAGTGTGTTTGTGTGTGAACCATCCTACCTGTTATGTTGATAGTGTTTCCCAGATACAAATCATAAACCATAAGCCGTGAACAAAAATATACATTGTTAGTTTGTAATTGTTTTTATTATGACAAGTTTATTCATTTCTCTGGCTAGCAAGACAGTGGGATGTCATTTTATTATAATATAAAATACCCATGTGATATTGACTGTATTGAAACTGTGTGTTGTTGAAATAGGAAGTCACATGAAGATAAAGCAGAACATTTATGCTTTGGAATGAAGCTCTTTTAAAATGCCAGTTAATTCATAAAATGAATAATTCTTGGATTTCATTCACCCCATTGACAGATTTAGTAAGGCAAGTAGGATAAAAATCCATGTCAGCTAACAGAAAGATTAGGATTTCTGTGCTTCATTGTACTGCCATAGAGAAGCCTCAACTAGAATGACAGGCAAAGATAAGAATATTGGGGCAAAAAAAAAGGTAGCTTCACCCTTGGAATTTACTGCCAGAATTGTGCTTCTGCTGTTAGTCTGTCTATAATTAAGCACTAGCTCATTTTTCTTATATCTACACTCACAAATTTCATCCATTTATTTTATTTCTTTAAAAATATTTGAAGCATATACTATAAGTAAAATATATATGAAATTGGGCAGGTTGAAAGAATAATAAATTTTTTATGTACACTTATTTCCCTCAGTCATTGTGTCCTCTGTCTTTTTAGGCAATACTGCTTATTTCTTCTATTATATTTGCTTATGCATATATCCTGTATTTTTATAAACTATTGAGAGCTTTTTTAAGGAATGATCCTTGGCTATTTTTCTTTGCTTTCCCATAGCACCTAAGACATTACCTTCAGCAAAGTAGCTATTCAATAAATGTGTGTAGGGTGAATGAGTGAATGTATTCTAGAATATTCTCTAGAGAGAACTCTTTCATCATCTGACTGCTTAAAACTACTAATCTTAGAGCATAATCCTTTAAGAAATGTTAGAATGATTTGAATGAAAAGTCGTCTAACTCTATGCAGGTACACCCTTGAATATATCATATGTACAGGTGTGAGCAGGTGCTCTGCTGTGTGATGAGCTGTTTGTATTTTCACAAAGGTAATAAATGTCATATACTCATACCCTGATAGGTTCTTGAAGTGTCCAAGGCTACAATATACATTTATTGAAGACCTAAAATTACATATCCTGTAATTGTCCTATTCTTTCTTTCCAGCTATTTCTGTTAGTCATGTCAAATTTGTCTGCATTTTGTTGTTCTCAGAAGTTTGAACACATCCCTATTGTTCCTGTTGTTGGGGGCTTTAGCTCATGCCTAGTATTTTTTCCACTCTCCTATCCCACCATTTTTTAAACCTTTTCTAACCTTTTTTCCTATCTTCTTTATGATATGCCTACACTTCTTGATTGAGTTTTACCAGCCAGGAATAACATTCTTCTACAAAATGGCTATTAGTTTCCAACAAATCATGACTATTTGACATACTTATCTCTTGGTAACATTTGCTAGTGCTTTTCTGAGAGATGATTTTTAAGGTTCTAATTTCTAGCTGTTCTGAGCAGCAAAAAGAAACTGGAATCTGACTGTTGCATAAATAAAATATTACCCTGTTATGCTGTCTTTACTCTCAGACTGGTACTCAAGAACAACCTATTTTTCACCACTGAATAAATGAGTGAGTGCAGAAAACTTGAGAGTTTTTTCAGGAATAAGTGACCTGATCCTGGTGCTAGAAACGTCTTGATCAAATGCTTTCATCATAAAATACCTGCTATGTGAAGCAACTTCTGGAAAGGATCACTTGAACATGATTGTGGATTCTGAACTATGTGAAATTTGCATTTTATGGAAAATGTAGAGACAGTGCTATCTAGAGATCTGGGTTTAGGATATTGGGTGTTATCAGACCTATCATGTACATAAAATTAATTGGATAGATATTGATGGTAAGAGTGAATGAAATAAAAAATATAAAGTCTTTGATGAGGTATTGGAATATATAAGGTAACTCATAAATGGAAGTTATTTTAATTTTATTTTTTTTAAATAAAAGGTGCAGACAGAAATGAAGGTGAATAGGCAGGCATGCAGGAATAGAGAGGAGGAAGTATTTATTTTATTTATTTTTAGTTGTTCACACTGGTTGTTGCCTCCTGAGTCTGGACTTGAACTTAGGGGCATGTGTCCTGTGTTCCCTTGAAGGCGATTGATCTAACTGCTACTCTACCAGGATGAACCATATTTTTAATAGCTGAGTTTTAGTTTCCATATTCTCACAATAATTAGCGATCATTATTATGAAGTGTTTATTTAATTTTCAACAGATGCTAATTGACAAGATGAATAATATTTTATGAAATTATTGGCTCAATTTTATTAATTATAAGGTAATAAGCAAGAATATATTTTGCAGTTTTGGGGTCTCATATTCTTTTTATTAGTATCCTTTTATAAACATGCATTTTAAAATAATATTTAAAAATCCATTTTTTTTATTAAAAAGTGTTTTCTGCTATTGAGACATAGGTACAAAGCACCAGTTTAATTGAGCACTTACTGTGTTCTGGGAACTGCTATAATACTTTATAGTCAGTTAACTCTAAATCATCACAACGACTAGAAGAAGTAGGAACAATGACTACCTTTACTTCAGAGGATGGAATTAAGGTACTGAGAGGAATAGAAATGGCAGAGTATGGCTAGAGGGCTAAGTCATTTCTTGATCAATCCTGTACTTAAAATCATCATAAAATGTTAATTTAGGAAGAGTAATGTCAGAAATTTGTAGTAGGTAAAAATATATGCCAGGTAGAAGTTGCAGTATAGAATGCTTACAAACCATATAAAAGCATCTCTATGGAGCTCCACATATCTAGTTCTGTGCATTCACATTATAAGACAAATTTGTAGTGAGATTATGTATGAGAAACATCTTTTTAGAGCACATACACGGTAGACATTTAAAAAGTGTTAACTGTGAATCATATTTCTGATACTATTCTATTTGTGATATTATCAAAACATGATAAATCATGTGGGTCATGGGAGTCAAGTCATGACAAATTATTTTGGGGTCTGAGTTGTCAGATAAATCATTCTATTGATGAATAATTTATCCCACCAAGTTTTCAAAGCTTTTCACTTTTTCAGTACATTCAGATTCTGCTAAGGTGGATGGTTTCTTGTGATTGCTGTCAAGCCCAGTGATTCTAAAAAACGAGAAAAGTTGCAGTAGTCTCCCCAACAATGTAGATTTTGCTGCTGAAAAGTGCCATCTTTAATTTACTTCTGAGTAAAATTGATAACTTTTTTGACAATCAGAAGTTATAATAACACTTTGTTTTCAGATCATAGAAATGGACTCTTTTAAAAGAGCCATCCATCATAACATTTAATGTTCCACTTATCCTTATCTATCTTAGAACTTTTAAAAATCTTTTGGCAATGTGAATTTCCATTTACTTTAAAGACTCTTCAGAAAATCTTCAACATCTCTTTAACCCATAGATTTCATATGGTTCAATCCTTCTAGGGAGTAATTTTAGCACAGGGATCTGTCCAAACATTGGATCGCCATCTTGAAATCTTTGAAGAATAGCTAGATGGAAATCATCACTCATTCAGAAATAGAATCTTCAGGAGAAACTTCTAGATATATTTTAAGGAATAAAGAGCTCTGGGAGGGTAGATAAGATGGCAAAAAAAAAAAAAAAAAATTCTGTCCTAAGGAAGACTGTTCTCCTAAGGTTCCATAAAAAGGGAATCTGTATATTGAAGAAATTAATGAATTTTTAAAAGAGACCAATTAACCATCTGTTAGGAATGGTATGAAAAGATTTCTTTTAGCTTGCTGAGTTCAGATGAAATGATCTGCATTTACCTTTTGAAATGCAATGATCTAAAAAAGTAGAATGGTAGGGTGTTTCAACTTGAAAAGTGTTGAGGATCACTGCCTCAGTTCATGAGCGTTCTAAGAAGTAAAGAACAAGCCTCAGTGCTCTTCCTAATTTTTTTCAAGCAGAGTTTTAATGGAAAAACAGTGTTTGCTGTTACTTAATAGTAAATTTTATGAAACAAGTATTTGGAAGACAAATGATAATTCATTATTTTTATATTGTAACATCCTAGGTAGTAACAATTTCAGAGTAGATAAATCTTTATCAAGAAAATATCTCAGTATCAGTTAATGTGACTTAATATTGTAAGTAATAGAAGCTGGTGGTACAAGACATAGCCAATGAATGGGTTTATTGATGAGACTGGATCACATATAGAAATGAAGAAAACTTTGGACAAAAACTGGAGCCCATGAAGATCTGGATATCAGGAATTAATGCATGTTTCCCATGATGACACCAGGGCTTGGATGCTAGACATGCTAGTTCTTTGTGCCAAGTTACAAATTCTGGTGAAGAGATATTTGAATATAATTTCAAAGCCTGGCTTAGATCTTATGCTACTCCTTGATTTAGGAAAGAAAGTTTTCTTGATTAATAATCCCAATAGTTTATTATATAATGGCAGGGTTGAAGGGATTAACATCTCAAAGCAAAATAGAGGTGCCATTATTAAAAGAAGACCAATTGTCAACTGGATAGGAGAAAATACGGAAGCGCCATAATAAACCACTTCAGTTTGAGATATGAATTTTTGACCCCTCTCTGTCTCATTCAACGGCATCTGCCCTTATCAAAATGCATATTCTTCAGAGCAGGGCATAACGTGGAGGTAATGAATTGTTCTGCATACATAATGAATGGTATTTGGAAATTCAGATAGTAGTTGTTGCAGTTATTTGTAGCAAAAAGAAGAAATAGAACAACTATTGAACTATTCATATAGAATGTCTGGGCTCTATGGAAGGGCCCTAGTTAGCACGAAATTCCCATAAGTGGGTATGGTTGGGGATGGTTGATGGAGTTTGAATAGTCGTATCTAACATTCTGTCGTACAATTGTTTCCTTTGCATAGCAGTCCCTAACTCTAATCCATTACTCTAAACATGTCCAGTCTGCCATGTATAATGACTCTGTATCATAGAAATGGTGAAAAATCAGTATAGAGTGAGGAATGGTAAAGTAATAACAGAAGACACCTCCACAGAACAACAAAAAGTAGTTGAGAGACAGGTTCTTGACCAAGAAGCTAAGTTGTCAAAAATTCAGGAGAGGTAGATACAGGGACAGGAGGGATGGTTTCCACATAATTTGAGATTGAGATTTAAGGCACTTTAATTGTTGAATGGCGCCATGTCACAGATCTTTATCCCATGTTCTCCTTGTCCCTCACCAAACTTGATTCTGTGCTCAGTATTGTTTCACGTTTCAAGAAATAAATACTTGTGTGAGAGTATGGGTTTTCTCTTTTGCAGGAAAGAGAGAGGAAGTGAATCACTTCATATATATTGCTGAGTATTTTTCAAATACCTGTTTTGACATTTTAAAAATTGTCTCTGGAAGATTCAGATACATCTAACTTCAGATTTTTATGGTAGTCTGATTTTCTCATATGAATTTTAATGCTGATACATTATTATTTCGTTTAAATAATATCCAGCAGATTCTAAAAGAATATACTATTTAATGAAGCTTTAATTTTAATTTATTGTTCATTCAATTACACTTTTCATGTGAATATAGATGCTAGGATATCTATCCACTTTTATGGACTGATAACTTCTAAATTTAATAAAATTCAGTGTTTAAAGAATGTAAATTTCAAAGAAACAAAGCATTTTATCTTCATTTAAGCATGTGTTGGAGACATTTTTAATTCTAAAGATCATTTTAGTGTAATTTAAGAAACTCATCGTGTCTTTAAACCTGGCTTTTTCTCTTGCTTACTCTATTTTAAATAACTAAAGTATTTGAGAAGATTCATAGAAAATCATGCACACCAGGAAATAACATGCAGCTATCATGAATAATAGGAGTTGTGAGATATTCAAGAATATCTTTTTCTTTTCTTTGATCAAGTATAATAAGGGAAAACAATGTATACCTTTTTACGCTAGAAAAGGAAAAGGCCAATGGGAAATGGTGGAAGTTTCAGTATAGAAGCTGATTTTGATGGCTGAACCATCCTGTGATATCAGCATTTAAAACAGACTCCAATATGTAGTCATGAAAAGGATGATCATATAATTATATAGAGATAGATATAAAATGTTAATAGACCAACAGTAACCATAATACATAGAAGAAGTTCGTTAAGGAAGACTTTTCACTCCTTCTTAACTGAGAAGGGAAGGTTCTCTCTGTAGTTACATGAGACCCTCTCCCTCTTGTCCCCTCTGGAGAGTTATGCTCTCAAGACCAGATAAGGGCCTTGGAGGTCATCCATTGCAGTGACCACTTTTATAATATGAGAATGTGAGTCATTTTTAACCCACAGAAGCAACTAGATTGGCAGAAGGTCTTCACCCTATCTTCTGACTTTCCTTCATAGCACTCATGGGGTTCTCTTTGTTACCACTGGTTTAGTGAGTTTGAGGATGAAAAGGATTTTCCCTTCTCTTTCTTCCCTCTGGAAATGGAAGTGATCGAGTGAAATCTCTTCTTTGTCACGATATATCAGAAGATGCAGGCTTTATTATTTGGCTTAAAGTACATGAGTTAGAAATTGCTTTTTCATCCTTAAATTTTGTTTTAATATTTTATGGCATTTAAGTGAGTAATGAATAATTTTTGTCCTAGTTCATTATTTATGGAGTGCTTTTAACAAAATTTAATGTAGTTCCACACTATGGCAGACATGGAGAGAAAAATGAGCCCAGAGATAATTGGCCCAGTGCTGCCCAAAATAATGTAAGACATTTTTTTGGTAGAAATATTGATGGAATTTCTAAGCACAGCCTATTCACTAAGCAATGACAGATAATCAACTTTGGATTACTGAAGGTCCAACAATCTAATTTATAAAATTGTCTTTCTGATTTTGCACCATCTTAATTAAGTAAATTCAAATTTGGGGAGCAAACTCATTTTGAACAGCTTCTATGAATGCATTATAATTTATTTGATTACACTTGTGAGCAGTGGAAGAAAATGGAAAAATCTATGGAAAGCCTCAAAGTGGACGGTTGTTGATTTTTTTCTTTAAAGGAAAGTACGGGCAGGAATGAAGGCAAGCAGGAAGGCAGGGAGAGGAGGAGGAAGAATTTTATTTTATTTTATTTAATTGTTCATCTTGATTGTTTCCCCTGGCTCGAGTCTTGAACAGGGACCATGAGGTGTATGTGAATTATACCACAGCAGACTAAGCTGATAGACTACCAGGGCATGCTGGCTGGCTGTTAATTTGTTTTTTTTCTGGTCTATTTGATATATTTTTCCTTTTCTTTTGGCATCTATTCAACTGTTTTTAAAACTTCTGTACTTTGAGAGAAGACAGATGACCCAGCTCCCAGATACTAAGGCCATCAGTTCTTCCCTGGCTCTGGCCACTGGACTTTTTTCAATACCCTGAAATTGTTGAACCCAAGACACTTTGGTTGGGGTCTTTTGGAAAGAAACCATTATTTTTTTTGTTTTTGTTGTTGTTGTCGCTTTTTGGTTTTGTTTATTTATTTATTTATTCATGGTTTTATTTTTTAAAGGAAAGGTATAGGCAGGAATGAACGCAAGTAGGTAGGCAGGCAGGAAGAAAGAAGAGAAGCATTTTATTTAGTTGTGTACCTTGGTTGTTGCCCAGGGTCCCAGGTCTTGAACCAGGAATCTTGGGATGTGTGTGAACTACTCCATGGTAAATTAAACCTCTAGACCACCAGGGGTGGCATTCTTGGTTTTTGTAAGAATGCCAAGGGGACTTTTCATTTCTCCTTTCCATTAACATTTTTGTTTCCTTTAGGGAACATCTTCTTTTATAGTTTGAATTAAGTTGTTACTTAAAGCATTGTGATATTAGAGATCTAGTTTACTGAAAAGTTACTATTAGCCATATTTCGCTTCTTTCAGAAATTTCTCTCTGGAAATATACTCTCAAGTAGAATAAATGAGGGAAGGTAAACACCATTCTCTTGGGTTAAGACTTGGAAAAACAGGACATTTCTTGGCAACACTTAATGTTTGGGTTTTCCTGCTAGCTACAGCTTTCCAATCACAGATAAGGACGAGGCAATTATCTCTGTTCTATTCTTCCTGCATTCAGGCAAAAGCTGTTGAGTACAATAATTGAATTTTCCCAGAGTGTCTAAAGAAGAAAGGACATGTTATTAAGAAGTACAGCAAAATTCTTGTTTCCAGTGCTCTCTGTAATTTTTTAAAAAAGCTTTGAAATATGTTAATACATAAATGATATATAACTTTGAAGATAATAAAAATTAAAACTCATATACCCACTTTCCAGCTCAAAAGTAAAAAGTAGCATATTTAGGGGCCCTCTCTTCCCCTCATTGTTTTCAGAACTAGTAACCCCCCAAATAACCACCACTTTAAATTTTGCTTTGCTTTTCCTTGCAGTTTTGCCACCTGCACCTTCACCCATATATGTTTAGTTTTGTTTAAAGTTGAACTGTATAAAGGTGAGTTATACTATATCTACTATATGCCTCTACTATATGTACTGTATGTTATATGTATATACTACATGCATTTCTGAAATATCATTTTTAAAGTCAAACCATGTTAAAGCTATAACCTGTGATTCATTAATTTTCCATACTGAGTATACCAGATAGAACCAATTCCATGTATCCATTCTACTTTTGATTGAAATTTGGTTTGATTCTGGTCTTTTTAATTACAAATTGCAAAGATCATTCTTCATGCATGTCCCCTGTATCACGTGTGCAAATGATACCTTTAGAGAAGGATTACTGAGCTAGAGTATGAAAGTTTAAACTTAAGTTGAAATGCTAAAATGTTTTCCCTAATTACTGGACCCTTTTGCTTCACCACACCCATCAATAATAGTCAAACACTTGGTTTTCTGTGTTTACCCTTGTAAAATTTTTGAGGTGGTTAGTAGTTTTACAATTGTGTTTCATAGTTAATTGCATTTACCAACTTACCCTTGAGGTTGAGCATCTTTTTGAAATAGCCATTGAACTCTATTGGTTTGTTTAAAAACTATTTTTAGAATTTAGTTTTGCACCAATAATTGAGATGTTGCAGAGATTCCCTAGACTCTTTCTACCCATGAATCCATAGCTTCCGCCGTTATCAGCGTTACTCACTAGAATGGTCCTTTTTCTTTTATTATTAAGGATGAACTTATATTGACACATAATCACCCCAATTCCATAATTACTATAGAGTTCACTCCTGGTGTTCTACATTCTAAGAATTTGGACAAGTTGTGATATGTATCCATCATTATGTATCATACAGAATATTTTCATTGCTCTAAAAATCCTCTGTGCTCTGCTCTCTCCCCCTAGTAATCCTGGCTTTTATTTTTCTTTTTGCTGTTTTTATAGTTTTGCCTTTTCCAGATATCATATATTTGAAATCATATAATATTTAACTTTCACAACTGATTTCTTTCACCTAGTAAAATGCATTTAAGATTCCTCCATGTCTTCTCATGACTTAATTGCTCATTTTTTGGTGCTGAATAATATTCAACTGTCAAGATATATCACAATTTATTCATTTACCTAATAAAAGATCTCTTCATTGTTTCCAAATTTTGGTAATTATAAATAAATCTACTATTAAGATCTGTATTCAGTTTCTATGTGGATATTAGTTTTCAACTTCTTTTGGTAAGAACCAAGGAGTGTGATTGCTGGATTTTGTGGTAGGAACATGTTTAGTTTTGTCAGAAAATGTAAAACTGTCTTCCAAAGGTGCTGAACTGTTTAAATCCTCACCAACAGTATATGAGAGTTTCCAGTGGCTCACATCCCTGTCAATATTTGATGTTGTCAATATTATAGATTTGATCATTCTAAAAGCCATACAGTAGTACCTCATTCTTTTTGTAATTCGCATTTTCCTGATGATAAGATGTGGAACATCTTTTCATAACCTTACCCCTCATCTTTATATCTTTTTTGATTTGTTCATGTCTTTTGCCCATTTTTCATTTAGGTTGTTTTCTTATTGTTGAGGTTTCAGAATCTTGGTAAATTTTGACTAACAGATCTCTTATCAGATATGTCTTTTGAAACTATGTTATCTTTACTCTGTGACTTGCCTTGTAATAATTCTCTTGCCATTGCCTTTTCATGGCCAACATTTTTAATTTTAATGTTCAGCTTATCAATTATTTCTTTTATGGAAAATGTCTTTGCTGTTTTATTAGAAAAGTACCCAGTCGTCAAGGATTTCTCCTACATTATACTCTAGGAGATTTTTTAATTTTTAATTTTACATTTACATTCATTGAGCTTGATGATTCATTTTGATTAATCTTGGAAATTGCATAAGGTTTGTGTCCAGATTTTTCAAATGTGAATGTTGTTTGTTCCAGCAACATTTGTTGAAATGATTTGTTTCATCATATTACTTTTGCCCCTGGGTCAAAGATCATCTATATTTATGGTGGTGAATTCTGTTTTCTCTATTATATTCTGTGGATCTATTCAAAAGAGAGAGTAAAATGGTATTTGTCAAGATATGGATGGTGGAAATATGGGGAAATGTTGGTAAAAGGGTATAAAATTTCATTTATGAGATGAATAAACCCTGAGGACCTACAGTATTGTGAGAATAAATAATACCACACTGTATACATGAAATTTTCTGAAAGTAGATAAGACTTCACATTAGCACACATCCAAAAGAGTAAACTATGTGAAATGATGGATGAGTCAATTAACTTGATCTTGGTAATCATTTTACAATGAATATATGCACTTTAAATATGTACAATTTTGTTTGTCAGTTATTCATCAATAAATCTGGGGTGGTGTAAAAAACATGGAAATCTCTTCTATTCCTAATTTAAGCTATTTTTTGTTCTTTTATCTTTTCGGCCAGTTTTCTTTTGTTAATTTCTATTCCTCATTTTTTTCTTATCTTTCCTATATTCTTTTTTAAAGTGTAGTCTGTTTTTCTTTTCCTAACTTCTTAAGTTAATGCTAAACCCAGTAACTTTGAGCATTTCCCCAGCTTTCCATGTAATAATGTTACTGGAACTGCCAAATTTTGAAATCATTTTCCTAATGGTTCTTCTTGGACCACCAAGTGATTTGTTAGTCTATTTTTTTTTTATCTCCCATATCTTTGTTTTGCTGTTTTTCAATTAGGTACATTTTTGAAACTCCTTCCCAGTTTGACAGTTTTAATATTCTGTGTCCAATCTGTTTAGTCATTTCATTTAAATTTAATTTCAATTATTCCATATTATTTATAACAGATTTCTTATCAACTGAGTTATTTTATTTAAAGAGTCACTCAAAAGTCATATTTTAAGCATTTATAGTTTTGAGTATTAATGTGAGCATCTTCTGGAGATAATTCCAATAAGTGAAATATTTATTTTACACTCTTCTTTCCCCTTGTTCTCATGAATTGTTTCTTTTTTCTAGCCTTTACTTTAGAGCTGCTCATTTTACTTAAAGCTTTATATGTGGGAATTATTTGATGCCTGAACTGAAGAAGTTTTCCTCGAGAGGAAGTTTTCATTTGTGATTTAAGTCACAAGGGATCAGCACCACTCATGGCATACTTTGAATTGCATCCTTGGCTTGCTGCTTTTTAAAATGAAATAATAGTGTAAATTCAGTCTATAAATACATAGGAGATCCAGCTTGTGACTATGAATTTTGAGACACCTTTTATCTCAACACAGAGACAAATATAATACAGGAGAAGCTTCATATTTTCCTTTTTTTGTGTTTGTCAAAATTATTTCTTTAACTTTGAGCTTCTTTATTTAGGCAGAGGTTTACTGTCCCTTATGCTTTGTATAGCTTTCAAAAGAATCCAAATTTTTCAAATTTTGGTAGAAACCTTCAGGATGAAAAGAAACTTTGACTTAATTATCTAATCTTTTTTGTTTTAACTCTTTTTTGGTCTCCTTGAAAGTCTTCCTTTTGTCTTAAATCAGCCTTAGAAAATATATTTCAATATTTGATTATGTATTATAATTATCTCCCAAGAGGTATTTTTTATTCCATTCCCTCTGCTTTGTTCCTAATCACCTATGTTCCTTATTTTTTTCTTTTCCATTTTTGTTTTATTTTTATTTAATGGTTCACATTGGTTGTTCTCTCCAGGCCTGGGTGGTGGACACATGTCTTTGGGATGTTTGTGGCCTATGCTTCTTCAGAGGTGGCTGACCTAACCACTGCTCTGCCAGGATGTGCCTTTATTTCTTCTTACTCTTCCTCACTGGTTGGTTATGATGGGAATTAAATCCAGTTTATGAATTTTTACTAAGAATGAATTTCAGATGCATAGAATAACCATTTTCATTTATAGTAACTGTATATTTTATCGAGCACCTATTTAGTGTGAAATATTTAAATACAAGTGGAATTAATTTTGTGTTTTTAAATGTCGTTGCATATATACTCTCATGCTATTGACCTATTGGATTATTATTATAAAATATAATTTTATAGATTTTTTTATGAAGGAATATATTATACTACCCAAGTGTTTATCTAAATATATAGTGATAACCATATACTAATTTATTCAGATTATTTTATGGTAATTTATTTCCTATATTATTGAGTTATGTATATTTTAGCCATTTTTCTACAGTTTAAGCTGACACACAAAAAAAACTTTTAAAGCTCACCTTGCCATTATTTCTAGGTTTTCAGAATTTGCTTTCAAATTCTTCAATGTTTTTCAACTAAAATTTAGCCATTTTTACTTGTTCAGTCAGTTCTCATCATATAAAAATGATTGGATATATAATTGATTTAGAAGAAATAATTACAATTTAGTATTGATGGCAAAGAGTTTTCTCCAACTTGCCTTGTATTAAGTCCTTGCTTCACTGGCACTTGATTAACATGAAACTTCTGGAATACATTTGGCCACTTATATTTACAAATATCTTGTGAAATAATCTAAGAATGTGGTAAAGTTTGATCGCTATCAAAATTGACTTTTCAAAAAACATAATCTATTTTTTGTAACAATGAGTGTATCAGTTAAGCTTTGTTGTATAATTAACAGCCCAAACTATTAATGACTTAAAAGTCATTTATTAGGTCGAGTGCTATTGTTTGAAATTTGCGTAGGGTCCATTGGGCGTTCCTTCTGCAGGTGTCTTCTGAACTTACTTTCACAGCTGGTGTTTGCCGACAGATTGGTTATGGGTAGGCTGACCCTAGGTGGCTTCTTCATTTGACTGCTGACTGCCTTGATACTCCTCTGTGTGTCTGTAGCCTCCAACAGATGAGACCAAGTTTTTTTCACATGGTAGCGGCAAGAGAGGGCAATGCATTGCTCAGGTACTTACCAAATTTCTGCTTCTGTCCTATGTGCTAACATCCTGTTGGCTGAAATCTGTCTCATGGCCAATGCCAGGTGTCATGAATTGGAGATATTCATTGCACCTCTTAATGACAGGAGCTACAAAGTCACATTATAGAAGGGTGTACATAACATAATGGGGGGGGGACTGTTGATCCACTTTCTGGATTTACTTGAAGAGATTCCAGAAATTAATCTGTTAGAATCAAAATCTCACAGAGGAAAGACATCTGAAAGTTTCATCACTGAGTGAATTTTTTTTTAACCGTTAAACCTCAATTCCTACCTCAGTAACGCTCACATTTTGATATATGTAAAAATATCTGTCTACTGAAGTGAATATTCTAGCATCCTTTCCCCTTTCATTCTGATTTAGTATTGTTGAAATGAAATCGACAATTTTGTTTTCCTAAAGAAAAGTATAGGGAGGAATGAAGGCGAGTAGAGGGAGACGAGCAGAAAAAGCAGAGAAATATAAGCATTTCACTTTATTTTTATTTAGTTGTTCATCTTGATTGTTTCCCTCCACTCTCCCAGCCCTGGGTCGTGAACTTGGGTCCCTGGGATGGAAGTGGATTGCACCAGTCAGAGAAAGCAACTGACTGCTAAACTGTCAGGGTATTGCAAATCTTTCTCTTCTTTCTTTTTTTTTTTTTTGAACTTATTAATGTATAGTGATATAGAAGGTCTAGAAGAATTATATATTTCTTGAGATAGAATAGGAATAATATGCATGATTATGTCTGGACAAGAGGCAATCTGTTTAAAGCATGCATTTCTTGAAAGTTATATTGAATTATAAAATACATAGTTTTCTTTAGCTTCTAAGGAAATTCTCAAGTTAAACTCCAATAAGTTAAATGTGAGACATTTTCATTCAGATAAGTAAACCTAAATAATATGGAAAAATGTTAACATGTATATTATAGAAGAGCAAATGTTGTTATAATTGATAAAAATGCCTTCTGTAAAGTTAGTCTTGTGTGAAATGTTTGCCTAAAAGTTGTTTTTCTCATTGATTACTAACATTGTAGATTTAAGAAAAGAGGATTGTTGAACTAGGGAAATAGTCAATTTGATATTTTTCCCAAAGGATATATTTAATTTTTCTAAATAAGAAATCAGGAAAATAGATTTAAATCTTAATTTTAGCAAACTGTCATTCATTTGAATATCATTTTAGAAATATTTAAATAAAATATTTTGTACTAGGAATCTTATATTTTGCCTTTTAATTTTGGTTTATAGCTGCTTAAATATAGGTAAACCATCTGCAAGGCAAATAATTTCAACCACTTTTTAATCCATTCATTGAAACACCATGAAATCTGACAGTTTCCTATGGAGAAAAACACTTGATATGTGAATGATTAGAAATCAGTATGAGATAAATTTATGTGTAAAAACATTTGATTTTGAAGAATATTATCAGAATCTTGGACAACACATTGAATATAGTATCCTGTGTCTGTATCTACTTGTTTGATAATAGGTTGGGAATTTGTCTTTGTCTTTAATAAAATCTCAGGGGAAAGAAACTTTTTTTCTTCCAACTGGAATTTACAGAAAGACTTCTGAAGAATGGTTCTGCCTCTGGAGACTAAGCAGTTTAATTATTAGCTAATAAAAGACTCCCAGTATGCTGTTTGCCACTTCATTTTTCATTTTCATTTCTGAACTCATGATGAAATGAAAACTGAATATATTACTTGTTGTATCTTATATATGTAAATATAGTATGCCATATGTCTCTTAGTAAATCATATATGCCAGGTAGAAACCTAGATAAGTTCATTCATAATCCTGATGGAAAGCCAATGCCTTCTTTATTTCACTGATTGTATATTTTTTGTCCAGAATAAACTGAGGACCTTTCCTTTCCCCTTGTGTTTTATCTTGTAAATATTAGCTTCAAAGCTGTATCTTGAGCTACTTTTTATTTTTAGATGACAATGTCAAATGTACTTTCATTCAGGAAAATGGTTGTAAAGATGTGAATTTAAAAAGATATTATTAAACACCTTTCTTTCTTGTTAGCAATTCAGAGTCCAAGTGAGAAATAACAGTCTTTCCTAGCTGAGTAAGACCTCATTTTAAAATTGAGATTTAATAAATACAGTTAAAAGTTTAAATGCAAAAAATTTTTTACAGGAAAGTTACTGGCAGGAATGAAGATGAGCAGAGGCAGGCAAGAAGAGAGAGAAGAAACACGTATTTATTTATTTACTTTTGTCATCTTTGTTGTTCCCACCAGTCCCAGGCGAACCTGGAGGCCTTGGGATATATGTGGACTGTCCCAAACCCTATTCCACCAGGGCATGCCTAAATTTAAATGTTTTAAGTAAGAGGTTAACTTATAGATAAAATAAAGCAATGATACTTTGCATTCATGTGCAGTCACATTCTTTCATCTACCATGTCATTACTGGAATCCTAGGAAGGTAATAATAACACTGTGTAATAGTGTGGCTATAATGATTCACAGGAAATCTTAAAATGAAGACCTTTCCATTAATATAACCACATTTTCCACTCTACATTTAAAAGTTTATTCAGGCCGTTAAAACATTCTCACAATACTTACTCTCATGTTTGCTACTTTCTTGAATAATTTCAAAATCCATTGTGACATTAACTTCCATCCACTATTTTAAATATATTATTTTCCTTCTCAGTATCTACAGTAGAGAAAAATTTTAAAAAGAGTTTATTTTATTTTTAACAGAATGATACTGATTTGTTTTTCCCCAAGGAAATGTCCCTTTTTCAATATTATCTGGTGGAACATTCAATGACCTGAAAAGTGGTTTTCGTGGACTTTATTCAGTCCTCAGTGGCACTTTCAGGAGCATATGTATGCTTCTTGGAGTCAGAGATTAAAGCCGAATGGTACCTTCAAGTATATTGAACTCATGTTTCACAGGTGGCTCAGGAGACACAGACAATCATTCGAAGTCCAAGTTATATCCACTGGGAATACCTGGCTACCATATAATAGTGGCTTCTAATCCCACTCCATAGAAATGAAATAGCAGAAAATTTTCTCAAACTGCAAATGGCTAACATTGACACCCAGAATTTAGGATTACGAGTTATTAAATTAAGATTTTTTTCCCTCTAATAACAACATGGGTCATAGTATGAATTATATAACACAGCCAAAAATTTCATTGTCCTTTATCACAATAAACATGGCTCATATTCAGCTAAGAGTGATAACGCCTAGTTATCAGTTACCTTATGTTCAGTTAAAGGTGACAATGATTTTTCAACATGAATGTTTCCAAAGAGAATGCGCCTATACTGTGGAAATTTGTGGTTCCTGATGGAATGTTTGCATGTGTACAGCGCTATGAGCACAAACCCAAATTTAGATTCAAAGAAAAACTAATGACCATTGAAGCCAACTGAAATGTCAGTGAACTTAGAAAAACCCAATTATGTTGCAAATGTTTTCAAAATTATCAGCACAGCAAAATATACAAAGCGTCTGAACCTTTCTAAAGCCCATTTCAGCTCTAAAATTGCATTTGATTAAAGCTCACAACTTGACTCTATGAATTCCAGAGACACAGGAAGATAACAGAATTTCTTTCTCTTGATTAGCTAAATGTAGTGCCCATAATTTCTGATGGTTTTCTATGACCTAGTTACTTCTCCAAATTTGTATAGCTTCAGTTGGATTATTTCCAAAAAAAGTGTTGTTAGGGTGAAAATAAACCAGTTCTCTGTGTGGCCAGCATCTATAAGAAATTAAGGTCTCAATGCTTTATGTGTGTATATATACCTGTCTTACAATTTAATATCATTTGAATGGTTTCTTATACTTTATATTATTTATTCTATACACATGTAAGTCACCTGCACAACTGAAGAGAAAATAGTAAGTTCAAAGTGAGATCTAATTTTTTTATCATTACCTAATACTTTCTTAGCATAGCTGACTTCTTTATTTTTGAACTTTATAATTCACCCAAAATAATAAAGTAATGCATTACTTTTAATGAAAAGCCTCTTTTTATTATTCAAAAGGTTAGTTAGCTAAACCAATCTTAAGTGTCTTTGCTACTTTCCATCTGGACATTGTTCTAGTATGTTAAGTCACTAAATATAATGAGAACTGAAGATTCAAACAGTTCAGTGTGTCCCATAAAAAAGACCAAATCTCATATTGCACATCAAAACTAATTACAGTTTCCTCTCTGAAAATATGTAAGAATCTCTCAGACCTTAGAACTTAAAGTACAAAACTTATAATTTTATGTGATATTTTGAAAATTAAGCCTCTGTTCTTCTGCCTTTCTCCCCTCACCACTCCATACACAGGCAGTCACAAATGTGTATTACTTTAACATTCATTTTTTAAGTAAAAATCATTACATTTTTCCTGCAACACAATTATGTAGGCACTGAGATTCTGTATTTTATTCATTTTATAAATATTATATATTTAGTGGTCACAACATAACACAAGATACTGAATAAATAGTGGGAAATAACAAGACCCTCGCATTCAGAAAAATTAATGCCAACTGTGCAAGACAAGAGACAAGTTCACAAACAAATATCACATGATAATAATGGGAAATAACAAGGCACTGTAAGGAAGAATACAAGAGGGAATTATTTGGTATTGGCTGGTCACATAAACCAGCTTTGAAAGTGAAAATGAAAGTGGCTCCATCATAAATTCTGTGCCTCCAAAGTGGTCCACATACATCCCAAGGACTGGGTTCTTGACAGTCCACATGAACAGCTAAATAAATAAATAAAAATGCTTCCTTCTGCTCTCTCTGCCTACCTGCCTACTTGCCTTCATTTCTGCCTGCTTTCTTCCTCTTAAAAGAAGCCAGTGAAGAAGGGTGAAGTGAGAACTGGTGAAATCTGCCTTGTGCTATGCAGTGTGCTATGATCCATGTGTTGGTGGGGAGGGAGGGGCTCTGCCTGTTTACTTGTGCTGGAACAAGACCAGTGTGGCCTGAGGCCCACAATCAACGGGGAGAACAGTGACTCATGCAGCTTAAGTGGAGAGGCATATCTAGAACATTCAAAGAGACTTGGGTTTTATTCTAAGCTCGACAGAAGCCGTTACAAAGAGTTAGCTTGGCCTAATATTAGTGCAATGGAATTATTTAGACTTCTTGGAAAATCACTCTTTGAAAACTTACGAAGAAATTTAGAAATATGAGCGTGAATTTTGTATGGATTAGCTGTGTTTTAAAAGACACCAGTCATGCTAGAATCATGGAGTGGGTGGGCTTCCCATCATTCTGAAAGAAGAGATCATTCCTTTGCTGGAATACTCTTTCACTAGCTGCAATGAGAAAGTGGTTCTATTCAAATGACTGCTTGTATAAGAATGATTATTTTCTTACAGAATAAGTTATCTTGATTATGTAAGTCCTGTTTTCATTTTGAGCATTCTTTTTGCTGCAAACTTATGGTAAAATAGAGTTTCTGAGAGAAATGTATTTCTGAAGTAGAAAGATCTTTACAAATCATAAACCTTTATTTATTCAAGTACTATCTATTGTAATAGTGTCTGATGAAAGTTTCTATGATGATAAAATATTCTATATCTGTGCTTTCAAATACAGGAGCCTATATACTTGGGACTATTGAATATTTAAAATTTGACTAACATAGCCAAAGAACTAAATCATTTATTTTATTTCATTTTATTTATTTAAAATCTTAAAACTGCATTTGGCTGGTAGCTAGTATATTGCAGAACGCATCTCTATTATATATATATATATATATATATATATATATGTATATATGTATATATCATGTGTTCTTGATTAGGACAGGCCAGTTAGGAACACACAGAACCTGTTTCCAATAATGAACACACATCAGTATGATAAGTCATACTTGAGAATCTCTGGACTGAGGCATAGAAACTGGGAAGCATAGGGTGGAGTTTTGGGACCATTAGAGGTTTCAGTAGAGGGGTTGATGCTTTTTGAGTGAGAAACCACAGGGCAGATGGAAGAAATAGTAATGGTCCTGGACTCTGAAGGATGAGCAAGGTTGTTAATATATGGAATTGTAATGAAGAGAACAAAGAATATTAGAAATATGGGTGTCATCCTCCCCTCCACCATAACCATCTCTCTCTACTGCCACTATTAAGTGCTTATTATGAGACAGTTTTCTAAGAACGTTACTTCTCATCAGTTTATAAGTTAATTTTCACACTAACCTTCTAAGGTTCAGTGCTAGTATTATCACCCTTCATAAAAGATAAGGAAATGGAGGATAATGAAGTTAAACAAATGACCCAAGCTCTAGCTGGTAGTGACAGAGCCAAGGCTTGAAGTCAGAAAAATATGAGAGTCAAGAGAGAATGCTCCTAATAGAAACTTAGAAATCAAGTAATGATCAAGCAATAGGATGTAGAGAGCAGAGGCATAGGCCGAAGTCCTCACAAGAAATCCTACATGGAGAGGATAGTGGGTGGTGAACTTCCTGCTTTAGAGTTAAGAGGTGAACAAAGAAGGGATGGTGACTGGGAGACGGGGTAGGAAAGAGCATATCATGAAGGAGATGTGACCAGCAGACTCTAAAAATCTAAACCCCTTTGACTCAACTTTTGAAATTCTTTTCTTCTTCCTAAGCTTTTCTTTCTAGATCCATTTTTCAGTTTAATTCCTGGCTTTTTTTTTCTCATTTCACTTACAAAGATGGATTGTGTTAGAGCTCAATTGTTGAATCCTAAGGTTTGATCAAACATCCATGGGTATATAGTTATGCTGAGTGCTACTAGAAATAGTTAATATATGATGGGTATTTTGTTACATCATCATACACACTATATTAGTGTTTATTTTTGTAGTGTCCATTTATTTGATGATTTTATTGTAACTTCTAAACCTACAGTTGTTTTCTGTTGCAATTGCTTCTTAAAATGAGATCATACATTGAGTTTTGAGTTTGGGTGAGAACAAAAATATGTCATTGTTTTCACCAGCAAGATCTTCAATGGTAGAGACATTTCAGCCTCCCAAAGGTTCTGTTTGTGCTATTTGTCTCTGTATTGAAGCCAAGTTACCTGTTATAGAGACAAAACTGGATTTAAAACTGATTACTTGATAAATAACATTAATCAACAATTTATTCATATGGAAAACATAATTCACACCTACAACTGAGGAGATTCTTCAGATAGATCATACCAGCTAATAGTTTAGGTGGACAGATGGCCCAAAGATCTCTAACAGGGGGAATATGATGTTTTGGCTTAGAGAAATCTGATGAAGAGGTTGCATCAATTCCTGTCATTTGACAAATATTCTATAAGAACATTTTCACAAGCAACACTTTTGTAAGACTGGATATTAGTTTCATAAACATGATCATTTGCATCCATTTGTCAAATGATAAATATAGCAATGATTTTTCTGTCTCAATTTATACTGGAGGATGTGTCTTCATACTCATCGAAAGTAATTAAACTCTATATCCTAAAGATAGAGGTAAGGTTCCCCCTGCCCCATTTTAGCTTATTTGAAAGCTCCGAGGATGCCATCACATAAAGGCTATTCGATTTTCAGTGATCTTTAGTGATCACATTACTGGTGACGATGCTGCTGGTGGAGGTGATGGCAGTCATTTCACTAACAGTGATTCCTAACTTATTATATCAATACAACATTTTTACATATTTTAATTCATTCCTCAGAGATCATTTTCCCCATTTTATATGATTAACGTCGTTTGCCTTTAGCACACTTAATTCTCAAAATGTCTATTATTATACACATTTTATTGATAAGAAAATTAAAGCAAAATATGTAAAATAACTTGCTCAAGCCACTTAGTGCTTAAGAAAGGATTCAACAGCAGATCGTTCATTTCTGTAGTCCATGTTTTTAACCTAGTGTATACTATGCATAGCATTTTTGTAAGTGATTAAATGAATGAATAACAAGTGTAGTTTTTGTAATGTTGTATGTTTTATCTGATAGTTTTGCTGATCTCATTTATTATAGCAACACTATAAAATTGGTCAAAAATTGAGTAAAGAACACGTGATTTGACTAAAAGTCACACAAGTTAGAGCTCAGTTTTATGGCAAGAAGTTTCATGTCAATTTTAATAATCTCTGTAAGAGCAGCACATTCTATCCTTTAGGAATGAGCATTGAGACAGTCATGAAGTACCTGTGCTGGTGGAGACATTTACAAGTGCTCTTAGTTTGAAGGTTGCGATACGATTTTTGAAGTACAGGCAAATAGAGCTTCAGCTCCTCCTCTCCTTAGAGACAAGTGAACCTGAAAAGTCCTCCTTTTCGTGTTTTGCTCTCCTTGGGGTTCAGTCAGTTTTAATGCCTATGGAATATATCAGAGATTACTAAACTTTTAAGTTACTATTTATGCTCAACTATTCCTTTGATTAAGAGTTCATGGCATTTCCTAGGATCTTAGAGTGGAAAAGATTAGATTAGAAAGATGTGAGTTATAAACTTCATTCCCATCGGGAACTTGAAAACCTGTCTTGTCTTCTTTGAGCCTCACCTGTATGATGGTGATAAAAACATACATGGCTGACTTGCTGTGACTTTTATGTGAAATGATGTATATAAAGCATCTATCTCAATGTCTGACACTGAGAGGCATTCCATACATTTTGAGAATTATTTTTGGTATGATATTTAATTCAATGGTGGCTCAGATCTAGAATATGTATAAATCTACCTCTTATACAGAAACTGGCAAAATGATTCATAGGCTGTTCAGGGAATGTTTCTGATGCTAATAATTGCTCATCAAGTGAAGGATAAACAACAAGGGTCTGAAGGGGGCACTTTCCTCCTTCAATTATATTTTACTGCAGTTGATAGGGAAAGTGTATGTTAGAATGATATTTTTGACATTTTGGAAATGTAGCTCTTATTTATTTTAAGGGTTTTCATAGGCAACAGAATGAATATCTTTGCATTAGTCTGCCTGTTTCTCTCCTTTGCATTCTCTATTGACTTATGTTTATTCATAGTTTGGTACTAGTGCTAACTGGATATGTATCTTCAAATCATTGTACTTGTGTCAAGTATCAATGTTTGTGACCATTGGGCAGCCTTTTTGAAAGCTTTCTGTAGGATAACATTGTAGAATGAATGTTTGTGTCCCTCCAAAATCCATATGTTGAAACCCTACATGCCAAAGTAATGGTGTTCAATGATGGGGCCTTTTACATGTAATTAGGTCATAGGGTGGAGTGTCATGATGGGATTAGTGCCCTTATAGAGGAAACTCAAGAGAGCCAGTTTCCTCATTTTACTTTCTACCTTGTGAAGGTGGAGGGAGAAGATACCTTGTTAATCAGAAGGGATCTCACCAGACATCAAATGTACCAGCATCTTGATCTTAGATTTTCCTATCTCCAAACAGTACTGTGAGAGAAGTCTATCTATCTATCATCTATCCAGTTGCCTAATCTATGGTATTTACTTATAGTAGACAGATATGACTAAGCCAGGTTATAACTATTTGTACTGAGTGAGGAACAATTCTTTCTTATTCTTGTATTTACTAGGTCTTAAAAAATTATGGAATAGCATTTTCTCTATTACTATTTATTTTATAGCCAGAAATTCATGGTGATTTTTAATTAGTAATTTTAACACAGTGTGTTCTTCCTACCATGTATTTCTTCCACCATTTCAACCAGATAGGTAAGTTTTCACCTTTGGGATTATGCAGGGCAGAAAACAAGTCTTACTAAAGCTGGAAATTTTTGTTTTCTTCTGTGGAAATAAATGGTTATAGAGGTGAGATGACTTGCTCTAAAAGAGGAAGAGAGGGATACAAGAATTTTTATTTTCCCTTCTGAATTGCAAGAATATAGGACTGTTTAGGATTCTAGAAGTGATCAGAAGAACATTTGCAGATTATGGCAGCCTGTGTAGAGGTAGAAAAAACATCAAGCACTGTAGCCTCTTTGGACCACTAGGAAGACTGGACCCAGACATAGCATCCAATCACAAGTTTATAGGAATCCTTTATTCCAAGAATGAGACAGAAGAATAAGCTTCTTCCTGAGAGGGGCTTTATGCTGGCTGAGACAATGAATAAACGAATATTCTGGACTAGTGACCTTACTGAAAGGGAGGAGGTACTCAATTCTTTAGCTTTACATAAGAACATGAGATCTTTGTTTGGTCTAGTGGTTGATTTCCATAACAAAATGTGTTGTTAGCACAGAGATAGATTTGAACTGATTTAAAAAATAAAGAAACTGACATTTTTTGCCATGTGGATTTATGAACTTAAATTAATTTCACTGCAATTTCTGGTCTGGTCAAATACAATGCTTACCAAAAATAGCTCATGGATCCTGATATTTAATAACAAGTCCAATAGCTGACAGCTCATGGTGTTGTTTAATTTTTCATTATTTATCTTGTTTTCTGAGCTCAAGATGTGAGTCCCTGGAGTACAGAGAACTTGCATGTATTTCCTTGCATTACTCAACAATATCTGGGATCTCACTTGAGATATATTTGCTTGATTCTTGACTTGCAGTCAAGAATATTCTAAAAATGAACATTTCTTCTTGATACAATACTAATTTTCCCTGAACCCTCAGAGAACTTTAATTAGGTAACAGTACTCTTGTTGTGGAGAAATATTAAGAAACAAAGGAGTGGGATCATCTAAAATAAAGTAGATTCTTTTTCTAGAACTAGAACATTTGTTTTTTCTTTTTCCTGAGAAAAAGACAAAGGAATGAAAGTGATTTTCAATCAGTTTTGGCTGCATCACATCTATGCTAAACATAGCTATCAAAAAAACCCAGTTTCATTATTACGAATATGCCAGTTTGGTCTATGGGATACCTTGAGGGTTTTATTTTTATTGACTGAAAGAATGTAAATCTGCTCAGTCATCCATTGCTTGCAAGCGTTTTAGCACAACTTTATTCTAGGATGATTGCTTAACTGGAAAAATTGACATAACTCATATAAAACACTAAGAATGTTTGTGGATAGTGAGTGTGAATTACATGTAATGAGGTAAGTCAGAAGGAGGAAGACAAGCATCATATGATTTCACTCATATGTGATAGATAGAGAAATTAAACGAATGAACCAAACAAAAAGACTTTTGATCTGGGAAATAAAATTGGTTACTAGAAGGGAAGGGGGTAATGGGATGTACAAATCAGGTCAAAAGGGTCAGGTATATGGTGAATGTAGAAGGTTGCTGGTGAACTTACTACTACATAGATGTTCATTTCCGATGGTGCACACCTTAAGTCCAGATGATGTTATGATGCAAAGTTCCGTCGATGAAATTTTAAACATAAGAAAATTTATGGACAGTGTCCACTATTAATTGCCATTTTAGCTCATTTGAAAACATGACAAAGATTTCCCCCAGAGACTTTCCTTGTCTTGGTTCAGATGGATTTCTTGGAACACTCTTAAACATATTAATTTTCAATTCTTTCAAGCATATGTGACCACATCAGATATTCCCCCAGATATGAATATACTTTTATTCAATCTCAGAGGAAGGATTAGAAAAAAGAAATACCATTCAGAACTGTCCCTAAGGTGATGTTTTTCTTTTTCTGTAGTTTTCTTAATTGGAACCTAGGGAGCAAGTTTTATGCTTCCCACCCCCAGATAATAAAAAACCTGTGGATTTTGCCCACTTCTCCTTATTGCTGCTACAGATTTACTTGCATGTATTGTGGAGCAGGATTATGAGAGAAGGCTTTATTAAAAACAACTGGAAATAATCCATTTCATTCATTAACTTAGAAGTTTCATTTAAGATGGGAACTGTGCATTAATCAGAGCCTAGAAAATGCCTTCACTGTTTCCTTCTCCTCATGCCATCCCGTGGACCATGGTGAAGAGTGAATGTGAGAATTCATGCCAGAAGAAGCACTGGGTTTTGCTCATTTTGGTATTTTCTCACTTTGGAGACTGAGGCAGCTTTTTTCCTTAGGACTACATGGCATGTTGCATATTAGGTTTTCAACATATTATAAATCTGAAATTTGTTCCTGTTCATTAAGGAATTCTCAATTCTTATATTCTGTGTTCCTTTTGCCCAAGTGTTTTTGAGCCACGGGGCTCTGTTTAAATATATAATGGATATCTTCATCTGCTATATATGATGCTAATACATTCTCATCCTGACTCCCCTACACTGATACATGAAGAGAAAAATGGGAATGGAACAAGTATATTAGAGCTATAGAAGCTTAGTTGAGTGTCATTTCAGATAATTCAGCAAATATTCATCCCTGCTTAGTTATTTCCCTTTATGTACTAAGAATTATCCTCAATACTACTTTCTTACTTCTGTCATGAGTTTATTTAATTCAAGAATTTATTTAGTTTATTAATTTAAATCAAGCATTATTATTTAATTACTTATTATTTAATTACTATTATTGATTACTGTTATTGTTGAATTACTATTATTATTATTTAATTAAGTATTAGAAGAGGGCAGCACCTGCATTTCCTTCCTGCTCTTAAATTGTTTACCTCACTCAAGGATTTCTAGTTCTTTGGTCTTTGAGTATAATAATGGACTCCATTCCCTCTCTTTTGAGAATAACCTGGCCTACCTATTGGTCAATCATCTTCAAAAATAGTTACACCTTTTTTCAAATGTTTATAGGCACCAGGAAAATTCCTCGATTGGTAGGAAATTGGGGCCAAGATGGGAAAGTGGATAAAGACGGTATGGGGAGAACAGATTAGGAGGAGTTTGAATACTTGCTGTGAAACTTAGTAGCTTTGTGATTCTGTGCAATGGAATCCTTCTGTGCACCACTTCCTGAACTTATGAAAATGGTGTTGTATGTCCCTTACAGACTGAGATGAGATCATGCATGCAGACATCTGATTGGGATTAAATAAATGATTATTCTTTTTAAATTTTATCATATTATCCTTTGCCAAAGAATGTACCTTGGGCTCCGTTGTCTCCATTGGTGCCCTCTCCACAGAGTTACCCTTCATGGGGTCTCTCTCTGTCCATTTGATTCTCTAATCCTAGTCTTCTCCTGAGAGCTCAATGAATGGAGGCTGAAAAGTCCTCTGCTGAATTGTAAAATATTGCTACCCTCTAACCTACTTTAAAAAGGATGCAACTTAGAAGCAGAGTAGTCCATTAAATGGTCTGCATGATTCTTTGATTAATGTTTCACTGTTCTCTAGGAGGCCAATTCTAACTAGGCAGGGCCTGGGTCTCATTAATTAATTCACTTTCAAATCCTAAAGGATTAACAATGTGTGACCCAGCAGAGGTGCTCTACAAATTAAAAAAACTCATGACAGGTGCATTTAATGAATGAGTCTTAGCATGTAAAGGAAAATAACTAAGCAGGGATGAACACTTCCTATGGTTTAAACAAATAGCTAAATTCTAAACACTGAACCCATCTGGGACATATAACCCAACATCCTGAATTTCTTGTATCTGGCATATACTAGACAAATGCCCAGGCATGCAGAAGGGCCTCTGGGAAGGTCAGAGCTCTCAATTCAACATGTGTTAAGTCAGTCCGTGCTTTCATATCCATAGGGATTTATTCTGGACTTCTTACTCCATCGTGTATATGAGAGAGAGAGAGAGAGAGAGAGAGAGAGAGAGAGAGAGAGAGAGAGATTCTTCTTTTAAAGCTCTTTAGCTCTTTCCTTCAGACATACTAGCAGACCTCTGTGACTCCTCTGTCTTCTAGGTCAGAGTGCAGGCCAGACCAGAAAACCACACCTAATTACACATCTGGAACTCAGAGAATCTCATTCATAAAAGAAAACAGAAGATAGAAGAACTTTCAGAATTTTGATATTTTCATTACAGTGGCTCTAACAGGTCATCTAAGAATAATCCTCTATTTCATATGTAACTATGACCTAGGGAAGATGAGTGACTTAGGCAAGTCCTGATCCACATTCAGGTATGATGTAATCAAAACTATTCTCAGATCCCGAAACCATCAATTACCATTCCTGCTATCCCAAGATGTATAGATGCCCCAAAGACATTCTCTGGGTGGGGTGATTTTCATTATTGTAGAAATATGCACATAAGTGAACTTGATTATAATTTTTTTAATCTTTGCCAAAAACTTGAACAATTGCATTCAACCCAAATTTAGCTCTATGGCAATGTAATATTTTATCCCTCCAGTTTTATTTCTGAATATTATGTAAAGTTTTGCATGAAAATAGCTTAGTTACAGAAGCAACATTGAGGCAAGACTCCAATTTTCTGTATTTTTCTTTAATTGAGAGTATGCCAACAGCCAATTTTCATTTCAGTGAGCAACTCATGGATGCAGTTAGTTGTATGTATAATGAGGAGTAGAAAGGTCAGGCATTTTATCCTAGTAAGTGAACCACCAAATAATTGAGAATTTTAACCTCATTTGTACCATTGGAGGAATTTGGGACCAATCTTGTAATGACGTGGCATATTATTTAATTTCTCATCAATGTGAAATTTAGATTTAGATTTATTAGCATGTTTTCTGGGAATGTTCTATATATTTTTAGAACATGAAGTTGTAAGTTATTGATGAATTGATTGGAACCATCATCTTACATTAATTACACTAGGTGACCTTAACGTAACTTTTCATATGTGCAGCAAACAGCCCTAGACTTAGTGACCCCCTCATCCTTATCATGGATTCATGTATCAGATGGTCCCTGGCATGATGAACTGTAGTGGTTGAGGGTAGATGACCGAAGGGCTACTCTACCAGGGCACATCCAGACATTGGCCTTTTAATACCTATCCATTTCTATTAGTCTCTGTAGAAAAAAAGTTTTAGCTTGCAGTATTGGATATGTCTCCTGTGTTTTATCTCCTTGCTTCAATTCTGATTTTAAAAACACTTGTTTAATGTATGTCAGCTCAATAGGTCATCTACTTCAATAGTGTAGATACCATTGTGTGTTTATCTACCATCGTGTCCCTGTAGCTGAGAAGCATGCTTGATATATGAGAGGTAGTCTGTGCATAGTTTCTGAATGAATATAACTTAGAATAAATGTTAATTCAACCATCTTTAGCATTTTCATATGGTTAAGAGATTTCTTCTACATAAAAGTAGCGTGTTGGTCCTGGGGACAAATTTTTAGCTACCATTTTTTCATTTTTTTTTGTATTTCAGAGCATGTAGGAGAACATTAATATTAAATTATTTATATATTTACTTAGTTATTAAAGTATATAGCCCTAATGAAAACTTCAGATAAATATATAATTACAAGTAGCAGAACAGAAGGACACAGTTTTTTTCAGGAGTGTAGTGAATGCAGGAAGGTGTGATAGGTGCCATTTATACTCAATACAGTTGAGAAAACTTCCCTTTATAATCAGTGATGCATTGTAGGCATTTTGTTTTACCCCCTTGACTTTTGTAGGACCCAACATAAGAAAATATTCTTAGACCTGCATCTGCAGCCTCTCTTTCAGCTTGCTCTGGAAGGACTCCAGAGTATAATGTTCTGATAACACTTAGGAGAAGTATGGAAAAAGGTTTCTACCATGCTGTCTTCTTGGCCAACTTAGTTACTTATCCCCAATTGTATATACAGAAGAAAACCAAGGTACGGTTTTTTATGATGCATTGTCAGAAAGGAAAATCTCTGAGAAGGTAAAGAAGCTCCATTTATAACTTAAATTCTCACAATATTTATTTCTTCTTGCTTAATTCTTAACACTACCATTACTAGTTTCTGAATGCTTATTGTGTCCTAGAGTCTGCATCACCCACTATCTGCATTGAATATAAATTCTGAGCCTCCTGGGAAGTGGTGATAATCACCATTATTTTACAGGTGGATTTATAGGAGGTGAGTTCTTATTTCAGCTAGGTGAATTTGGAGTCTGTGTCCCATGAACTCCAAATCCACGACAGTGGTGGGGTGAATGTTCTTGCTAGCTGTCTAAGGCACCAGAATCAGTGTGGCTGGAAGGAGGGGTTTTCTGTGTCTCAAATTCCTCAAAAGAAAAAAAAAATGTTCACACAAAGAAGGAATATTTATAGAGGCAGAGAGTATAGAGATGTTATACCTTTTGAAGGTTCTTAAAGATTGAGAATACAAGATATAAGTAAGGAACCAATTAAGTGAGCCAAAACCTAGTTCCACCAAATTTTGTTGCTGACAGCTTTATTAAGGCATAATTTACATACCATAAAATCTACCCATCGTAAGTATACTCTTTGAATGATTCTCAATATATTTAATGGAGTAATGCACCATTACCACTTGTGTGTGTTCAAAAGACTACATTCACTTCTTTCTTAGTCCATCATGCTAGGGTGGGAGAATCCTCAGGCTGAAATTTTAATCTCTTATCATTTAAACCAGTGAAAGAATAGTTTTAACTTGTGTTTTTATCTTCTCCTCTAAATTATATTCATTGTTTTTAGAAAAAAATTATAAATGTTTTCTTAGTTTTTTCCACTTCAGCTTTCAATATATTGTTTATGTGGGGGAAGGAATGGGGTTAGAAAGGGCAAGAATGAAATTACATGTTTAGGAAAGTGTTAGTGAAAGATGATAAAGCCTTCATCAAGTTAAATAATCTATAATTTAGTTTTTTTTTTAAATTTTGAGTATTTTGATCTATATTGTAATAAGGACATGAAAATGAATTTTAAAAATCTTTAAAATCATAGATTTTTAAAGTGATAGAATTCTAAAAATCCTCTGATTTATTTCTGGACAGGTAAAATGTTATTCCTCCCAAATATGTGGTAGTTGAAGTTTAGAGAGACTAAATTTATTTACATAGTTTTTCATGAATTGTTTGCTGAGTTACTTTTGCATCCAAGAATTATTTGTTAGTGAGAATCAAAAAGCAAAACAAAAAAACAAAAAACAGCTCCACTCCTGTCAGCTGAGCTAGCAAGAGTCTGACAACAAACTCATGGTTTTCATCCATTGAACATGTGCAATTTCACCAAATTCATACATTACACAAGGTCACTGGGTGATTTTTATCTAGTCAGAGAAAAACAAGACTGCTCCATAATTAGGTATGATCACAAACAAAGAAAAGCACTGCCCCAAACACAAAAAATGACCAGGCTTGTGCTTCTCTCTCAGCTGACCCAAATGTCTGCAGCTACTTCATCAAAGATAGCTTCAGTTGGTTGCCATTCTCATCTCTTAAAATAAAAGCTGTTGACATAGCCAGTTATAAAATATTCCTTACTCTTTGATAGCACCTGAATGATAGGCCTTCCCAAGATGAGTCGATGAGTTCCCTTGAGGTTCTGCAGACTCACCACAAACTCTGACCACTTCCTTAACTACCAAGAAGAATGAGATGGGGATTTACCTAGAAGTAGGACTTTTATAAGAAGTAACCTTCAGTTGTAGAAACCTATCTAAATGGCATGACAAATATTTAATTACAGAGCAGCTGGCCTTTTGCATATGGTTCATCCTTTCCCCATAAGTGAGGCCCCTCTCTCCTTGAAGCCCTTTTCACCAAGGATCCTATCCCATTCCTTGGCTCAGGATATAAATCCACCCCTCCCCCACCCACCATTTAGCCTCATTGCTTTTGGAATCCACATCTATGTAGATTCCTCATACATATGTAATTAAATTTTTCCTCCTATTTGGTGTTCATTTGGTTGTTCTACCAGTTTGAGAAGAACCCAGAAGAGTAGGAAAACTGCCTCCACACCCCTCCCCCGACTCAATCCAAAGAAAACAATGACATCTTTGACCTTTTCAGAAAGTCACCTAATAAACCCAAATCTTATACTAGACCCTTCTTATTGCCCTCTACTGAAATACATGACCCCATAATCCCAGATGACTCCTGTCTTATCATAATGAGTCAAAAAGACTGATGATTATTGTTGATATATCCCAGGGATTCTTTGCTGAAGGGCATTTACATTGATGCGGGAGGTAAAACATATAATGTCTCAGCTCATACAAGATGTCATTCTTGTTAGAGAGACAGTTGCTAATAGTTTATTAACTAGTGAATAACTGCCAATGAAATTAATGCAGAAAAGGGCTATTAGGCATCAGGATTCTGGAAGTGTCACTGAAGATATGTCTCAAGCTGAGAGGTAAGAAAGAAAATAAAGGAAGTGTGAAGGGCCAAGGAAAGGACCTGAGACTGGATGAGAGTGGTGCTCTAAAGAACATGAGAAATTAATGGGATAGAGGGCACAGAGCATTGTGGGAGAAATAGGACCAGGTTTTAGGAGTTCTGGATGTTGAATATTTTGGCCTTTTTCCAAAGAGCCAAAGAAAACCATCGAAGTGTATTAAGGAGGGTTATGATGTTATATCACAGGGCATTGTGCAATGATTTTTCGATATTGTTTGAAGACATTGGTGAGTACTTGGGGATATTGTAAGAAAAATGGTTAGGAGGTGTATTCAGGTCAGAAATGATGAAAATGTTGAGAGGAAGTAGAAGTAGACAGTTGCTGATTTGTTTTGGATATATTTTACTGTTCATCTAGGTAGGTTTGGGTAATTCATTAGGAGGAGAGTAATGTGAGGTATTTAGGCTTAAGCAATTAAAGAGGTGATAGGGTCATTTAGTGCTTGATGAATGTTGAATTTAGTGATTTCACTAATACCATACAATTACTATTTAAAATTCAAAAACTTCAAATCTTCTGTCTTGAAACTTTATTTTCTTCCAGTTATATCCAACCCTTGTTTGCATGATAAAGTATAAGGGAAGATCTGGAGCTTGGAGAACTTTAGAAGAATAGGTTCAGGTTTAAGAGTAACATGTAGTAAACAGAACACCTGTGTTGAAATATCAGTATATCAGTATGTATTGTCACAAACAATCTTTATCAAATTGGTGCTTCCAGAGTCTCCTTAATGGAAAGCATATTTTTCTGGGAATAGAGATGGAAGTAGGATGTTGGAGAAAGAATGAGGTTGATGAAATGTGGATTTTATATATGGAAACCATCTCTTTCTCTTAGATGTATTTGCAATTAGGTCGCCTTTCTTTTTTAAAAAACCATTGAGTCATCCTTTCATCCATCCACTCAACTATTGTCTTCATTCAAAAACATTTTCAAAGTGGTTATTTTCTATGTTTCTATGTTACCTGCAAGAATGAAAATAAATCACTGTGAGTAATTGTTACATAATGTTGAATGCAGTCCAGGAGGGAGAAACCTAGTTTTTAGTTCCAGTTCTGTTTCTGTTTTCCTGTCTACTTCTTTAAATAATTCATAGTTTCTTTGTCTTTATCTTATTGGCAATATGAATATAAAAATACATATCTTGATTACTTCATTGCTTCTAACCTTTATTCAGGAAAGCAAGAATAACAAAAAAGTGTCTCCAAAAATAACAGGCAGCATAGTAGAGCATGTTATATAACAAGAGCTTCAATTTTTTGTAAAATAGGGACATTGTTGCTACTGGACTAGAGTTTTTAGGATAAATATGATAAAACTTATAAAATGATATTACATATTAATAACCCCTAATAATAAATACTAATCATACTAATTGTTAAAATACTAAAAAAGCTAACATACTCATTTGTTTTTGAAAGTAACTTTTCACATAGTGAACACTGTAATTTGATTTTTAAGATGGACAGATGTCCCTAGTCTTAGTAGTATGGGGTTTAGAAAAATTAGAGTAAAATTAAATTCCCACAGTCAGTAAACATTCTGTTTGATGGAAAATTTCAGGACCACCCCCTCCTCTGTGATCTCCCCATCCCATATAAAGGATTTGTAATAACTTGTTTATGTTCTTTGTCCTTTTCCTCCCACTTTTTTTCTTCATAAATTTTGTCAGTGTCGCTCTTAAGAGTAGTATCTCATCTCAGCTCTCTCTAAGAGAGTGATACTTCCATTCCAGTATCTCAATCTTGACATCACACAGCTTCCCCCAAACCCACCAACCAACCCAAGCAATCACCCTCGTGTCCCAGGTACCAACATCTCCCAAGCAGTGTTCCATGAAGATGTGTTGTTTTGGACACAAATCTCTTTGTGGTGGCCTAGATCATTTCTGTCATAGTTTCCACAACCACACATCTAATGTCCTGATCTTTCCCTCTCACTCCAGATATAAAGGAAACAGCTAATCTTAGAGCTGGGGTGGGCAGTCACTCGTTTTATTTTTAAGTTCACTGCAGCTCTTACCTGCTACATCCCTATTACGTCCCTACTACTGGGCATCTGTCTACCAGTTTTAGATATTTCCTTTTTCCCTTGACTACATATATTTATTTCTTCATAAATTAAAAAACATGTCATAATACTTCCCTTCTTGATAATCATGTTCAAAGTTGCTTGGATGTGAAGCTGTGAACATCTATGTTAGAGCAGTGTCGTGTACTTACTAGTTAAGTCATCTGAAGAAAATACATAAATCCTTTGAATCCCTGGTTCCTGTAAAATGGGTATAACACTGGATTGTTCTGAGAAACCAATGAAAGAATGTCTTCAAAAGAATTTTGCACCAGACTTGCAAATTACTGTGCCTGATTTAGACAATGAGTACAATGAAAGTGTAAACCTGAGGTTGACTAAAAAAGCGAGAGATTTCTCATGAGAAATGTTGGTAAATGTTATTATGAGAATTCCTTTTAGAAACGGTGGTGTCATTGATTACCAGAGGCATTAGGGAGGGTTTATGTTCTCCATCACAATATTATATGAAGTGCTTGCAAGGATATTGTATTCTGCTATATCTGCAGTTTATTTTGGGAAAGAGTTTGTATGAGGAATTCTATATTAAAGTAAGCAGTATTGGATTTTTTTCCTTCAATTCCTCTAGGCCCTGCTTTATTGGCCTACTTTTTTTTTTTTTTTTTTTTCCAGATCATCATGTGAACAATGATGAGAATAAAAACCATTCATCAAAAACAAAGGAAACAGATGTTTGGGGAGTAGATTGTTGTCTCAAGGCAGATAATTCATTTACTTTTTTGATGCTAAACTTCAATGATATTTGAAAATATTTACCTTGGGAGTTACTATTTTATCTTTGTATGGATGCGTATGTTGTTTTTTTTCTTTCAAAATGATGATAACTTCATACTGTATATTTTTCTGATTACAGTAATCTTATAATTCTTCTTTTGGTCTGAAAAAGAAAGAAACGTTGATAACAATGCTTTTGCTAGATATCGTTAACCCAAATCTAATAATCATAAAGTGAAGTTCACATATAAGAAATGAATTTCAGAAATTCTGAAATCTCTCAAGATTATAGTTCAATTAAATAAAATCACCTATTCTGAAAAACTACAGAACTTCATAGCATAACCAAACTTCCTAGTGGTGTTGAATTAATGTTATAATTATCCTAATGAAATGATCTTGTAATTGGAAGTTTTATTAACAAGTTGGTAGAATGGACACTTACTTCTAAGCTCAACTGTCAAAAATATATGCTTTTTGTAGGATTGAGTTTAGGAAGAATTCTTTTCCAAATAGAGTGCATAAAGGAGAGCCTTCCATCACAAACTAATTAAAAATACTAGACAATATATGTAAAACATCTTTCCAAATGCGTTGCCGAGCAGGTTAAGAATGGAAGTGAGATCTTCAAAGGTCAAGGGAAAAGGAAGCCAAAATCCAGAGATGAAAGAAAACAGTCAGGGGGAGGGGATGAGAAAATAGACCTCTCCCTAAAGCTGGGACCTGCAAGGTATACAACAAGAAAAGCTATTTATTTAAAAATTTTGAAATGAATAGAGGTAAAACATAGAATTTGTCTTTGAAATTTATATTCATAATCTACCCCTCCAATGATTTATCAGAATTAATTTATGCTAAGTGTAGATTACAAAAAAAAAAAAAAAAAAAATCTGAAGTCCAAAATTTACTATAAAGATGTCCTCAAGTTGTCGTGCCCTAGTGACTCAGCTGCTAAGCTGATTGCTCAGGTGTGGACCATATAAGGCCCAAGGACCTGAGTTGGCAACTGGGGCCCAGGAGGAATAAGTAAAGCAAAAAGAAACAAATAAATCAAATAAATATAAGTTTTGCTTCCTTCCTCCCTCCTTCCCTCCCTCTCTCTCCCTCCCTCCCACCCTCTCTTCTTTCCTTCCTTCCTTCCATTACTTCTTCCTCCTTTCCCTTCCTTCCTCTTAAAAAAAAAAAAAAAAAAGTCCTCAATGTACTCACAGAAGCAGAACCACCATCAAAAGACCCAAGAGCTAGTCTCTTGTGTTTCAGATAAGACTGCCTCATCCTGGTCTCTTTATTCTTTATCAATATTGGCTGGAGGCACTGGGTCCTGTTGTAACCTTGACTGTTGAATCAAGGCCACAGAAACTCACCTGTCCCAGGGCATCCCTCATTCAAATTAGACTTCACTGGCAAAGAGGCTTCCCCTGCATCTCTCTCTCCTTCCCTCTGCCTTTTATTTTCCATGACAGCACTTATTAGCATTGCCCTCTTTGATTATCTATTTGTGTTTTATCCCCATTAAAATCTAAGTTTCATGAAGGCAGTGTACTTCGCCTTTTCTTCACTACTTATCTTTGGTGCCTAGAATAGTACCTGATGTCTAGGAAGTTTTTAATAAATATTTTTAAATTAAAAAAAAAAGTAGACCTTAGAGAAATTAGGTAATAGTTGAAATTAAAAGTGTAAAGTGTAAAACCACAAAACCACAGTTACTTTATCTCTAAATCTCAGTTACTCCATCTGTGGAAAAGGGACACTGAGGTGCAACACCATTTGGTTGCTTTGAATACGGAAGAAAATCATTCTTGGAAACTACTCCGAACAGTGCTTCTTGTGTCAGAGGAGTCCAGAGACTGTCACCTACTATCAGTATCGATGATAAAGCATGAAAATACTAGGTCAGCTATTTTTGGTATGTTCAGTCTTACAAAAATATATATTTGAAATTATAGCTTCTTTTTCTGGATGGATTGTTATATAAAGCAAATCTCTATTGTAACATAATGTCCACAAATAATCGATTAATTTGAAAGTTTTGATAAGGCTGCCAAAGGTTGGAATGTAATTTTATTATGTATCTAATTATCTATCTATCTATCTATGCAAAGTATTGATGGACCAAAAGTTAGGTCAAATACATTTTAATATTTAATCAACTTAAAGAATGGGTTATTTTAAAGTGGGATAGGTTTTTCTTTCCCCATCCTGATTTTGTTTGTTTTAGATGCTTCGAAGCGTTCGTTAAATACAAAATATTCAGTTAGTGTTTAAAGAACTCACCAGCATAAAACTGAAATTTAGTGTTAGCTATAAAATTTCAGTGACCATTCGAAGTAGATTTTTCTTTACTTTCAAGCTGTGTTCCTCTGAAGAGACTAAGAATATATTTTTTTCTCCTGTTGCTTGGATAATATGCTAAAAGAACGGCTCTTTATATTGTAATTTCTAATCTCCAGTGCATAGTACTCTCATGCCTAAATCATATATAGATATCAATCTGAAATATTTCCATGTAAGACTGTACCTAATATCTGAGAAACAGAAGTCTCTCTGTAGGTATACGTTTGTGTGAAAATATTTTTTATTTTATATATTCAAGTGCAGCATTGTAGGAGAGAGAAAAGAAAAAGGGAATTGCAACTACAAGGTAGGTTTATTTTTTGTGCCCTGGGACTGGAAAAACGTCATTATTTCTCCTATGATAAGTTTTTATAGGAACTTTACCAGAAGGTCATGAAAAAATAGCAACTTTCCTGTCAAACCATTGGCTGCTAACAGTATCTTCAGCCTCTCAGTTCACTGTTGAATAATCAAAAATCATCATCTTGACTTAATATAGCACATTTATCTGAGTATAACTTTGAAGACCAATTATGATTCATTGGATCTGAGGTACACAATTGCAGTTCTAAGAAGATAAACCAATAACAGCTACACATAATGAAAACCAAGTATAATAATGAAACCCTAGATAGAGACATTACAAAGAAGATGCATATTCAAATATGGAAATTTCTGGAAAGAACTAAACTAGTCAGTATACAAAACCATAGGACATAGTTTTTGTGTGAAAAACACAAGGCTTTGTAGAATTTAAAATATTTTTGAGAAAATGAGGCAGGCAAAGAGTGGAGAATGTTGTAATTCTAGTAACATTGATTATAGGAGGCTCTTGAGAACTTGGACCGACTTAAAGGTCTGTGACCAGTATTGGTAGGAAAACCCTACACCATGTTCATGCAAAATAAATGGAGCCCCTTGCTCAAGTGTATGTGAACTTTGCCAATGTCAACGAATTAAATCTAAAGCATCGTAGATACCAACTATTGATGAAACCTCTTCTCGCTTTGCCTGTTCAATTTACAGAAGAACATCCAGTCACCCAAAAGGTGAGGTATCCATAATTGTTGGTCTTTTTCAGAAGGTCTGATCTTGTCACTTGCAAGCCACAGAATTCAAACATTGCTAAACACACCCATCTCATAGTCACATTCTGAATGTTTATTATTCAGACATAAGGAGGAAAATTCTCAGCCCATTGTTGTTAAATAATAGATAGATGTATTATTTTAAAAATGTGTCTTCATCACTAAGTAATAAAGAGACATTTAAAAAATAAGAGTGAAACACTTTTATTGGATTGCTTATACATGATTACAGCTTTTCATAAATGCCTAGGAAAACATCTTTTATTTTGATAATATAATGAATTGTACTGTGGGAATTTGCATCATAATATGTGATTTTAAGGTTTAAATTAAGTTCAACACCATTTCAGTTTTTTTTTTTTTTGCTATGCAATAGATCCCTTCTAAAACTGGCTCATTATCCTTAAGAGTGAATTCCTCAGGTACATCATTAATCTTGTTCTTGGAAAATGAAAGGCTGCAGAGAAACTCTTCTACAGATAATTGGGAAGGAAAGAAATGGACAAGGGACATATTACAGATGATATGAATCAAGTCCCTTAACACTTAAGGAGAAATGGGAGAAAGAATAAAACTTGCTCGAAAGTATTTCAACATTATGTCGCATGAAAACTAACCCACAGAGACCTCCATGTTCAGGGGTCCTTAATTTTTGTCTTTAAGAACACGTGTGCATGCTACAGTTGCAGAATTTCTGAGTTTGTGCAACATAGACTTGCATTTCTCTTTTTTCATTCTATTTTTTAAGGGCATACAAAAGTAATTTCAACAGTTCAAGTGGCGGAATGTATTTAAAGCCTCTCTGGCTGTTTTCTCCCACTTTGACCAAACAATGAGTAAACTATAGGTTTAAGAAGTGTATATGCCTAAAAGCCAAGATTCTATGTTAGCGTCCTTTACTCCAGGGGCGTTGCACAGAGCAGGTCCTCAGGGAACATTTCCTGGAGAACTGCATAGTAGATAGGGCTGCCATTACAGAATATCACCTCCTGGATAGCTGAAACAGCAGAACAGTATTGTTTCAAAGTTCTGAAATCTAGATGTCCAAGCTCAAGTTGTCAGCTAGTTTGATTTCTTCCCATGACCTTTCTGTGGCTGCAGATGGCAGCTCCTGACTGTGTCGTCCCTGCTCTTCCCTCTGAGGACACGCATTCCTGGTTCTCGCTGTGTGTCCTGATTGTAGAGAAGAACACCAGTCAGATGGGATTAGTGCCCACCTGACTGCTTCCCTCAGTGGAACCACCTCTTTGAAGGCTCTGTTTCCAAGTATAATCACATCCTGATGCAGTGGGAGATAGGGGTTCAAAATGTGAATCTGGGGCAACACAATTCAGTTCACAACAAGTGCCTGTGAAAACCGTATTCACTGAGAGCGCGTGAGAGTCAGCGTGAGAGACAAAGGAGACTTCTGGTCTCAACAGTATTTGGAAACCAGAATCTCATATTCTATGAACTTTCCCAGAGTTAATATAAAAAACCCTCCTAAGGAGTTCACTCTAGATTTCCAGCAACCTTCGTGTTGGAATTTTTACTCAGATGCATCAGGAATTTGCTCATTCTGTTCACTGGGCCTCTCTTTTGATGACACAAAATGATTGAAAACTGGACCATTTAGTCAAATAATTTTTGATTATGTCGCTCATGACATAGGATGAAATTAAGCAAAATTTGAGTTGATCCAAATTACGTCTCTGCCCTCTGGTGTATTTTCATGTTTTGTTTTGTTTTTTTTCAAGTAGTGATTGGACTTCTACTTAAAAGATAATTAATAGAAGGATGTTTTTGTATGATTAATGGGAATAAATATTTCCATGCAAGAAAAGATCACTTTCTTCAACCTCTTGAATTATGTTATTAATTTTACATTTGAGTTTTTTTTATTTTTCTATTAATGCATATCTATATTTTTCAAACATCAGAACATTGCTAGGTAAGTCTCACAGTAGTTCTTGCTGAAGTACTCATACAATTTTATACATACGAGATTGACAAATTTCCATGTTTTATTTGGCATAGTTTAAATTTTTTTCCAGAAACCCTTTTTATGCTTTGTTAACTTTAAAAGCACAGCAGAACACAGGATTACAGATCACCTCTGACCCTCGTCATTTCAGGTTGCTTCTCAGGAATGGAAAGTTCTGCTCACAGACATTTGAAAAACAGCCTTCCCTCTCAACTATTGACTCTGAGTCAGAAGACTCTTCAAACTTCTTTGACACGCTGTTTTCATTTAGAAGAATGCCCTTACTCCTCATTTCCACTTTTCTAGGTTGTTTATAAGGAAATGGGAAAAATGTGGGTGCCTTTTATAGGTACAAGTGAAATCCAGTGAGTAATTTTAAATTAACATATTGATCTACAATGCTGTTTAGTATCAATGGGTCATTTTATAAAACCTTTATGAAGACTTTTTATAAAGACCTTCACAATCAGGGATTCTCTTTCATGAACTTAGAGTGATAGTTAAACCTCAAAAATGTATACCGTTTACCAGCACCAGACAATAAATATAAAAATTAAGATAATGGGAATGAGGTACTATGGAATTTCTTAAAACTTTCACACCAAAATCTGGGTTAGTATCTTTGTAGAGCTTCACACATCTCTGCTCTGTTTCTTTCCACTTTGGTCATGAGTCTACCATGTTCCAGAGATGAAAGACAAGGAATGACATGAAAACCAAAAAAAAAAATAGTGTCTATGTGCTATGGGGCTATGGCTTGTTGAGGGAGAGAATTAACCTAGATAAATAAGTAAAAGTGAGCCCAAATAGATTAGAAGTAATGCCTTAAAAAATAGAGGTTATAGGGATAAAAAATGACTGATGTGGATGCCATTATTATTTACCTTTTCTAGTTGAGGAAAGCAAAGATTCAGTATAAGTAACCTGTCCAGTGCCATACAAATAGTAAACAATGGCTTCCATCAACCAGACGATATCATGGGTGATCCCTTTCACCAAACATTTCCAGCATTGTGTACTTTGCCTTTGTCCAAAACATTCTTGTTCTTGGAGAAAGGTAAACATAGGATGATTTCACTCATATCCAGTATGTAGAGAAACTATAACTGAATCAAAGAAAATAGATGTTCATTCTGTGAAAGGATATGAGTGGTTACCAGAAGGAAGGGGGAAGGCAGATCAAGTAAAAGGGCTCAATTGTGTTGTGAAGGATATAACTGGATTGTTGGTAGTGAAGTTAATTTTATACACAGATGTTGATAGATGTCGGTGAACATCTTCACTTACATGACGGTATCATGCAATGTTCCTTTAACAAAATGCAAAGAATAAAAAATAGTCAGCTCTGTAAAAAAAATATGTTTTTGTTGTTTTCTAGAATCAGCTAAAATTACTGAAAGAAGTACTTGTAACCCTTCACATTCTTTTGCTTTTTTTTTCTTCTTCGATTTCTCATGTGATAGTTTTGTTTCTTTGCTGGAGAAGAAAAATAACAGTACATAAGATGATGCATTCTGGGATAGAGTTTTTGGACTAGGCATGTGAATAGCGAAATTGCACTATTCAAGAGGGTGAAGAGCTAAGCAGTAAAGTAATAAATGATGAAGACTGTGATGCTTTTACTTTCTGTCATCCTTAATTTTGGTAAATGATGGCTCCTTATGTATTATAAAGGATGATGATGTAAAGTAGTAATTCCACCCTTTAATGCTAGATTCTTTTAAAGATTATATTGCAATGATTATTCCAGATTATGCTGAAGTATAATTCTGAATATCAAAAGCACTTATCAGGAAAATGTGAGATTTTTAGGTTTGGGAATAGAGCCCTCTTCTGGTGATTAAAAGGACTTTTTTTCTTAATATGTTTTCTATTCTCTATGCAAATGAACATCAATGAAAACGTATCCTGAAAACCAACATTTTTTAAAGTTTCAAGTTAAGCAGTGGAGCATTTGAGAGGTTTTAGAAAAGTAAATTCCTCTCTCCAAGTCTTCTAATTTCTCTCCTTTTCTAATATAGGTGAAATTTTATGGTACTCAAAGAAAATGTTGGGGAAATAGGATAAAGTGATTGTGTAGAGTGTCATTATGAGATAGTTGCTTATATATATTTTCAGCATTGGGGAATTACAACTTAGGACCTATAAGTAATTTTGAAAATTTTGTAAGATGACACACACTTATTGAGAAATGCAGTCACTCCAGCCTCTCATCCTCTCTTCCCAGGATTTAAACTGAATATGCACAGAGGCTGTGTGTGGTTTCTTTCCAGGCCCCTTTCATTTTCCCATCCACATAATGGCTTCGCCTGGAGCCCTTTCCATTAAATGACATGCTGAGCCGGCTTTTCACGGCAGTTTCATAACCAAAATAACATTTCCATGCTTTTCCTCATGTCAAATGGATATCGAGTCTGAAAATGTAAGGAAACTAAATTTCAGTTCTGGGCTCACATTCAAATCAATTTACTTTAAACTGAACACAAACTGAATTTGATGTTCATTTTCACAAGTAATTGTTGAAAAACCAAATTTGGGCAGATTGCCTTCGAAATCATGTGTATTTAAAATAGAAGGAATAGTATAAGGCCTCCCATAAGGCGATTCTGTGTCGCTCATATTTTTTTTTTAAAGGAAAGCACAACTATAGCCACTTCTTTTGTGCAGAAAAGTTGTGATCTATAAAGAGAGAATTAAATATTGTTTATATGCTTTTGAGGAAACTGCAGATACAAAACTTTTTAAAGTATGAAGATGTGAACTCTCTGCATAAAAGGCTCTCTCAGTTCTTAACACAGATATACCAAAGATATTACATAGCTTGAAGAATTCATCTCTCTGTGACCCACTTACTGTACCTAGTGATCATATGGAAATTTATGTTTTTAAAAGAAGTGCTTTTTGTGAAGTAAACTGCTGAAATATCAATCGTTTCTCAGACTGCCCAGAGAATGACTGTGCAGTTATCACCACCTAGTGGTCACGGACAGAAGACAAGCGCAAGTGGATGTTTTCCATTTTGTCCAAAGATAAATTGTCAGCTATGATACAATATTGTGATTGTAGCTTAATTTTTACTTAAAATTAAAGTTAATGAGTTTCATTCATTCGCAAAGTAAGTGAAAACTCATACAAACCAACATGTATTTATAACAATTTTTCTCAAATAGTGCATTTTATTATTTGTTTCCATGTATCATTCCTACTTTGAACATGTCCTGATTCTGTCCACCAGAGTTAGTCATGTCTTGATCTCTGCTACCATTGTTTCTCGTGAGAGTCTAATGCTGTAGTGAGCCCTGATCTCTGGAATCGCGTGGGCCTGAGTTGTATTACCTGCTCCAGCTGTGTGACTGGCAGTGAGACACGTAACCTCTCTGAACTTCAACCACAGTGACAAAGACGTGGACCTATATGCTTTAAGAGATTGTGAATATAGCAAGGCTCACGTGCATCTCTTTCCATCTTGAAATCTACCCTGGAGTTTCATGAAATCAGGAACTAGTGACAAAATGCCTTTGCATTCCTAGTGCAGAGCTTAGAGTAGTTGGTTACAGGATGTTGATGAATCTTTAATTGATGTGCTGAAAACTGTGCACAGTCCATCCTGTCATTCAGCTAAGTGCTAATGTTATTTAGCTAATGAATCAAGTCCCACTTGGAGCACAAATTGATGCACGCTTCCACTTTTATTTTTCCATTCCCTTGTTCCCATAAAATATATGGCATTGACACTTAACCAGCACTAATTGCATTACTCTTGCATTGATAAAAATTCACTGGAGAAAAATAATGTGGAATCTTTTTTTCTTTTTTAGCTCCCCAATTTTGAAGTATTCAAAGAGGTTCACTTGCAAAGGGGTGGCACTCTCCAGGTTAAAGGAAAATTAACAAGGCATTCTGTCAACTTCTGCAACCTGGCATGGCATTTCTTTGGGAAAATCTGTCAATTGGCCTGTCTTTAATTTATTTTCTTCTCCTTGTTCATTTGCTGTCTCACCTGCAGCAAAACCTTATGATCTGAAGGAAGTTTCCATGTCACAATGGGTGGGTGAACACTTCCTTAAATTTTGCAGGAGCTCATTTATTCCAAACTTAAATGACCAAATGAAGAGGTTAGAGAGTTGGATTCAAGTATGTTGCCCAATTCAGGGATTATCAGCAGAAGAAACCCTTCCTGAGGGTCCGCCTGCTTAGTGTGCCTGACATCTGTGATCTGGTTCAGAGGGACACCTCATCATCACTCATTCCTTCTCTGTCACTTTAAAAGACATATCTTCCAGAGTTCCTAGGGTCTCAGGTTTCCCTCTGATTATTTATAGATTCTGTGGGAGATGGATGCTAGGGACTCCAAATGTCCTGCCTTTGATATATTTGACTTGCTATATTTGATTTGTGTTTCCTTTGTAAATGCTTTGGAATATCAGACACTAGAGCCATACAGGAGATGATGCATGGCTTAAGTTTTTGGCATGTATGAAAAAAATCACTTTGCCAAATCACACCATCTTGGAATCTCATTTGCTGAGGTTTCAAAGTTGCTGTACAGAAAATACAGTTCTACGAAAGAATTTGAGAATTTGAGAAAGAATTTGAGAATTTGAGAATCTGAAGAAAGTAATATTAACACATTAAGTTTGTTACTAAGGGGATCAGGTTGGTGAGGTTTACATTTCAGCACTGCTGCTCCTTAACTTGGGCAAGTTGCTTGACCTCCCCACACCGTATTTCATGAAAATGGTCAAAATTATCTACATTTTAAAGTTCTAATTCCCTGAGATCAGAGTTTAGCATTAGTAGGCATTCACTAACAATTCTTAGTGTCACGCATAATGCTAATAGAAGCAGTAAAATTTGCATTCCATGTCGTGTTATTACTGATCATCGGGTTTCCTTCCTTCTTTATACTTTTATAATCATGAATAGTTTAACCCACACTGGGTGTTCAGTAAATGATTTCTTGTCTCCTGCTTCTTCATAAAGGATCTATCACTGGGCTCCTTCCTAACTCATGACAGCTGTTACTGGAGAGGAAAGGAGACCGGGGCAGAGTTCATGGTATTGATAAGAACTCGGCATATCCAGCAGCCTGGGCTTTCAACAAAATCATTGAACACTGACTTTCCATGAAGTTAGAGGCTGTAGCTCTAGGGGCAGCTCAAGATAGAGAAATTCTGCTTCTATGGGTTTGCTAATGATAACTCCTATTTATAATGTGATCATACCATGCTGAGCACACACAGAATGATGGATGGCATGACCTTATTTCATAAAGATGACATTTGCATGAAGTGATGATGATTTCTGTTTTATCAATGGCAGTGAATTCAGCAAGTCTGTGTAACTTGCCCAAAGTTCCATGGTAATAAGTGTCAAGGACAACATTTACATCCAAGTTTATTACCAAACCTATAAAACATTTACTAAATAAAACTCCTTGTTCAAGAGGTAGGTGATTCAGTGATGAGAGTTCTGGGCAGTGGTAACAAGAACCTACTTATTAGGAGCTGACCCTATTCTGAGGCTCATTCGGTGCTCACAGGGAGACACTTATTTTCCCCATCTTACAGAGGAGGCAGCAGAGATGCAGAAGCCACCTGACTAGTGAGATGTGGAATTGAGATTTGAGTGCAGTTGGATTCTCCAGGACACACAGGGGTGGGTAGCATGTCAGAGACCTGGTTCCAGTCTCAGCAGGGACACTTTTTTGTTAATGGGCAACTCACTTGACAAATCTCTGTTTCTCATTTGTAAATTAATGATCCTACCAGGTCTATCACCTTTTCATGTTTCCTATAAGAAATAAAACACTGGTGTGCAAATGCTCTCTAAATTTGTAAAGCAAATATAAAATAGAACATTTTATTACTATGATTAGTCAGTCCTGTGCAGTGTAAACCAAGGCAGTATATGAAACATATATTCTAGAAAAAAACTATCATTTATTTTTATACATATATGATGGAATAAGCCTATTACTTATTTTTCCTATAGCTCTTCACTCAGTAAATCAATCAGCATACAAGAGAACCTACGTGGGTGCATAAAAGAGGGCCCTCTTCTTTGAAGCTTTGAAATGGGCAACAAGGCAAAAAGTATACAATGAATCTGGCCTTCCTGAAATGCAAGAAGAATTTTGCTAATCAATGAGAAACTTCAAAATGAATATAAAGTTTTATATAAACAAACTCTTAAGACAAAGATACGATTAGGTTTTGTGAAGGAAGTAATCATAGTTCTAGTGCTTTTTAAATTTTTATTCTAATGCCAACCAAATGTTCTGTTGTTCCTTGTTGCTTTTTGCTAGAATTGGATCCTCTGGGGGGCACTTATGAATTTGAAATGGCTGATGCAGCTTCTGGGTGGAATTGGATCAGTTACTAGTTTAAGATTAAATAAAAAGATAGTGATGCATTAAAATTAATACTCAATTTTCTAGACCTGTCCTCTATTCCACTTATGGCCTGAGTGATATAAATCCCTGGGATTAAAAAATAAATAAAAACATCTGTGGACACTTAAGACACAGGAAATTATCCAATGTCTGTTTTTAATGGTTACATGAATCAATGTGTCGCTGAAGCACAGGTCGAGTGTCTTATTCTCAATTTTTCGTCTGATACATCTTGACTGCTTGTGATTTTGAACTTGGAGGTCAAACTCAAGGTCCCTTTTCATGTATTTAGATTATTTCTGCTGTCAGCTCTCTCTCTGTCCTGATCACTCCTCACTCATTCATTCCATAGGTGTATATTAAATCTCATAAATATGGGTGGGTGGTAGCAGCACAGAAATGAAATAGTGCATGGCTCTTTGCTTCAAGGAAAAGAGGAAGAAGAAATGAGGGAAAGAAGAAGGGGCAGAGATGTAAATTTCAGTGAACACCTGCTAGGTGGCAGAGGGTTGCTTAATGCATGAACCATGAACTCCTTCATCCTCATAGAACATACATGATAGATGTCATAATCCTTTTGTTCAGAAGTGGAAATCAAACAGTTCTGTTGGGCATTCACAGAAGTCCTTGACTATTCACTTTCATTGTTGTCATTTCAGCTTACTCTATGTTATGTTTATCTTCCAGACAAGTTTGGTGTGTAAGCATTGGCTACAAGCAGTAGAAACTTCTCCTGCAGTGCAGGGTGATAGCTGATGTCACACATGCCCAGAACTCTCCCTGGACTCAACCTTTGAAGTTTGCTTTGACTTCATTTTAAAGATGCAGTCCTGCATTTTGGCAAGCAGAAGAGATGGGCTTAAACCATCTTAGTTTAGCAACTTAAAAAGAAAATGGGAGCCCCAGAAAAATGTGATCCCTCTACAGAGTAATTGGTATAGCCTCCCTTTAAACTCAGCCAAGTCTTACAACTTACTTTGACCCAAGACAAAGTGTTTCTCCTTTGGGAAGCAGATGTAAGTACCAGGGTAGGATTCACCGACTCTGTTTTCCTTGCCTTTGGAATAAGAGAAGCATAAGCCAAATGGGATCTTTGCCATCAGGGTCCCTGAGTGATTGCAATGAGTTGAGTGTAATGTGAGTAAAGATTATATTTTGCTGTCTGAAGCTGCTGAGATATTCTAATCTGCTGTTACCACAGCATAACCTTGCCTTCCCTGATGAGTAGTGACCAGGGAAGGGCACTGATTCATCCAGTTCATGTGTTATGCTCATGTTTTGTATATTGACTCTGACCACATGGTTGGTGTACTTTGGGTAGCTAGGGTGAGTCAGGAGACCAGACCTTTAACTGGAATTTGGATACTGAGATTGGCGTGCCCTTCCCAGAATGTGAGTGGGAAGAAATGATTCCTAATGGAATTGGTGGCATTCGGGTAAATGTCTACCTAAATTTCAAATCTTGAATACTCTAATTGGCACTGTGTCTTTTTAAAATATCAGACTTTTCAATTATGCATTACATTTGGAATTATTAGATTGATATCTGCTTCCTCTGCCAGAATAACAGCTCCCAGAAGACAAGGTGTCTGATTACATACCCAGCTCTTAGCACAATTTCTAGTGTGGAATCAATATCCACTGTTGGAGAAGTATTAGATCCATAAAGAAAAAAAATGAGCAATAAATGATAGAGGAAAAATGAAGAATTTTTCCCCAAACTTTAAAGTTTAAGTCATAAGTTACCATATGACACAGAGATTACAATGATAGGCATAGTTCAAGAGGAATGAAAACATGCACGTACACAAAGCTAGTACCTGAGTGGTAGTGGCAGTATTTATAATAGTGGGGGAAACAAATAAATGGCCATAAGTGTAACAGATGAATAAAATATGGGTCAGCCAGGTAATTGTATATTATTCTTTGTCCAAAAGAAAGGAATGAAGAGTTGGTTCATACTGTACTGTGGTTGAAACTTATGTTCAGCGAAAGAAACCAGACACAAAAGGTCACATATGGTATGATTCCATTTATATGAAATGTCCAGAATAGAAAATCCATGGAGACAGAAGATGAGTAGTGACTTAAGTCTAGAGGAAGTGAGGCATGGGAATGCTAGCTAATGGGTATGGTTTTTTCAGAGTGACGAAAATGTTTACAACCCTGTGAAAATACTAAAATTCATTGAACAGGACACTGTAAGTAGGCAAATTTCTTAGTCTGTGAAATTTTCTTTCAATAAAGCTGTTACCAAAATATATATACATCTCTGGCTATGAAGTATAAGCATCTATGACTTTTTTTTCTTTCTGTGTGCTATTTTTAATAGTTTTATTATTGTTTTATTTACATTGCTACACACATTTTAATATATTGAAATCACTCCTTAGTCTGCATGTATTGCACTCCACACCCACCATCAGATGCACTTTTCCACCACCTGGTTCCCCTTTTCCTTTCTTCACCCCACCCTACCTCCTGAGCAGCCAGGCTCACTTCCTGTGAACTTATTTATCTGATAATTAGAATTCTTTATGTTACACACATGAGTGAAGTCACCTTGAACTCTCTTACCCTGTACCTCTCTCTCTACCTCTCTCTCTCTTTTGCTTATCATGTCATTAGTATACACAAAATTTAACTCAAAATGGATCAAAGAGCTGGATATAACACCAGAAATTGTAAAATATTTAGAAGAAAATGTAGGAAAAATGCTCCATGACATCAGCTTCAAAGATATCTTCATGGAAGTAGCACCTACAGCAAAAAGAAACTAAAGCAAAACAGTCAGGATTACATTCAACCAAAGAGTTTCTATACAGCAGAGGAACTGCCACTGAAGAAAAAGGATAACCTATGGAATGGGAAGAGCTACTCATACAATATACATCATACAAGAGTCTAATCTACAAAATATGTAAAGAGTTCATAAACCCCAACAACAAAAAAGCAAGGAACCCACACATCAAATGGGCAGAAGTGCTCAATAGACCCCTTTCTAGAGAAGATACACAGATGGCCTACAGACACAGGAAAACATGTTGTATATCACACACACTCAGAGAAATGCAAATACAAAAGTTCTACTTCTCTCATCATCAGGGAGATGCAAATCAAAATAACAATGAGCTATCACCTCACACCAGTAAGAATGGCTATTATCAAATAAAAAGTATACAATAAGTGCCGGAGAGGATATGGAGAAAAGGGAACTCTAATTCACTGTTGGTGGAAATGTAAAGTGGTACAATCATTCTGGAGAGCAGTATGGAGAATACTCAAAGAATTGACAACAGAAATTCCATATCATCCAGTAATTTCCCTACTTGGCATTTACCCTAAAAACACAAAAAACACTTATCCAAAGAGATATATGAACCCCCATGTTCATTTCAGCACAATTCGCAATACCTGGGAACTACGAACTACCTAAATGCCCATCAGTAGAGGACTAGATAAAGAAGATGGTTCATATACACAATGGAATATGATGCAACCATAAAAAGGGATATACCCTGCCATTTGCAACAACATGGATGGACTTGGAGAGAATTATGCTTAATAAGATAAGTCAAAAGGAGGACAGAAATTGTATGATAGTACTCATATGATGTGTAAAGAGAAAACAAATGAAATAATAAACAACACTAAGAGTGTGTGGGGAGAGAGAGAGAACACTACTCTAAATAACTATGGACTCTTAGTGGTGGGAGACAAAAAGGCAAATCGGGGTACCAAAGTTATGGGGGAGGGGAAGGGGAAGTGGGATGAAGGGAATTAGCTGTAAATGAAGGGAGGAAAAAAAGGAGGAGGAATAATGGTAAACCTACTGTGCTACATGTAAATGTAAAATACTGTTATACATACCTCAAAACAAGTTACTATCAAAATAATATCACTTCAATAATAATAAAAAATAAAAAAATTGAAAAAGATATCACCTCACACCTGTGAGAATGTCCTATGTCAGTATAAACTTACAAATAAGAAAGCTGGAAAAAAGATGTTGGAGAGGGTGTGGAAAAGAAGGAATCCTTCTCCATTGTTGGTTTGGAATTTAAGTTAGTGCAGTCTTTTTGGAGACATTACAGAAAACCTCATAAAAAATAAAGATGAATCTACCATTCAATTCAACAATCTCACATCTAGTCATTAAACTGGAGAATGCAAAAACTCTAATCAGAAAAATAGATATCACTCCTATGTTCATAACAGCACAATTCATCATAGCCAGGACATGGAAATCTTAATACCCATCAACAGATGACTAGATAAAGAGGCTATGATCTACATATACTCATTGTAATTCTATGCTGCTGTCAAAAAAAAAAAAAAAAAAAAAAGATGAAATTGTGACCTTTGCAGCAAACTGTAGCTTCTTTAAGGCTCACAGGTGACTCTGATACACAGTAAGAGCTGAAAACTATTGGATCCAACAGATCCACTTCCATTGTTGTGCATACAGTTTAAAAGACCTGTGATTTGGGAGGGGTGAAGTGGGAGTTGACATAGTCAATATGTGTTTTTGTTCCCACTTTATAGCAACTTATTTAGGTTAAAAGGACCTATGAACGCAAGAAATGAGTGTTGGACGTGAATGGTTTGGAAATAACTAATGTTCACTCAACATTGACTCAAAGACTGTTAATCAAATTTTCCCTGCTAAAGAGTAAAATACTAAATTTAAGACATGATGATGATAAAATAAATGAAAATACTATGCAAATGCCAGAAGTTGTACCTGATGATAAATTCTCCATTTTGACTTGATATAGTTAGATTTTAATCGGATCATTCCAAATGAAAATATATCTTTGGGGAGAAAGTGTCTGTCTTGATGGGTATACACTTGAGGTTTGGAATACATGCGTATATGTACTTTTCACAATTATCTCCCGTCTAGTTTCAAGAAGTCTTCCTTGTGCAAGCCTTTCTCTTTGACTAGTTGACATTTACATATGAGTAAGTCAAAGATAAAATGCCTTCCATAACAATTTTTACAATTCCTAGTTTTTATTTAAAATATAAATAATCTTCAAGATCAGAATATATTTTCCCATATTTTAAGAAGAATTTCCTTGAACATGAAAATCTTGTTTGATCATTTGAACAATTTTTATGTTGTTGTTGTTCATTTAATGGTAGAACAGAGAATTTGTTGGTGTCCTAGTTTATGGTTTTTATAGGGATATATAGCTTTGGCTAAGTAAATAATTCTACAAGGCTTGTTATGGAAAATAGCAGCCAGCCCTCTCTCCTGTTTTCTTTCAGCAATTTTTTACTACTTCTTTAGTTAAATAACAGAGTTATGCTACTATTTCCTCTTCTCTCAGTTTTGGATGTTGTTTGTGGAATTGCAACAGTGGAAAAATGGGGATTTAGCTCTCTTTACATTTTTCTCCAAATGCACATTTATAGCACTTGCATTTTCTACTATAATTATATGATTATTTTGGATAAATACATCTTCAGTGTTTATATTATTATGGCTGTAGAAACTAATGTCTACAAATCCATGTAATTATGTTTCTTTCCTCTTTTTTGTATGTGGTTTCTTTCCCTGGAGAGGGTGTCTCCTTTTTTGGCCTGCTTTAGTTTTATGTGTTTATTATTGAAACACTCCCCCAATTTTCAAACAATTCTTTTTATTTGATCAGATACTTCAGGTGTTTTATTTTTGTTGTTGTTTTTAATCGATTCCATCTTTGGAAATACTCTGGGGCCTCCTGATTTTTCTCCTGTCCCCCTCTACCCATATTTAGGCTTGTGGTGGAGATTTAACCTGGGATTTCTCTTTACTTATCTTGTGCTGGACTATTCTTTGCGAATCTTTTTCTTCCTCTTTCTAAAGGTCTCTTTGTATTTATCTGTATAACTCCTTATTTCGAGGCTATTATAAATTAACAGGAAGTTGCAAAGACAGCTGAGAGGTCCCTCATACCCTCACTCAGATTCCCCATAGTTGTTACCACTTAACGTCACTAGCGTAAATATAGAACCCGGAAGCTGACATGGTTATAAGGTTTCCATAGGTCGCTGTCATCTTATTATATGGGTGTGTGGGTTCAACCAAGGACTCCACCCCAGAAGAAATCTCCTTGGTGCTTTATAGTCACATCCACTTCCCTAACTTCCATCATCACTTAATCTGGGCAGTCACGAATCTGTTGTCCATCGCTGTCCATTCTGCGACTGTACATGGAATCAGAGTGAGTGTTTGAGGATTTTTCCCATCAGCGTAACACCCTTGAAATACATGCAAATTTTGTTTGTGTTACTAGTTTATTCTTTTTTTTCAATTGCTGAAGTGTCTTCCATTGTGTTCAAATGAGGTAGAACTGTACCACCATTTATTTACCTATTATAGAAGATTTGGGTTATTTTCCAGTTTTTTTGACTACTAAAACTGCTATGAGAAATTGTATACAGATTTTAATATAAAATTTTTATTGATTTTATAGAAATCTTTAAAAGGGTGATTGCTGAGTCATATAGTTAAGTACATGTTTAGTTTTTATATTACTATAGTCACTCTCAATTGCCATTCCTTCAGTATATCTGTTTCCATCTTTTATTTTTCAGCCTACCTATATCACTAAACTCAGTTCCCAGTATACAACCTTTACTTTGGACCCTATTTTCTTTCTTTTTTAAAGGAAAGGTACAGGAAGGAATGAAGGAGAGAAGAGACAGTCAAGAAGAGAGAGGAGAATGAAGAACTTTATTTTATTTAGTTGTTTGTCTTGGTTTTCATCCCAGCCCTGGGTCTGTGCGCTCAGCCGAAGGCGGCTGACCAAACCATTTCCTCCACCAGGGGGTGACTTTTTTTCCAAGGAAGGCAACAGGCAGGAATGAAGGTGAGCAGAGGCAGGCAGGCAGGAGGAAGGAGGAGGAAGAGGCACTTTATTTTATTTAGTTGCTCCTCTTGGTTGTTCTACCCAACCCTGACATATGAACCCCAACTCATGCTTGTGGACTGTGCTTAAAAGTGGCAGACCACACCACTACTCCACCTGGACGCTTCTGGGCCATGTTGTCTTAGTTCACTTGCCCAATCTATGTCTTTGACTTGGACCATTTTTATTAATGTAATTACGGGTATGTTAGGGCTTACATCCGCTCTTTAGAAAACATTTTGTTTTTTTCTCTTTAATTTATCAGTTATATTTTTCTGCCTTCTCTGAGTTCCATGAGCATGATTTTCAATTCCACTTAAACTATAGTATCTTGGTGTACTTACTATTTACATGATTTTTTTGGTTGCTCTAAATATAACATTATGTATATATGACTGGACAGTGTTCACTCAGTAAATATTTTGAGGGTTTGAGAGAAGTGGAGAACTTTGACTTCCATTAGCCCCTGTATTCTCTATTGTTCTTATACTGTCTACAGAGATCTTAAATATTTCCTCTCTGTACATTGAGAATTCTATTAAGTAATATGATCTGTGCTTCAGCCATCAAACAACATAAAAGCATTAACTGAAATTTTTAAATGAAGAAATATCTACTGTGATATCTATAACTTTATTCTTTCTACTTTCTTCTTTCCTAATGTTCCAAGATTCCTGGGCCCATTATTGCCTTTCTGTTTTGATTACTTCCTTTAGCAGCAATTCTAGAAAAGATTTTTGGTGACAACCTACTTTTCAAGGACTTGACTTTTCTACAATACTCTTGCATTTGAGAAATATTCTTTATATTCTTCACTTAAGCATTTACAGATACTGTAGCATAAAAATGTATGTCCAAAAATGTTTTTATACTTTTCTTTTTAAATTTATATTAAGCAAAAACAAAATCAAAAGGAAAAAATAGAGAAAGGAAGAAAATCAAATATCAATAACCCTCCTGAAGTGTTGTCACACAATCCTCTTCTCTGGTAAATTCAGTTCTGCTGTCAAGGTCCAAGGCTTCTAATTTCCTCCTATCAGTTCACTTACTCTCTTTCTCCATATCCAGATAGAGGTGAATTACTTCTCAGATGCTAATAAAACTTCCGTCCTTGTTTACTGTGTTTTGTGACACACACACACACACACACACACACACACACACACACACACACACACACACAATTGATGCTTCAGCAATATCAGTCCAAGTTTAAATACCCTTAAAGTGAATCTCTCTGTCCCTCTGTCTCTCTGTCTCTGTCTCTGTCTGTCTCTGTCTCTGTCTCTGTCTCTGTCTCTGTCTCTGTCTCTGTCTCTGTCTCTGTCTCTCTGTCTCTCTCTCTCTCTCTCTTTCTCTCTGTCTCTGTAGTTCTCTCTCTTTCATCGGCCAGATGGCTTGTAAACAATAGAAATGTATTTTTTGAGGTTGGAACCCCCCATGAAGACACGGGCACTCTCTATGTCTTGTGAGAACCTGCCTCCCTGTTCATGGAAGGTGGCTCTCTCCTTGTCTCCTCACATAGCAAATGACTGCTCTGAGAGCTCTTTTATAAGGACGGGAGCCTCTTCCTGAGGACTGAATCCCACGTATCTAATCACCTCTCAAAGTTTTCCCCTTTTAAAACCATCACATTTGGGGCTAGGATTCCAAGATGTGAATTTTGAAAGTTCAAAATATTGGGTCTATAGCACTATGAAAAAGAAATCGTTCACACCCTATGAAATGGTGGTTTGGTCTGCTGCCTCTGGCCGGGTGTAGTCCATGGCATCCTAAGGACCCAGGGTTCTTGTTCTGGGACTGGAAGGAGCAACGAGGATGAACAACTGAATCAAATAAATATAGATGCTTCTTCCTCCTTGCTCTTCCTGCCTCTGCTTGCCTTCATTCATTCCTGCATATTTCCTTTAAAAAAGAAAACAAATCATAAAAATTATAAGTTTGTAACAATATTATTCAGGAAATAAAGAGTAGAAATGTTAAACAAAATAAGCAAAGCAAGTTCTGTGTGTACTGGGCTTATTAAAATAACAGTGATGGGAGTAAGGATTTCCTTGTCTGTATTATCAGGCATTTGCTTTCAGCAGAGTTCATCATCTGAACCTTGATATGTGTAAGCGTGGAAAGTCTAAAGACATGTCAGTGTGATCAAGGATGGCAGGTATTTCAATCCCACTCATTGGTATTTTGGGGGATGATATTTTTCCTTCATTGCATCCTATTGTAGAAATAATAGGGTACATCCATAAGCCATATTACATCTAATACACAGATTTTCCATTTTTAGTATTAGTTCCTCAAAATGGCATGCTTTGTGGAGCAGCAGGGTAATTTTGTGGTTGTTGTATATGAGTATATATAACAATCTTCGTTTATTAAATACTGGATGAGATTTTATCCAACTGTACCTTAAGAACTAAATTGATGCAGAGTTAGTAAAATCATCTTGGAGATTCTCAGGTGAAATGTCTTCATTTTATACCAGAAGAAAAGAAGACAGAGGAAGAGAGAAATTTGGTTCTTTTCTGTAGCTCAGTGTTGCCAGGATCTCAAGCATGGTTTGATGTTTACTGTGCTTTCTCCTTCACCATATTACTATAAATGCTGGTGCACCCCATCCTAAGATGCATGTGAAGGAACTTCTGGTATGAGGTGATTGGCGACTGGCCAGTCTGTCCCCTGCCTAGTGTTCCTTCTCATTTCATTAATGCACAACAGTAAACCCCTCATTGATTTGTTGTTGACTTTCATGGGGAGTTTCTACTTGGTATAAAATATGAATTTTATTTTATGTTGATAAGTAAATAGTTTATGAGCTTGAAAATGGACATGCTGTTAAATAGAGCTGGTTAGTCCATTAACAGATATAAGAGATTCCTTCTAGTGTCTCAAAATATTTTGCATATCTGTGTCCTAGTTCATACAGGGGCGGAAAAGATAAGTGACCAATGTGATCAAGATTTATACATTAACCTTCCTTCTTATGCCAGGTAACTTCATAAACTTTGATTAAAAACTTTTAGATCAACTCTTCTTACATAGAAGATGTGAACAATTTTCTTGAAAGTGAAAATCAGTACTAATTCCAAGAGCGGGGAAGTATTTCTAAGCATAAAACCACAGGAAAGGAAAACGTGATATGTTTGACTAAGTCTACATTAAATGTCTACATATTAAAAATATCACAGATAAAACGAAATATTTGGGACATCTGTGAAATGGTGTTGATTTTATTAATATCCTTTTTACTATGATACAGATACTAAAATAGAAAAACCTGGCATGGAAGCCTAAAGCATTTTTTTTTTGTTGTTTGTTTAAAAGAAAGGTTCAGGTAGGAGCGAAGTTGAGTAAGCAGGCAGTAGGAAGAGAGAGGAGGAAGAAGAATTTCACGTTATTGTTTTTATTTTGTTGTTGATACTGGCTGTCTCCCTACCGACCTGGGCTTGAACCATGGGTATGTGGCCTGTGCTCCTTCGAGGTGGTTGTTCTAATCACTACTCCACAAGGTGCACCACTAAAGCATCTTTTAAATTCAGAAATAGTAACAGTGGATGAACATATGGATAGTAAATGTTCATTATTAATGAAATATTTGTAAATAATAGCAACAACTCCTTTTTTTTCATGATGCTATTGGAGTAACTTTCTAAAGTATGTGAAAGAAAGTGTGGAAGAGAATGTGGAAGCTGACACTTTTATAGAAGCATGAATTGGTGTAGACTTCTGAAGATGATCTTGCACAGATAAAATCTATCACATTTTTACATACTTTGACCAAGGACCTCTATTTCTAGTACTTCCATCTAACATTTAAGAGCTGAATCCAGTGTTTTGAAACTAGAATATTGCTGATCCAAAAAACAAAACAAAAACAAAGAAAATATAGAGACCAAAATGTTCAAAAATAAAGTAATATACCATGTGATTAGCTGTACAATAGTTATGAGACTATTAAATGATAATTACATTTTGGCTACATATTTTAGGGGAAATCAGTTAAAAAGTTAAATGTTTTAAAGGGTAGAGATTTTTATCTCTGCAGGTGGGGGTGCAGATATTATTTATTTGTAATTTCTGTATTTTAAATGAAATGTATATATTATAATCACTTTAAATAGTCAATAGAATTTTCTACATTCCATGGAAATCCAGGGGTATTAAGTAAATCAATGGAAAGTATGGAGACTTAATAGGTTTCGCACTTGTAAAAGTAAATTTTGATGTTTACCAGGAGGTGGCAGTAACAAACAAGGATTTTTTTTCTCACTTTTTTTTTTTTTAACTAAAGGGCAATACTTGGGAGTCAAGGTGTTTCTTTTTTTCTGAATATGAGGAATTGTAACTAGAAAATCAGGGTGATGCTTTGCTTTACAATCATTTGTGTACTCAGATCAGTATTTATCTTTACTAGGAGTGTAGTCAGGAATCAAAAGAGTCAATGCAACACCTGGTGGAATTTCTAGAATCTTCAGCAAGAGACAGAATCTGTAATTGCATGCTTTCTTCATATTATTACTTGTCTAGGTAGAATCAACTATTTTTACATGAAAATGCAAGTTCCATTCAAAACCTTAGTTCTTAAGTGTTCTCTAAATATGCCTCTGTTTATTTTACTAAATATATTTTTAATCTGAAATCAAAATATGGAAGCTCATATATATATTTTTTCATCATAACCTGAGACTTTTAGGGAACACACACACACATGCACATGTGCACACGTGCACACGAGAACACACACATTCTTTCATGTAGAATAGCTATTATTTTACACTACATTTCAATTCAGGCAATGACTGTTCTTATTAGAGTTTTTTAACTTGGAAGTTTATAGGCAGTGATTGGCCATGTAACTGAGATGGATTTCTCACAGCATGATGAAAACCGTGTCCCTCTAAGGAACGCTGTGTTCAAAAGAGCAAAAAGAAACTTTTTCTTGAAAATGCTATCTTCTCCAATCCACACCTTGGAAAGCAAAGAGAATGGCTTCTCTGTTTCCTGTGGGGGATTTACTTCTTTTCTTTAAGTGCCGTTTTCCCCTCTCCTCCATTTTTAATATCTTTGACCGGAACCCAGAACATCATGTGTAGTAAATGATTAACTCGCTGAACAAGTCATTTGCTTTGGAACTTAGAAGCTGGCCTTTGCTTTCATTCTCACCAGTGTATGTTAAATAAGTTTCTGGATCAATTCTGCGTTTATTGGGCTCCCACCATCTGTTTTGTTTTTTTTTTCTCTAGGGCAAGGGAAAAGCAAAGATTCATGTTTTATACATTTGGACAAATTTTGTTACGTAACTTTTCTCTCATTCTAGATGTGAGAAATTTTGAATAACTATGTTGAAGTAAACTGTAAGCTGAGATTGAGTGGGTTCATAAATGCAGAGTCACAGAATGTAAAAGGATTGCAAGGTTGGATGTAAAACCTCTCTACTCTGAGCATCAGCCTGTCTCACCTGAACTACTGCATCCATTTTCGAACTCCATGATCTCTGGCTCCGTTAATCCCACATTGCAACAGGGCCACCCTTTCAAATATCTGCCTGTCTGCCACACCCCAGCTCCAACCCCTCCATGACTTCCTGTCATTATTGGAATAAAAAAAGACAGCATTCTTGGAGCACCCTGGTGGAGTAGTGGTTAGGTCTTCTGCCTCCAACTGAGCATAGTCCACATACATCCCAAGGATCTGGGCTCTGTCCCAGGGTGGGGCATAACCAAGATGAACAGTTAAATAAAAAGATAAGTAAAAAATGCTTCTTGCTCCTCTCTCTTCCTGTCTACCTACCTACTTGCCCACACTTTTCCTCTAAAAAGTAAAATAAAATTCAACATTCTCAGCAGACTGTGCCCACTCCAGTGTCTTCTCTGAGAATGCTCACTGGACCCCCTTGTTCTCTCGTCAGGAACAATCCCTCTACCATGTTGCCTCTTGAAGTCTTCTCTCTGGTCCTCTTTCCATCTCTTCTCCAATGTCACTCTGCAGAGAGAGATTCCCTGACTTTCCTCCCCATGTTCTCGATCCAGTTATTAGACTTTATTTTCATTTGTTGCAATGATCACTGCCTGACAGGTGATACACAGCATTTGTTGTTTCATTGTGTATTTTCCATCTCCCCCATTAAAATGTGGTTTTCAAAAGGGTAGCATCTCTGTTTTGATGACTATTTCTCAGTACCGCGATAATGTCCGCGGGGTGATAGACAGTGAATTTTTTATTTTCATACCTAAAACTTATACTTTCTGATGCCCCGCTCATTATTTCATAAGCCCATTTGGCAAAGAATGAAATAAGATGTGTGTCTAGGGAGAGCAGACCTGAGTATGATTACAGTAGTAGTTGCTCCTTACTAGCTCCTTCTCAGAAGGCAAGTCTTATTCTCTCTGTTACTCATTTTTATAAGGTGATCATAATAATCTATCTACTTTGTTGAGGTGCAGGAAGATCAAAACATCTTGTCAAACTGTCAGAAAATACGTAAATCCGTGATGATTATTTGAGAATTTTAAGTTTACCAGTTGGGTACGTGTGCTTTGGACTAGCAGTGATGGAAATTTCTTTTCAGATTTGGGGGCATTTCTTTTCAAATTAAGAGGGAAGCAGGGCTTGGAAGACCAGGAGTTTGAAGGCATATGAAATTGCATGTGGGTCCCTCTTGGCCTCTTGCAACCCAGGTGACATTTGTGCAACTTATTCAAAGTCTCTGGGTCTCTATTTTCCTAGTGTAGATGAAATAACTCAAATTTTCTTGAGGGTTATTATGGAGATATTAAGCAAGACCAGAGCACATCAAGGCCAGTACATTATTATGACTGGCTGGAATTACACTTTACAGAACACCAGGCTCACATGCTCTTATTTAGAAACAAAATGCGTTGTTCAATAGAAGACTCCTGAAGTTTCCTGTCCTTCCACTTCCTCCTCTCATTCCTATGTCATCACAGAGCTATCACCCACAGAGGGTTAGCAGAGGGTTTGTCCAGTCCCGGGAAAAACTCCCCAAAGGGAGAGAACACTCTCACGCCACTACTCCACTGATGCTATGACACACGGCGACCACACAGTGTCACTGTTGTCAGTGGCTCCTTTAGCATCCAATGGCGACTTGGTGCCTTTTCCTAAACCAACTCCCTACAGTCACATCTTAGTGCTTCCCATCTGGGGTGCCAGTTCTCTGTCCTCACAAGCATATCTTTAGCTGCTTTCTGACAGGCTGGTGCTGGTGCTAAGGTCTCTGGGTCTTGAGAGACTTCTAGCATCCATCCCATGTTGTGCTAAAGAATGAGCCCTCCTCCAGGACCCCGGGAGCTCTGTCTGATCTTGTCTCACCATTCTGACAGTGCTTCCAGAGGAGTAATTCCTCTCAGGGAAGCTGTCCCTCACTCAGGAATTGTCCATCTTGCCACAGAAACCACTCTGCTATAAAGGGATGACATAATTTTTTCTAGCCACACAGGCATGTGCACACACACGTATTCACATGCAGTCACACACACACACACACACACACACACTCACACACACACAGCAGTTGTTGATTCTCATCTTTCTCCCTCAGCAGTGGGCTTTCATTTGCAGAATTAATAAGGCGACTCAAAATCCTGGTGAGACAAAATATATAACCACTTGGTAGTAAGAACAAGATCCAGCAGCAGGCGTTAATCTGAAATTCCTAATATCTCATCATTTGGACTCTACCAGAGATGGCGTACATTCATGAAAAATAGCTGACTTAATCTGGGAGAAAGCACTGGGTCCCTCACAAGTAGGCACAACTGTGGTAAATATCCACAGAGACACTAATTCCATAGGCAACATCTCCCGAGAGAAGACACAGGTTATGAATTGAACTGAGCAGCTCTTTTTCCCAAAGACTCACAAACACCTCCTCAGGGCTTTTACTCTCTCCACAGTTTTCCTTCCATGGAGACTAGCCTGTTACTAGTTCTAAGGAGCAGAAGGTGCAGCAGAAAAGGCAGAAGATAGCCCAGCAGGTGGCTAATCTCTCTTTGACCCAAGTCTGCAGTGGAAAGGGCAGAAATTTCTAGTGTTCTTAAATGGCCAAGTACATTCAGAGATGTGGAATAAAAGCCTAAACCAGGTTTGAAGAGCAGATTCACTGTCTCCTAGTCTGCTGGACCCAGGATAATGGGTGGCAGGGGTTTACATGTTCAGGCTTCTAATCTTGACCAGACAATACTCACCATCACCAACTCTGGCACAAAGAAGGCACATATTATTTCATTTTTATATAAATAAATCACTAAAAATGAATGCCCTACTGTCATGATATTGCCCAAGGCTCTGAGTGTCTTTCATTTCTCTCCAAAGCGGGGGGGGGGGGGGGGGGGGAGCTCATTTATGAACTTTCTTATTGGGCTTTGCTTACTTCTCTTTTGAGTTGCAAATTTAGCACAGTAATTGGCACTCGCTCAGTCTTGACACCTTGAGCATTTTGCCTTCTCTCTTTGGAACTTTAAAGTTCGCATCCCTGGCCGGTATGATAGCTAAGTTCCTAGAACTGCGAGTCTGCACCTTCTCTGTTCTCCACACAGTTGTCTGGAATAATTTCCTGGATACCCAGCCATTATGGAAAGTACCTGCTTAAAATACACATATGATTTCCGTCTCTGCAAATCTGTGAAGCTTCAGTAACAAACAGAATCTTTTCTTATTGTTGGCCCCCATGCACCCCATTATCCTGTACCTACAAAATCATGCGGCTCGTTACTAAAATGAATAATCACATTTCGTCCAAATGCTATAATTGCAGATGTTTTCTTCTGGCATGAGAGCCGCTTCCCAGCAAACCTGTTGGAACCCCGAAGCTGCTTCCAAAGTCTGTGTTTTGGCTCAAGCTTCTTTTTTTTCAAACCATAAAAAGGCAACTTGAGAATTTTTGCAATTTCAGATAAATCAGAGATTGTTTTTCCTCCTTTTGCCACCTTCATTTTTCAACAAAAAGGATCCATACACCAGAGCTGAAATAAAAATTTTAGTGTCTGCTGTAGAAAAAGCACTTGTGTCATTTAATCCTCAGAATAGTCAACTGTGCAAGTTTAGTTTTCATTATTTCCTGTTACTGAGAAAATTGAGATTCAGGGAAGAGAAATAACTTGCCTGAGATTTATCAGCTCAGGAGACAGACCTAAGTCTTTCTATACCTATTACTGCCTATGAATGCTCTGGTTTCGAAAAATAGTCTGAAAAATGTTGAATTTGCTCTTTAAGGCTCATTTAGGCTTTGGCTCTAAACACTTGAATGGACTGCATTTTTAGTAGCCAGTGGAATATGTTCAGTGGCTGGAGTTTAAAATGTAAACCAATACTTTGTGTTCAGTGAAAGAAGGGAAAGAAAATAGTGACAAACCCCATGGTTTGAAGAGGGCATAACTCAGTGTATTTGTCAGGTACCGCTAGGCGGACCTACAATTTTATTTTGTCTCCATATTGGACCATCATTACCAACATCTTGTATATAATAAGCACTGGGTAGCATTGTCCTGTAGCTTAGGAGGCAAAGATATAGACAATACAAGTCATGAATTGGGTATAAGACCATGAGTTGGAAAAAAAAAAATCAATAGTGATAAGAACTGGATGGTGCATGCTATTGTGTTAGGGAATCATGCAGGCATGCACTTTGCTTATCATATGTGCACTCAGCAATCAGTAAAGCAATAAATGGAAATAGATAATTTGAATGAATGCAGCTAAGATTCAGGAATTATTAGCCAGTGACCCCATACCTATTGTTGAGGAAGCATTCCTGAGTGTCCTGAAAAATAAGGGAATTAGATCAATGATGCATCCATTTATTTAGAAGCAATGAGTAAGCGTTTGCTGTATACAAAGCATCGTCATAGACAGGAAGATGTGTACCAACCTCAGATGACAGCCATCAGATCACTTCTCTAATCATCACACGGTTCCTCTGCTTCCAGTTTCTTCTTTCTTTAACCCTCTCCCAATATCCTGGAGTCTCTCTCGTTATCTCAGTCTTGTAAAGACTTTGTGAGCCTTCATTCAGAGGAAAAATAATTTTGACTGAAAGTGAATTTTGATGAAATACTAATGAAAGAGTCATAGTACACTGACCAACTAAAAACACTGATGAAATGTTTCCATGTTGGCTGAAGAATGTCCTCTTTACTTAGAGTAAACTGTTGATTAACGTGGGATTTGCCATTGCAGAATAAAAGAAAACAGCTCTGTTCTTGCTTGCTTGTTTTATGATTTTGGTTCAAGAGCAGCTTACTGATTTTTCAGTAATCAGCTGAGACTCATCTAACCAAGAGTATCCAGCTCTGTTCAAAATTAGTTTTCATTAGTATTCTATAAGTAGAAGCCAGCTCAGAGTGACTGGGTTACATCGTGCTAGATGCTGGGGGAGGCATAAGACAAAGAAAGCAGTGTTTATATCGTGAGCAACTAAAGATATGATACGTAAAAATATGTACTGATTCATTGACTTATAGATTTAGTTTCTTGCTTACTGAGAAAACGCAAAGCAAAGACTCAAAGGGAAAAGTTAACAATAAGATAACCATTTCTAATCTTCTCTCTTCACTCTAATGCATTGCTTTCCAGTAGGGTCCATTTGACTGATGAGCATTTGAAATGTAGCAGTTGATCTGAACTGTAAATGTAAAAGACACCAATTTAAAAAATGCAGCACAAAAATGTATACTGTTGCACAGATATTTTTCTCTCTTTTCTTAAAGAGAGGAAGAAGGAAAAGGAGGAGGAACTATTATTTAGTTTTTAAAGGAAAGGTAGCGGTCAAAATGAAGGTGAGCAGAGGCAGGAAGGCAAGAAGAGAGGGCAAGAAGAAGCACTTTATTTTATCTAGTTGTTCAGTTTGGTTGTTCCATCTGAACCTGGGTCTTTGGCATACGTGTGGACTGCATTCCGTGGTCTTATCTACTAGGCCACCAGCGCATGCCAGAAAGAGGAACTATTTTTAAAGAAGGAAGGGAGAGAAAGTGGAAACACTTTCATTTTATTTATTTACAGGTGCCCCCTCCCACCACTACCACCCTCTCCAGCCCTGTGTCTCTAACCTTGGCCTTTACATGTCCACACACCAGCTACCGGCTTAGCATCTGAGAACTGGAGTGTGCCACCAATATTTTTTCTTATTGATTGCATGTTGAACTCATAATTGTGTTGAATGAACTCTATCACTGAATATAATTCAACTGTTTTTTATTGATCTGGCTAGTGTAAGAATTAAAATTTCTTTTTTTTAAGGGAAGGTTGCAGGCAGGAATGAAGGCAAGTAGGCAGACAGGAAGGAAGAGAAAGGAGGAAGAAGCATTTTTGTTCACTTTTTAAAATTTAGTTATTTATTTATGCTGTTTGTTTCTCCATGGACCTCAGACTTGAACCCAGGGGTATATGGGCTGAGCTCCTTGGGAGGCAATCAGTCTGCCTGTTACTCCACCAAGGAGCACCCAGAATTAAAATTTCTTATGCAGCAGATTATATTTTCTGTTAATGTAGCTCTAATATATTTCCTCCTGTCATTTTGGGAGTTCTTCTATAAAGATTTATAAGCTATTTTTTACTTTTCAGGTTAGCATTAAATATTTTCTTCAAGGCATGATTTTAGAATAGTTTCATAATTACTCATGGAATGAAGAGGCAGTTGTGTGCATACCCACAATACTCTCTCTGCCTCAGTTAACCAGTTAGGTCATTTCCAAGTTGTAAAGAAAGACATTTTTTAAAATGACTTTGTTTCTAACCAATACCATCTTCTTTATCCCCTTCTCCCATTACAATGGGAAAAGAAAAATCTAGAAGAAAATAGAAAATTGTATATTCTCATTTTAGAATGTATTCGCTTTTAATGTTATGATTTTTTCAGGGTTTATTCTTTCATTTTTCTTTCTCTTTTTTGTACTCGCTTTACAAACTTTTATTAATATATATTGAATTTTCATTATTTTTTATTTGAACATAGTAGTTTCATGTTTTTCATTTTGTTATAAGCTTATTGTAAAAAATGAAAACAAAACGAAACAAAACGAAACAAAATCAGAAAGATCATTGGATGACTGTACAATGTTGTAATAAGTGACTATATTCTTTTTCTTTGCTGCTGTTTCTAGAGCTTAAATCCAATTAAACATTGCAAATAATGCATCTTTTTTTCTCCTAAATTTTAGGTTATTTCCATTTTTCTTGAAACAATTGCCAAATGATCATTTAAGAAAAACTACACAAAAATGATCTATCACATCCTAGTGATTGTCATGCTTCAATTTAGAAATATATTATTGACTGCTTAGAAGTTTCCTTAACAATTGAAATAATTAAGACTTCATGCCTTCATGCTGTCAGAATACATATTTAATAATAAACATGATTTCTAAAAGCCCAGCATTTCCCTATTCTTCAACAATTTAGAATATTGATCTGATAAAGATTATTTATTTGAAGCTTGAATGTAAGCCACTTTTCCATTGTTAGTGATTTGTCTCAGTTGTGTGTGGATATGGCGTGAGTGTTTCACCCATTTTAATAGTCTAGTTGCCTCCAGAATTTTTCTCATGCTGTCAGCTTTGTGACGGAGGTGATTAGAGCACTCACCATCTCCACAGTCCTCCACTGAGCCATTAGATTCTAGTCACTGACTTTGGTTATGTTTGGACTATAGAAGTTAATTATTAAAAGAAGTGGAGGGCAAGGAAGCAAGTGAGCGCATGGTGTAGCAAGGAAAACCATGAGATGTAGGGCAAGGTTATGGGTGAGGACAACCTTCGTCTTTATATTTAACTTTTCTGTAGGTGAAATGCTATTCTTGGGTATAAATGTAGCTTCATAGATTCTTCTAAAGCCTGTAGTCTTTTTTTTTTCAGGTTATATGTAATTGAATATTTTATCAGTGAAAAGCATTAGAAAGAACAGCAAAGAAATCAAAAGCAGGAAACATGAGGAACAGTATATTAAGCTCCAGCAGAGATGAATGATGAGGATTTCAGCCTGCATTGTAATTCCATTTCTACCAGATCCATAGCCCTTATCAGTCTTTTAATGACAGATCACCAAGAATGGTGGTAAGAACATGAGCATAGGTGTGCCCTCGTGACTCAGGCAGCTGAGAAGGCTAGGTTATAGACCATATAAAGGCCAAAGAAACTGAACTGAGCTTGCAACCAAGGACCAGTAAGAAAAACCAAAATAAAGTATGCAAATAAATAAAAATGATTCTTCCTTCTCCCCTATATTTTCTTCCTTCCCTCTGTTTTTCCCTCCCTTCCTCCTTTCCTCCCAAAAAAAAAAAAAAAAAGTGCAATGATTCTGGTAACTTAGGATGTCAATTCAGTCTTCTGCTGTGTGTACTTAGGAAAATAAATTCACCTCTAAGGACTTCAGATTCCTCAGAAGTCAATTTCAATGTGAGAAGCTGAGCTAGATCAGGGATAGTTAATGAGTCTCTTCTTCTACGTGCTTGCTTAGGGGTTTTCCTAGAGCTCAGTGCTAAAGCCATATTCAGAATTGGCGTAAGGATAAAGAGTGCCCTGATCAATGACTAATATCTGGGAAAAGCATCACTATTACTCTCGTGGAGTGTAGATAGTGGAGAGAACCATCCCAGATGATTTTCTTGATTAAATATTCTATAATTTTTTGATTATAGAAGATTGTTGTGTCCACCTCCCAGTAAAGTAGATTCAAGTGAATGTTTTCATTTGTTTTTGAATTGGTAATGCATTCAAATTACTTTTGTGACTTATAAGTAACAACTAAAATAAGCTTATATAAAAGTCCCACACACATCTGCATAGTGTACAACTCATTATCATCATTTAGAACAAAACTCAAATTCCACTTCCTTAGAGAGACAGGCTGTGATCACCCTCTTTTGAAAATATCATCCAGACACCCACTCTTCCACATAACCACACAGACACCCGAAATTACTCTCTGGGGCGCCTTAGTGGAGTAGAAGTTAGGTTCTGCTGCCTCCAGCCAAACGCAATCCACACGCTATTCTCGAAAGTCCTGAGTTTGCAACCTAGGGTGGGGAAACAACCAAGGTGTACAATAAAATAAAATAAATAAATGCTTCTCCCTTCTCTCTCTTCCTGCCTGCCTCTGCTCATCTTCATTCCTGCCTCCATCTTTCCTTAAAAAAGAAAAAAATGTACTTAAGAAAAGGAACTTACTCTCTGTTCCCATTGCTTGTTTCATTGTCTTCAGAGCATTTATCACTGTTGAAGGTGTCCCATCTAGACTTTACCAAGTACTACTTTCCTGAGAGTAGAGAGATTGCTGGTTTTATTTACCATTCTATCCCTAGTGCCCAGGATGGTATCTGGTATACAAAGTGTAATCTAAGACTTCTATTGCATGATTTTTGCTTAGTCTTCTAAGTGAAGATATCAATCGCTACCACTTTGCATTGGTTGCTGCCTTATGTGTCTTGTATTATGTTAAATATGTATTTTCTGAATTTATTTCTAACAGTGAAAATCAAGAGTTTGGTCCTATTAGCTTCATTTTACAGATAAGGAAGTAGGTCATGCTAGGGTCAAATTACTCCCATCAGGACACACACCTTGTTGAGAGTCACAAGACAACTCCACGCTGACCTCATTTCTGAAGACACAGAGTCCTCAGGAGATTGATGTGCTACTGGTTGACTTTCCTAAGAAGTTAGGGCTGTGGTTTCTTACTAACTTAGTAGATAAGATTTAAATTAACTATAATTTATGGAACACAGCCATAGACTGGTGGCAAATGTCACACTTTACAGGGAAAATTCAGATAAATGATACTGATACCACTGCAATTGTTGAAGCCACAATGCAAACTAGGATCTTAATTCCAAATCTCCCAGTGATTATGTTATAAAATAGAGGTATCTCCTTGACTAAAGAGAAATAGCCTCCCCTACTATGCATTTCCTAACCCTCTTTTTCAAATGGTATTGACAGGAAGAATTATGTTATGGTAAATATTGTGATTCTGTTGTAAAGTGCCATTCTGGAACCAATACTATTTGAATATGGATTATTGGTAGTTATTTAGTCCCAATCCTTACATGGTTGATTTTCTTTTTTGGCATGAAAACCTACACAAAAACTTATCTTGAATGCTTTCCTGATCATTTCCTTTCTCTCAAAGTGAGTTTTGTATTTTTGTTTCACTATCTTTCAATGACAGTTGACACATTTCTGGAGTTCTCCCTGATTTGTTTTCAGGATAAAGAATCATTTCAGGAGTAATTCAGAAATACCAAAGCAGATTAGTGCCCCTTTAAAAAGGGGTCAGATAGTTGCTAACCAAAAAGCATGCATTTGGATTTCTTCCATACAAGAAAGGCTGCCATTATTATATATAATACTTAGCTCAACTATTTTAAAAGTTACCTTCTAAGAATTATTAAAAGCAGAAATAAAGCAAAAGAAAACTAAAAACTGAAGCCAGCAACTCAAAGATTCCAAACTAACCAAAGAAAGGAAGAAGAAATGTTTCTGCATTTCTCTAGGTATTGGGAAAGAGAGGAAGAAATAAAAATCCTTGTTTTAAACTACAGTAAGCCAGTTGATATTCTTTTTTAGGCAGATTAGGACTTTTAGGTTGTTAGGAAAATATTCTTACTCTAAAAAGGGAGATAAGTCCATAGAAAATAAAGAATGCATTATATTCACTAGGCTGTTTTAGAGGTGATAGAGCCATTTATAACTTCTAAGGCAATCAAAAGAAAAATGCAATTTATTGCATCAATTCAACTGTAACATAACAAAAGATCCTTACTACTCTTCTTTCAGCAACTATAAAAATTGTGAGAAGCTAAATTTCTAGACCACATCACAGCTAGAGCATTAGTAAGCATATTTTTTTTTCCTGAGAGAGTATTCATACCAATCCAGATATAAATTGGTGAACATGGGCAGAATATTACTGATATTTTTGTTAAAGAACTTTCACTGACTCCACATATTTTTAACCAGATATTTGTTTCCCTAAGATGTTTGTGAAGTCATTAGTTATGTCTAAGTAAATATTTGGATGCTGCTCCACCCTTTTCCTCAGCAGATCAACAGTTGCTCATCCTAATCGATGACATGTAAGCTGAACTTTGGAGCATTGTCCATGGGACTAGAGACCAGTGTCTCCAGTCACTACTCGTTCTATTCCAGTTTTTCTAGAGAAAGGTGGTCTCTTGGTTGCTTTGAGATTCTCTGGATTCCTCTTTGCTGCTGTCCATTTGGGATGTTGTATGTGCAAGAGATGAACAGACATTTGAACATCATGCAGGATTAGTAGGAGAAAAAAACAAATTTAACATCATATGTAGGAGAATGTGCATAGCTGTAAATTCTTAGGTAAATGGGACATACTGAGGACTAATGAGGAATGGGAGGGATGGGAGAGGGGACCTGAGGTATCAAGGAGAGAGGAGGGGATCTCACGTGGAGGGATGACTTCCTATGACAAGACCTTGCCTCTGGATGTTTACCCTGCCTGAAGGTAGATTTCTCTGATAAAAAGGTTATCTCTGGAGATGATGACATAGCTAAGTATGGTAAGGGTGATAGCTGCAGTTCTCTATTAACCTTTAACAGCACATACCAAGGTGACACCTATTGGGAAAAGCCTGTTCTAGACATCTTAGATAAGGTCTTACCAGAACGATTTTTCATTTTTGGTGTGGGGAGTTTGGATCCTACACTGCTTAACTGACATGTAGTAATGGATGAATAACTGCAACAATTTTTATTTTCACTTCTATATTTCCTTACATCTGTATACTGATTAGAGTAACATGACTAATTGAATCACTCACTCTAGTTACATTTGAGCTAGAGACTTTGCATGTATTATCATATTTTCTTATGTTAACAGCCCTGTGTGTAGGGAAACAGCACTCCGCTCTACAGATCTGAAAACTGAGACTGTGAAAGTGAACAGATAATAGTGGTGAAGACAGGATTAACAAACACCCAGGTTTGACACTTAAGGTTTTGTTCTTTCCACTTTTCCTCAATGGTACTAATTTTTAGGTTAACTCTCTTTAGTTTTTGAAGATTGCATTGCAATTTTGTTGTTGCCTCTCCCTATATATTCTTTAGTGGCCTCTTTTCTCTTTAGTGTCTTCATTCAATCCTAGGAAGCAGAGAGCTGAGGGAAGTTTCAGTTATTAGGCATGTTATGGAAATAACCATGTGGAAGGGATGATTTAGGACAATGATCAAGAAGATGGATTTTTTATTTTGCAAGTCCTAGTCTGAGCCTGACTTCACTAGTTATCAGTTAGGTAGTGTTGGACTTTTTTTTTTTTATCCTTTGTGTCAGCTTTCCCATCTGTAAAACCAGAATAGTGCCCTACCTAATTCTCATGGTTATTCATACATTTGACAAATATTTATTGAACCCTTATAATGTGTCAGATCCTCGGTGGTGAATTAACTAAGTTGCCTGCCCAGAACAGTTTATGTCCTAGCAAGGGAAGACAGATGATCTAATAAATAATTAAACTTATGTCAGGTAGTGGTAAGGGGTCTATGGAAAAATAAAGCAGAATAAGAGTGATACAGAGTGGTGGAGGAGTGGACAATGATTAGGTGTGAGGGATCTTTTTTATAAAGCGACTAGCAGAGATTTTACTTCTAAGCTGACAATTGAGAAGAGATTTGAAGGAAATATTATACAAAGGATGAAGATAACATTGTGAAACAGCACCTATATCGAGAATGATTTGCAAAATCTTGCTGCAGGAAAATGCAAGTCTCACCACATGCAATATGTTTAAATCTAATCAATTTCTTTTTATGTATGTATGAATATATATCCTTATGAGTGTGCATTGATGTTAATGTGATAAGAAGAGAGCTAGCCTCTTAAATTTTGAGTATACAATACAGTAGTATTAACCAAAGGCACTATTGTTATATAGCAGATCTCTGTAACTTACCCATCTCACATAACTGAAACCTTATATTAATCAGTGAGCATTTTATGTCACTAGGATCTGAGCTCCCTGAGAAGAGCGGGTATTTCTGTTTTGTCCACTGATGCATCACTAACACAGACCGTGCTTGGATAGACTTTCAGTACAACTAAGATCTTTGAATCTCTATTTCCTTCTGGCCACATAGAGTAAGGAGGTTCAAAGATGGAGGGAAGAGACTTAGAATGACTCAGTACTGCCACTTACCTGGCCAACCTCATCAGAAGGTTCTCAGAGGTGTAGACCAGAAAGCTTTAAGGCATGAGCTTGACTGTAGTTTCAGAAAAGTCACAAGAAGTTTCCTTAAAAGTGACTGTGTCATTTATTGAAAGCCATACAAGTTAAGTCCTAAAGACCTGAAGACCAGTCCAGGTTCCCCTTCTCCCCCACTCCAACCTGGTTGGAGATAAGAGGAGATAAATGAACAATGAATGGAGATCTATAAGACTTGATCAGCATGTCCTGTTCTAACTCAAGCATTTGATTCTGATTTGCTGCTGGTAAGTTGGGAATAGCTCAGATATAGTCGATGGAGAGCAGAAAAGACCCTTCTTCCTTTTATCTGTCCATTCAAATTTACTGGCGCTTGCATAGGTCCTTCTGACTTGCAGAAAGCAGCGTTTACTGTGTTTTCAGATCCTGTTACTGAACTTGGTGCTGAGAGGGTGATATCTGAAAGTTCAAGGTGTTTAAACATGGCATCTAAACATGGCATCTCCCACAAGGTCTTATGGTTTTATATGGTACTATCAAAAACAATTTAATTGCCTCTAAAGTTACTTGAGGATAGCTAGCTCTTGTGTACCCAAAGATGGTTCAACAAACCTGAAGGATTTGACTGATCTATCTCTTCAGTGGATTTGCTTTGGATTTAGACAATATACTTGGTTTCCTAGGACTTTAATGAGCATGAAAGACCTAGTTTTAGGGAGTATTAGGGACCTCATCACACTTCCCCTGCACTTTTCTTTTTAAAGGAAAGATACAGGCAGAATGAAGGGGAATAGGCAAGCAGGCAGGAGGAGAGAGGAGGAAGTGTTTATTTTATTTAGTTCTTCATCTTGGTTGTTTTCCACAGCCCCAGGCCTTGGACCTAGATTCTTGGGATGTATTGGCTAAGTTTATCTGCTAGGCCACCAGTTCATGCCTCCCCTGCCCTCTTTCTTGTTTTTTTCAATGAAAGTAGTAGGCAGCAATGAAGCTGCCTGCCTCTGCTTGTTTTCCATTCCTGCCTACACCTTTACTTAAAAAAAAAAAGTGAATAATCATAGCTTCAACAGTTACCAGAAATTTGTCAATCTTATTTTAGATATTCATTTATTTGGGTGGGCATATTTTAAAATAATTGCCAGACATGGCTATTATCTCCTGTAAATTCTTACTTTTGTCTCTCCAGTTGATTAGCACATGAATGTAATTAAACCTCAGGTCAATATCTCCTAACACAATTAACAGCAATTCTTTAAAGGAAATGAACACTCTGCCCATCTTTTCCATATTTCCATATTCAATATCTCAAGAATTCTTTCCGAGTGTATTTGCTTACGTTAGAGTCCAGAGTCATTTTATTGCATTTCTTGTGTTGCCAAGTCTTCGTTGTGTAACACTTGTTCCCTCTTAGTTTTTATTTGGGTTATCAGTTTGCTTGAGAAAGAGGAAGTTTATTCTCTCTGAGGGCTTCCTCAGGGTGTCTCCCCTCACATGCCCAGAGAGCCTGGATTAGATCAGGTTCTGTTCGTTCCACAAGGCCTGGGCATCAACCAGGCAATAGTGGGAGGCAGACAAGATTCAGTGTGTCCTTCCCCAGAACTGCCAACAGCAAAGGACTTTCTGTGGTATATTTTGGGATCAAGGATGAGACACTCCACACCCTACTAAGGGCCAGTTTTAAGTAACAATAGATGACTGAATTCTTACGTAAATAGAAGTGGGTGACTCTGGGAGAGTGAGTCTGTTTACCTAATGGGATGGTACCTTTGAGACAATGGAAGAAGGTTTGAGATCAGGATGAAGTGGAGTGCTAATATGGCAATCTGACTTTGTCCTGCTCAACCTAGTTTCAACTACAAATCAATGTTTGGTATTTGGAAAATATGAATTTAAAGGGTCAGAGATTATTAGCCTGTTCAGAGGAGCCATATGTTTCTGACTTAATCTTGAACCTCACAGAATAATGACTGTCAAATACAGAGTTCACCTAATACTTGACCCTAACGAGTCCTAAATAAATGGTAGCCTTTATTTTGAAAATATTATAATTAGTCACTTTTCTCAAATGATGTCTCACTTATTTCATAGTAAAAATGATACTGCCTGTGCCCTGTGCTTAAGAGCCAATATTATGGTGATGGGTTTTCAGGAAAGAAAAAGCTTTATTGCCCATTGACAAAGAGACAGGCGACTCAAAATGATCAGATCTGTGTCCCCTACTGGGGGTCAGGGTGAGTATTTAAAGGGTAGGGACTGGAGGAGAACACACAAATTTTTTTTGATCAGTTTGATTGGTCTGTCCACGTATGGTCAAGGAGGCATCACAACTGGATATTAAGGATTAAGGAAATCCTTGTTCTTGAATGTGTTCTGGGTCATATCCTCCTTAGAACTTTGGTTCCTAGGGAGTGATTTTTGTTCCAGGAGACCAAAGATCATGGAGAGAAGTCTGGTGGTGTATACCCAAATCAGGATGCAGATAATTATCTTAGGTTCCTTTATCAAGCACTAACTTTCTAATCCAGAAGGTATCTGTTCCTGCTATCTTTGATGAGGCATGTACAAGTTTTCAAAGGAATATATCAAAGTGGGTTCTTGAAACATAAAGTAAGATGAAACAGTTTGGATATATTCACCATATTCAAGGCTATGAAAATAAAAAAAATAATTCTAGAGTAAGCATAATAAATGATATATTATTTAGAACTTGCTTAGTTAACCAGAATTAGTAATTGTAATTTTGTACAGTCAGGTCAACTAAGCAAAATTAGCAATTGTATTGATCATATTTGGCTCTGAGCTGGTTTCAAAACCATCAAGCTCAACAGATGCTCCCTGGTTCTCAGTGTAGACTCAGATCTAGAGACAAGGGAGGGTTACCTGAGGAACCAGAATGCTGAGCCTGGTAATGGAAATCCTTGGGCTCTGAATGATTATGAAACTTTCTTTCACATTAATATAAGGTGGAAACACAGGTGGAAGATGGCTGACGTGTTGGGGTAAAGATTTCACCACAAGGAAGCGAGTGTTAGATTTATTCTCTCTCCAAGGGAGAAGGGCCAGACACTGATAGATTACGTCAGTCCCAAGTTGTCAGAGGTTTGAGATTTTATGAGTTTGTAAGCTATAAGCATGGGTGAGTGTGACAATGTGGTGATTTAGGGTGTTTCCCAGCTTCTCACCCAGCCTGGATTCTTTGGGAAATGGGGTGTTTTCCAACTTCCCAGGGGTCTGATGATCTGGGGCACTCGTTGAAACAGAAAGCTTTGCATCTTCCCTGGCAGCTTGGAGGGGAAACATTCTCTGGGAAACAGAGTGTTTTTCACTTTTCCAGGCAGATGTGGGTCTTGTATGGTTTGGATGGGGGTCCCAGCCAGCTGGATCTGTTGCTGCTGGAATTTTCCATTGACCTAGGTCTCACAACAAGACGCTTGGTAGACTTGTTGTTTGTTCAGTCTCCCTTGCATTAATATCACACCTCTTTATTTCTGGTTCTTTCTGTACACATTTCCTTGGTCAGATTAGATCACACAACCCTGGAATTTGTGTCAGGTCTCAAGATTCTATGGAAAACACCCTGTGAGGCAATTTCTGTGTTGACTCCTTTAAATTGGGTGTACTTTGGTGAGTCAATAAAATTTCATTAAATGAAAATATTGACCATAACCTTTGCATTAAACAGATACTTTAGAATTTATGATATATATTCATAGACTTTGTATCATTTAATTCTTAAACAGTTGTGTTTTAAACAGCCATTTTAAACAATGAAGTGTGGAGAATTTCAGCCATTTGTTGAATGTTAAATAATAGGAAATGCATTCAGGTTTTAATTCACTGACTTATTGAAAATTGCTTTACATAGTTTCTTGGTGCTGCTTTTTATGCCTAGAAAGAGATCTCAGGATTAAAGATAAAGTCACCATCTCAGGAAACTTACATTCCAAGTATGAACTATAAAGTGATAAGAAGTATATTCTATGGGCGCAAAAAAGAAGATCAGGAAATTCAGCAGGGAGGAAAGTGCAGCAAAGATCTTGGCTATGTGTACTCCATGCAGACATGCCATACTGTTTTTATTTATTTTTCTATCCATAGTTTCAGAGGCTGAGAGGGCACAGGCCCTCAGTGTGACAACAACATAGCATGTGTAGAGGTCAGGGTGGGAGTATATATGCAGAGATGAATAGAAGTCTAATGATGAAGATCTTCTTTAGATGAATATTGCAATGAATCTCCAAGAGTAAATGAGGTCTGAAATAATGGAGGGGGATGGAGAGAAATTCAAGAAGGTATTTATTCTTTTCCATCCTGATTACTACTTTTGTGTCTAGAGTAGTATTGAAGGGGAGAAGGCAATGATATCAGAGCAGAAAGGAATTAACCTGCATCACTTTGGTTTTCCACTTGAACATTGAAGAGAGCTGGATGAAAATCAAGCTAGATTTCCACAGAAAGATGACAATGGTCACAAGAGGTAATGACCCAACAGTCTTGAAAATGGCAAACCCATTAGGTTCTTGTATAAATTTCATTCTTATTTTCAGTGTTCATATTTCATATTGCCTTGAATTGACCAGCTTTGGAGGACTCATTTGCTGTCTGAGTGTTTTGACTGGCGTACTGCTGGTTCTCCAGCCCAGACAAAGTTTCCATTGACTTCCCCTGGAGAATCAGCACAGCAGAATGAGTCCTGCTTAGCTCTGATGGTAAAGAAAGTGGGAATTCCAGGAACTTTGAGCAAATCTTTCACTGAATTTGGAAAATATGTGTGGATGAAATCAACTTTGAGAGATTGAGTTTGTAATCATTTGCCTTGAGAATTTATGCACTGTTTTTATTGCATAAAAAGATCATAACCAAGAGTTATAAATTGAATCTTCTGAATTGCACACCTGAGCTGTTTGTTACTTTAAGAATCAAGTAATTTATTCTAGTAGTTATTTCAGTCTAGAATTTTTTTAAAGCAAATATCGAACTGTGGTTATTCCTGAAATAACTGTGATCCGTTTTCTTGCCTTTTATACCAACTATCATCTGCTCTTCTCAAATATAGAGAATGCCACAAACAAAAAACAAAAACACAGGATCTGTACATTACCAGCATGATTATTTGTTCCTTTTTTTTTTTTTTAACCATCGATCACACTAGAACTGTCAACCATGGTCAGGGTCATCTATTTATTTTCTTAGCCCAGTTCCGATGATGAAAACACAGCAAATTATTATTAATGACAGCTCAACAATTCTAAAAATAACTGAGCCCAGGGTTACTCCCCTTATGAAACATCCCTAATAACTCACCTGTCTTGGTGATAAATGACTCATAACAGGGTCCAAAGTCAGTCTTCAGGATATCAACTCACCTTTAGGCAAATAGATTCAGTAGTAGAGAAAGAACTGAAAGGCAAACCTGTTTTTGTATAGGTTTCTTTTATTTTCTCAGAGTTCCTATTATGTAAATAGATATCTAGTGTAAACTCAACTTTTATTCTCAACCATTGTTAACAATAATAACAAATCAGAATTTCTGTCCATGTTGTAATTTATCAAATGTTTATTACATCTATTATCTCAGTAAGTCTTGTCCACAGTCCTGTGGAATTGGTATTGCAACTAAGTATTTTCTGGACATGGTTAGCTGGATATTGGAAAGGCCATCTGGTTTGCTTAATGGAACGTTCAGGATGAACCCCATACCCTTTGACTCCAGATCTTTCTAGTCTCTGCCGCACTATCTACCTCTAATACTTAAAGGGATAGTTTTTTCTGAAATGTGGCATTAAGTCTCTGTAAACCACATTTATTCATTTCCTAGGGCTATAATAACAACTGATCACCAACTAGGTGATTTACAACAATGGATTCTTTTGGTTTTGCAGTCTGGACATCCAAAGTTAGTGTTAGAAAAGTCAGGCCAGGTTCACCCTGATGGAGTAGTGATTGAGTCAGTCGCCTCCGAGGGAGCAAGCTGCATACCCCTGGGTTCAAGTCCAGGGCCGTGAGGGGAAGCAGCCAGTGTGAGCAGCTTAACGCTGGCAGACTATCTCTCACATTCATCTCTATCTTCACATGACTCCTTAACTGTGTCTGTGTGTCATTTTCTGTCTCTTGTAAAGATACTGTCACTAAATTTAGGGCATACTTGAATGCATATGCTCTATTTCCAAATAAGGTCATGTTCTTAGGTTCTTGTTGGGGTGAGATCAATATCCACACATTACAAATATATTTTTCCATTCTGTATGAACATTAGAGCATTGATTAATATTAACATTAAATTATTGAACATGTTATAAATCCTGGTATTTTTAATGGGCAATTGATGACCCGAATTTTCCATTTGGGACTTTTTATTAATTATAAGATTATGTGTACTTTTAATCCCTGTATTTTACCAAAGAGTAAAATTTACCATTTTATCAGTTCTTTTGGTACAATATTGTATACCCTGCCCTAATTTGCTAAGAGTCGGTACCCATATGTTAGAACTTGCTGTAGTTATCTCTGTATTTCCCTGGAAGTCCTAGAGAAAGACAGCAGACCTGTTACTGAAATGTCTACAGCACTTGTGAAGCATAGCTCTGACTTAAGACCAGCAAAAATGGATACTCTTAGTTTGACAGACTGAATAGGGGATGATATTATCTGGGCTCCCTGGAAAAGGAACTCAATCAACTAATGGTTTTCAAATCATTACAGTAGGAATCCCCAACTTCTTCCATTTCCATTTTCCATTTTCATTTTAATTAGGTCTTCAGTGACTGAGCAGAATGAGAATGTAGTTGGTGATGGGTGTTAAGTGAAGCTTCTATCAATGTAATCATAGGTTAAAAGTGTGTAGCAGAATGAAGGCAACACATTGAAGTAAACATATTAATACTAACCTAAGCTTAATGGAACTGCAAGCTTTGGTCAATTTGATCCAATGTAACTTAAGTTGAAATAATTATTTTAAATTATAAAAGCATTTTTTGGAAGTTGAACAGCTGTAGTACAAAGCAAACAAAACTTTATTCTGTTATCCTCATGTTGATTTCCTGCCTTCTTTCATTTGTCTTAAAAATAATTTCATTATTTCCTTTGTTAACAATGCTGTGTGCATTTTAGGATATAGAAATTGCTCTTCAGTCTGTTTTTCACACCACAGCCACTGCCAGAGTCCAGTGCCCTTTACCACTCTGTCCCCACATCCCAACTCCCAGTATACCTATCTTGTCTTCTGTGAGATTTTGGCGGTTGCTCATTTGATTTGTTTTCTTCTATTCCACATAAGAGTGACACCATCCTTTACTTCTCTTTTTTTCTGACTTATTTCACATAACACGTTCACCTTCAATTCTATTCAGTTTGTTACAAAGAGGACTATTTCACCGTTTTTTCCAGCAGCATAGAATTCCATCAAGTTTATCTACCAGAGCTTCTTTATCCATTCATCTGTTGATGGACATTAGGGTTGTTTTAGTGTCTTAGCTATTATTAAATGTGCTGCTATGAACATAGGAATTCAGGTATTTTTTTTCTGATTAGAGTTTTGCTGTTCTCTGGGTCTATGCCTAGAAGTGGTATCAAATGGTGGCTCCATCTTTATGTTTTAGAAGAATCCCCATACTGTTTTATAAAAATATTGCTTTAATTTACATTCCCACCATAAGTGTGGGAGGGTTCTTTTATTCCCACAGGCTCTCCAATACTTGTTGTTCCAATACTTGTTTTTTGTTATGCACCATTTTCACTGGTGTGAGCTGGTTATCTCATTATGGGTTTTATTTGCATGTTTCTAATGATGCATTTCTATCTACCTTTTATCATATAGTTTTGTATCTTAACAGAGTAAAATTTATTGTATCTACTTTTTATCATATAGCTTTGTATCTTGATTTTTTTGAAAAACGTAGATTTTTCAGTCTTTATAAATATAATTCTCATAACTTATAACAACTCATTATAAATAATATTCAGGTGGATAGTATTTCAATAAATATATATCACTGAAGTAAAGATGGTGATCTCTGCATATATTTTTATTAACTTTTTCTTGATTCTATTTATACCGAGAGTTTAGTATTTTTTATATTCCTTGATAACTATTGCAAATTTACTTTCCAAGGTGTTTTGCCACTTTGCATTCATAACTCTACCATTCAGAATCTTCATTGAACAGAATCCTTGAGAGTATTAAAAGTTAATGACATTAAAATGTCTTTTGAATCATTACTAGTGTAACAGGTGAAACATATAATCATATATTGCCATTAATTTATGTTTACTTATTAACAAAGGTAGATATTTTATGCATTTTAAAACAGTATTTCTATTTAAATTGTATATGTCCATTAAGACAGAGCTGCATCCCATTAAAAAATCTTATGTTGAAGTTCTAACACCACTCTACCTCTGAGTGAACCCTGATCCTACATGACTGGTATCATGACCCAAAGACTTTGAGACTACCATGAGAGGACATGATGAGAAATAGCCATCAGCAAGCAAATTGAAAAGACCTCAGAAGAAACCAAATTTGCCAACACCTTGGTGTCAGGCCTATAGCTTCCAGAATTTCGAGAAAATAGATTTCTGTTATATGAGTCATCCAGTCTGTAGCATTTTGTTATGACTGCTTAAGCAAAATATTATAATGTTCTTTGCCTATTTATTTATTGGGGTCTTAGAATGTTTCTTAGTAATGTATGCACGCACTTTTTATGCTAAACACAATTGTTTCTTTTTTACATTTGTGGCAAAGTGATTATTTACCTTTTTCATACTTTATTTTTGCTAACAACATGTGTATATTTACTGTCTTGTCACGATTATTTATCTTTCCTTTGTGCTGTCTTATTTAGAATTTCAAAGCTTAAAAAGTGTTTCTCCCTTAAGAGACATGACACTTTGTCAGTTCTTTTTGTTAGTTTTTCTGTGGTTTGATATTGACCTGTAAGCTAGTTCTCTGTATTTAAGAATGCAGACTCACAAAAGTAAGCAAATTTCAAGTTGACAGAGAAAAGCTTTCTTTAAGGTTTGTATGCCCTGACCATATGCAATCATCTTTATTTGCAATAACCTGTTTAAGAAAAATTATTTTGAGTGGCTAGTCATTTTGAAGACTTGCATTGTTGGATTGTAATAATAAACTCTTTCTAAACCTTCAATTATGTTAAAATCATGTTAAGAAGGACGAAAATCCTAAGGGTAAAGAATAACTACAACCCTCTGAAATTTCTTAAATGTCTTTGAGATTCTACTGGAATCTTATTTCAAGGGAAGGACATGTTGTCTTGAAAGATGAAAAAAGCTTTCCCCTCTGTTTAATTTTTGTTTTCACCTGTGGTTCTTACACTAAGAAAAAAATTAAGTCATTTTTATGGACCATTTTGTCCAGTGCCTAATTGTTTCTTTGAAGATTTTTCTATAATATATTTAGAAATAAATCTTTTTTCCTTAGATCTATGTTTATTCCATTTAGTTTACTCTCAGGTTCATTTAAAAAAAGTTATCTCTGAAGGTGTGATTTCTTGGTTGATGGTATTCACTTTAAAATATAAAACTGTCTTCACTTGTGAGATGAAATTATCTGACAATTTGGCAGTTTCTTCTGAATTGAACCACCTTATGTTACCACTGTACACCAAAAAATTGTAGTCCATAAAGATGCTTTAAATAAAGTTGTGAAGATTTGATGATCTGAAGAATGTATTTTCTTTAGACATATTTGACATACATGTTATATTAGTTTAATGTATACAAGCATATTGATATAATTATACAACATTATGATTATCATTGAACCATCTAGCTAAAATTAATGCTATATCACATATTTTTTCTTAGTGTTGGAAACAAAACCTAAACTTTTTACAAATGTAAATGTTTATAGTATAGTTTTGTTACCTACAATTACTATATAATGTATTAAATCTCCAAGACATATTTATCTGCTAATTCCAAATATTTAACCTTAGAGATCTCTCTCATTCTCCCACCTCATAGCCCCTGTAATCACTATTCTAGTCTGTATTTCTAGAAGTTTGGCTTCTTAGATTTCAAATATGAGAGATCATAAATTATGTGTCTTTGTCTGACTTATTTCACCTAACATGTCTTATAGGTTCATTCATTTGTTTGAACTAACAGAATTTCCCTTTTTCACAATTGAATAGTATTCCATCATATACCTGTACCATAACTTCTTTACATCCATTGATAGATACTTTGCTTGTTTCCCCATCCACACTATTGTGAAGAGTGGTGTACTTAACTTGGGAATGCATGCACCTCTTTAATATCTTTTATTCATATTCTTTTAATACTCATCCAAAAGTGGAATTTCTGGATCATACTTCTATATTTAAGTTTTTCAATAGTTTTAGTTTTTTTTTAAAGGAAAGGTACAAGCAAGAATGAAGATAAAAAGGCAAGCAGGCAGGAAGAGAAAGGGGGAAGAAGAAGTTTATTTATCTTTATTTTGTTGTTGACATTGGTTGTTCCCCCTGGTCCCTGTTCTTGAAGCCAGGACCTTGGAATGTATGTGAGACTACTCCCACTAGACCACCAGAGCACACCCTGTATTTAAGTTTTGAGGAGTCTGCTTTTCTTTTCTTTTTTTTTTTTTTTAGGGAATGGTCATGCAGGACTGAAGGTCAAGTGGGCAGATGGGAAGAAAGATGATAAAGACACATTTTTATTTTATTTAGTTACTCATCTTAGTTCTTCCCTCTGTTCCTAGGTCTCAAAATTGGGTCCTTGAAATGTCTGTGACTACACCCAGTAGACTTATCTGCTAGGCCACTGGGGCACGCCCTGTTTTTCATAGTGAATGATCAGTTTACAGTTCCATCAAAAATGCATAAGAATTCCCTTTTCTTACACCCTCATTTAGTACTTAACATTCTTTCACTTTTTAGTTTTTACTAGCAAAGATTACAGACATGCAAGATAGATGGATAGATTTACTGAGAATTCATTTTAAGTGAGAACTGTTCTAAAGTTTGCGAGATTATAGAACATGGACAACAACCAGCCAGAATATCCCCTGGCTATTACACTGGAGTATTGTCCGGAGATGCTTCTGCTACTTTAGTTGCTGGGTGGAGAATGCCAGGGAAGGCTCATGAAGCAGTTATTCATTTGTTTCAATATTTTAACAAATGGTATAATCATATCTATCTGTAAATCTAACCATGTCCTCATTGTTATCTTTAAGTTGAATAAAAATGACTCCAACCATTCCACACCTCTGGTATTAAGGACCAGGTGTGGGAAAACAGAAATGCATAGCAGGAAGTCACAAAGGTTATAGTAGACATGTATCCAGAAAAAATATCAAAAAAATTTATAAAGATAAGAGTCAGTGTTATTTGAGAATAAAGGTGAGGAGCATGCTGAGAAGTGACATCACAGGGAGATGATCTTGCTCTCTTTATACAATGTTTTATTATATTTATACAATGATTATATTAAGTCCTCATGCAGGACTTATAGACAAAGGGTAAATCGTGCTTAAAGAGTAAGTCCAAACTTTCTAAATCACAGTCACCATTACAATCAGCATCAACTTTAATGTGAATAGTTCTGAAAAAAGTTTATTATTAAAAGCACCCCTTCACCTCACATTGTTTGAGGTTAGAGTAGAAGCTGATTAACAGCAGCTGAGGATGATAGTTGACTAAGAATTTGCCAAAATTTGGTTGTCATGATTGTCATCTGGATTTTATGTTTCCCAGGATTCCTTTCCAATATAGCTTCAGTCAGATCTAGCCTCTGGGAAAATCAGGCAAAGTATAACCTTGTAATATGAATTCCCATGGCTGTGCCCACACACATTTTCAGCATTCTATTAACTATGGATGAAGGGCATATTTTCTCACCTAGAATGTTGCTGTAGCCAAGAAGAAAGATTTACTTTTTGCATAGAATAACCTCTATGTCTGCTTTCTTGCCATCTTGGGCTGAGGTACAATTTTGACATTGCTGATTTTCTTTGAACAATCAGAATGAATTATAATAATTTTTTTCAAAAAGAGAGATGAAGGAGAAAGTAGATCTTTCCCCCAAGGAGTTGTGCTGAGGAATGTAGTCATTTCTTAATGTTACTGTAGTAGGCAAAATAATTACCCCCATTAAAAACATTCACATCCTACTATCCAGAACCTATGGGCATGTTACTTGACATGTCAAAAGAACTTTTTAAAGATGTGATTAAGTTAAGGATCCTGAGTTAGGAATATTTTCCTAGAACACCTGTTGGGCCAAATTTAATCACAAGATTCTGTTAAGTGAAAGAGAGACAGAGGGCCCTCAATGTCAGGCAAGTATGAGAAAGCTTCTACCAACCATTGCTAGTTTTGAGTATAAAAAGGAATCACAAGTCATGAAATGTTTAAGACTTCTGAAGCTGAAAAAAATCAAGGAAATGAATTCTTTTCTAGAGACCCCAGAAGAAATGTCGAACTTCTAACACCATGATTTCCTCCTGGTAAGATCAGTGACCTCTAGAATTATGCAATAATGCAGTTGGGTTGTCTTAAGCTAAGTTTGTGGGAATTTGCTGCAGAAGCAATAGGAAACTAACATAATTTAAGATTGATGTTAATTAATAAGTACTTATCATATCTCTGTAGACCCATGAAATCCTGGTGTAGATCTTTCCCTTCCTGTCCCAACCATTATATTCCAGAGAAAATATATTAGATGTTATTATAAAAAAAAAACACGTTTGCTTTAGAAAATGTAAAGGGGCTAAAAACACATATATTACATGCTACCCATATGTATCCTTCTAATCCTTTACTATAGTTATGCATTTATTGTCTTAATATATTTATATATATCATATACATCTCATTCTTCTGTTGTACCTCAAACTGCTTTTAGTTTCGTTTTTTGGTCTCCTCATGTATGCATCATGCCCCTCATCTGGTTTGAGAACTCCTTGAAAGGAGAGACTAAAGCTGGTTTCCCTTTGTGATTCCTTCAATGTTTGGAGGACTGGTTTGTACATACACACCATGTACTTGCATTTACCCGTATGTGGCACTGGAAGTAACTCTTAAGTGCTTTAGTAATTCTGTCCCTCTCCATTTCCTTTATCTTTTTTCATGTTGCAATTTCCTTCATGGAACTATTGAACAGCACCTATCATGTCTGGCAGCCTCTTTGCTCTGATTGCCTTCCTAGTGAATTACGATACCTTCTATGTAAAAGTGAAGAAAATAAAACTGAGATTGGGAATATCTCAATCAGCATGACAAATGATGCTACTTTTGTCAAGTATGTACCAGTCACCTTTAAGTTGTTATATTGCTAACCACTGGGGGCTTATTTATTTTTCCATACTCTTTCATTTTCTCTCTCACAGTCTATATATTTTCTAACTACTTGTTAGAAAGTAGTTTATTAAACACCTCTTCTGAATAAGATATTGCAGAGCAATGTAAACTCTTGGGTATATTTTCTTTATTTTACTATCCATAAACCTCCAGTAGTGAGGCCTGTGTTTAACAGCAAATTGTTCCCTAAAATATTTGTGAGGAGAGCAGATATTCAATATTTATTGAGCATCTATTGTATGTCAAATTCTCCACTTGACTCTTTTCATTGATTATTTTATCTAAGATATAAGATAGGGTAAAAATATTGCCATTTTTCTTTCTGGGTAAATGGAAGCTCATTGAAGTTAAGTCATTTCTTGAAGGTACATACATGATATCATCATGACTTGAATGAAGCTGTGTCTGATTTATAATCTTATGATTGTAGTCTTTCAACAAATTTACACCCAGTACAATGAAAGCTTCATGAATGAAAAGTTCTTCTCAAATTATTCACCTTTGGGCCTTTCAGACTTAATAGTTGCCAGCGAATGTGATAGGGTCAATACTTAAGTATATAGACAAGAAAGATTTGAATAGAAAATACGTTGAGAGAAGAAGATACGGGAGAATGAAAAGTTGAAAGGAAGGAAAGAAGAAGGGAGGGAAGAAGAGTGGGAGGAAATAGAAAGGAAAGAAATATGGTCAGTTGATCTGTTGGTCAGTCTATGAAAATGCTGCTCTGCTTCAAGAGCTCAAACATTTATTTCATGGAATATAATGAATTTATATATTTTCTTAGTGTATATACACATAAATGATTTTGATTATTTAAAATAATAAGTGTATGTGTATATATAAGTATATATGTATGAGTGTATATATGTATATGTGTGTATATATGTGCACATACCCTTGAATATTTGAAAATATGTTGACCATGGATTGCTTGAGCATATGCAATGTTATCTATATTTTTTTAAATACTTTTGGGCTAAGCTTCTATGCAGAAATTATAATCAGTTGCTTTAATGGTTGAATTAATGTGGAAAAAAATGAAACCAGAAATCCCAGCTTTCTTATAGACACTATTTTTGGTTTTGTTACGAATCAACTACTGGGTACTTTTGTTTAAACACTTTGTTTATTCATTTTTTTCTCCTTTTTCATAATTCTGGTTAGGTTTTAATGAAAGAAACAGAAAATTGGCTCTGACATAAAGGATTTACTTCAAAGGATTTATTCAAGACAACCGGAAAAAATATTTTTGGACACCACTGTATTTTAGCAAGTATAATTTTCCCTCACACCATAATGATGTGCGTAGCACTGGGAGTTTTCAATGCAGATGCAACTCAGTTTATTTCATGAAAAACAATAGTTCTTTTATGACAAGGAAATTTATTTGAAACAATTTCAAGCTGCCCTATGCTTTTGGCAAGCAAATATTTTCACATACCTTTTCCTGATGCTTCCTTGAAAATAGTATTTTGCAGCTATCTATAAATAATTCTGCCTAGATTTTTTTGGGGATAAAAAGAGATAAAGCAATCTAAGAGTTAGTTGCACGCTTAAGAAACTTTTCTTTTGAAACATTGATTCAATTTCAAACCCTGAAGGTAGCTCAGAGTTCATATTTTACCTTAAGCAATTATATAGATTTTTTTTCTAACTATGCTGTATATGCTTAAAGTGAATTTTAGAAACAAAATGTTATATAATTTAGAGAAAATGACAAACTGTATTAGGAACTCAGGAATTTTGTATTATTATTTTTTTTATCTATGCCAACAGGGGTTGAAATTCTTGCTCTGTCACTTACTAGTAGATATCTTCTCTGATAAGTTACATTTAAAAAATTTTTAATCCAGTAAGTCCCCCAGATACTAAGAGAATATTTATTTTACACGTGCTAGATTTGATCAGATTGCACTAAACAAGACCATTATTAAAGAGCAGTCAGTGAAAGTTGGTGAAAAAATGTATCCTTTTATGGTAAACACAACATGCAGTTTTAAAATGAATCGATACAATTCTTTGCAAAAATATTCAATATATTTTCTTATAACAGTTATGCTTGGGCTTAGGACTATATACATCAGCTGTTCTTGGAAGGTAGCTGTTAACTTTTGAAATGACACAGGAAAGTTATCTTCTCAGTTTAGAAAACAGATTTCAAAACTCAACCTTTTATGCTGTGTAAGTTTAACTTAAATTTTATAATAATTCTATATACATGTTTTTCTCTTTTCTTCCATTTTTGAGTAATCTTTAGAGACCGGATTAGTGCCCTGTGTTGTCTAAGTTCACTCAGCTAACAGTCTTTCACTCCTTATTTTTTTCAATGAAATGTGTAAGCTATAATCTCACTGTGATTTTAATCAAATCTGAATCAAGGTGTTTGGATATTATGATTATATTATAATGTAGCTTCCAGATTACATAATATTTACAATCCTCAAACTCTTCTGTATTTTTACTCAGACATATCATGTTGTCCACATGTCTAATGCTACTGACTTTTTAGCTTAATATTGATATAATTAATTAATTAATGTTGATTAATGTTCCAACTAAACAACCCAGGAAATACATGCTACTTGAAATGGGGAGGAAAAGGGGAGGATAGTAGGAATTGCAAGACTAAGATGGGTCTTGAGATTAGAGAAGTATCATGACAATATAGAGAATTAGACCACAAAGAATGTGTGGCTCGGGTTTCAGCATCTCCACCTTCCTAACACGTATTGTCTTGCCTTTTAATTGTTGTTGTTAGATAATAGGCATCCTAATATATCTGAATGACATATCATTGTGGTTTGGTTTACATTTCCCTAATGGTTAGTGATGTTGAGCACCTTTTCTCTGTCTGTTGGTCATTCGTACATCTTCTTTGGAGGAATGTATATTCACGTTCTTATCCCATGTTTTAATTGAGTTATCTGAGTGTCTGTCTTGCTATTGAGTTGCAGGAGTTTGTGAAATATTTTGGAAATTAACCCGTCATCAGACATATGATTTTCGAATATTTTCTTCTACTCCATTGGTGTCTCTTTATGCTATTGATTTTCTTTCTCAACATAATAGCACATCCATATTCATTACAGCACTCTTCCCAATAGCCAATATGTGGAAACATCCTATGTATCTATCAATGGACAAATGGATAAAGAATATTATCCATTATTATTCATTCGATATGGAATATTATTTAGGTTTTAAGAAAACTAAATCTTACAATATATGGCAATATGGATGAACCTCATGCTAAATGAAAGAAGCTAGTTAACTCCTGATTCCATTTATCTGAGATAACTAAAATAGCCAAGCTCATAGCTGCAGAGAGTAGAATGGTGATTTCCAGTGGCTGGAGGTAGAGGCAAATGGAAAGCTGCTAATCAAAGGATATGAAGTTTCAGTTATCCAGAGTGAATAAGTGCTCAGCTCTGCTGTACAGTCCTCTGCCTGTAATTTATACTGCTGCATTTTACCCTTAAAGACCTGTCAAGGGTAGATCTCATGTTTAGTGTAATTGCCACAATATGTAACAAGTTAATAATAGGACACTTTCTTGATCTTCTTTAGGGTATCTATTAAAATATTTACAAAACACTGAAAGTGGGGAAATGGAGGAAATGTTGACTAAATGTACTAACTTACAGTTTTAAGATGAATAAGTTCTGAGACTATAATGTAAATATAATGCACATTAGATCCTCAGAATAGTAGCAGTAAATAATACTGTATAGATGAATTTTGCTAAGATCTTAAGTGTTTTTACCACACACACCAAAGGTGTGTGAATGTGAGAGGTAGTAGATGTGCTAATTAACTTGATTTTGGTAATGAAATAAAAATAATTAAAACATTGCATTGGACGCCTAAAATATTGTGTAACATATATACACACACATACACACATATATACACAAATACAATTTGTATTTGTCAGTGATTTCTCAATAATGTGAGAATATAAAAATAAGTGGTAACTATGTCAAAAAATGGATAGAGTTAGAGAAATAAAAAATGAATTAACATAATAAAAGACCACATTAATTTGACCAGAGATGCTGTGACAAGGAGAACACATGTAAAGGTAAAATGCATTCTTGATTGCTTTAACATTAATGTAACACAATGCTATTGAATCCAGACTGGTAATTTTTCAAGAATTAAAAGATTTTGTTTGAGGGATTCTTTTTAGCAGACTGAGGTTTGTTTTGCTTTGGCTTACATTATTAAAGCAACAGGTTTTTTAAAAATGAATTTCTAATGTGTGACTAAATAATTTAATTTTCCTAATCCCTTCTCTGATTGCCTGGAGTGGATGTTTAGGTAATTCCATTTCATGTAGACACTTGCATTCCTTTATCTCTCATGCCTTCTCTGAAGTGATCATATGAATGCATGAGTTGTTTTTTTTAAATTTTACAAGTAGATGCCAAAGGAGAATAAAAACACAACTTCAAGTAACACAACATGACTTCCTTTCCGACTCTTTTTGTATGTCCTTAATAGTTTAATACACATATGGATATATATATATACATATACACATATATACTTTTAAACATTAGTATGTTTATTTGATTTGACTTTTTTTGCTTTTCATTAACTTTGATATTTAGATTTTACAGAGAATTTCCCCTTTATTTTCTTCCCTTTTGAGTTTTACCTAAAATATGAGAAATTTTATCATGATACTTGAATTATTTAATATAAACAAAAGATAATAGTCCCTTCTTGAGTTAGAAGGCAACAATAATCAATAGAAAACTAAAATCCAGCATTTTGCTCTAAGAAGAACCCTTGCCTGGGAGGTGAGAAATCTGAGTATATTCTTACTTTGAGGTTATGTAGTAATGTGGTCTAATTAAATCATGTTGTACTTTAGGATCTCATTTTTTTACAATCTGTAAAATGCAAAGTATATACTGGAAAATTTTATGGTCTCTTTTGATTTTAAAATTTAAAACTTTCATCTTTTCATTGAGTGACCTCTTCAAGAAACATTTAGAGAATCGAACAAATGGAATGTACCTGAGAGATAGATCAATGCAAGTAAACATGGTTTCTGAAAGTAAATTGAACAATACAAGGAAAAGAATATGTTTCCTGGGTATGTCTTGGTATAAGTGATTGAGAAACTGAACTTTTAATTAGAGCACGTTAGGATAACATTATTAGCACAACATGACACTCAAGAGACATAAATGCCAATATCTCAGGCTAAGAAGATTTCAGGTTTTATTTTTAACTCCGAAAGGCAACAGGCCATCAAACATCTGTGGACTTTGGTTTCTATCCCTTAAATAAAGGAATTGTAACAAATGAGTCCATCCTCTTTTCTACCTCTGGCAGAAGTCTAAGATACAATCTTAATTAAAATCAGAAACAAGAAAATCAAAGGGAAAGTTCTATTTTATTTGACCATGTGGAATAAATCAAAGACTAGTTACTCCTACTTATTTAGTGGAAGCTTTTAATGAGTATGTGTGTCAAGTGCTGGGAATTCAGAAATAGATCCCAGAGAGCTAAGTCTAGATAGAGAAGCACACAAATTGCTTCAAGTGTCATGGGATCATTATTAATATAGAAATTTGGGCCCTGTGTCATTGAAAAATGTAGAAAAGGGAATAAGAGACCAATTTTGCTTGATGTCTTACATATGAAATGACATTACAAGTGGCACTTGATGTGTGGGTTTGTGTTAGTCCAAAGGAGTAATTGGGATGAGAGGACAGAGGCTCAAAGTTTGAGTTTTAGTATTTGAAAATTTATTAGGGAAACTGACCAGTTCTGTATAACTGGAACATAAATATGGGGGCAGTTTATGGTAATATTTTGAATATATTGTTTACATTGTTTAAGTGTATCTTTTGTATAATGAGAATATTTTATGTGCTTCAATAGAAGAATACAATATAAAAGGCAGGCTCAAGGATGTTGAAGTTAGAAGCAGGGAAGGTTAGTCAAGTGAATGTTGTGATGTTTCAAATGAGAGATTAGCAGAGACCTGAACTGAGACTAATGCTGTGGAGGAATGGGATTGAGACTGATTCAAGAGTAGGATCTATTCACCTTGACAATTGTGAGTCAGAATGTTTGGATCAGACTGGAATAAAGATAGCTCCCAAGTACCAGTGACTTAAAACAAAAGCTTTTATCTTACTCAAGCCAAGTGAAAATTTGGGGGGAGACATTCACACATTTTTTGCTCATCATAGTCATTCAGGAACTTAGGTGGACTGCTTCATCTGTCACCATCTCAGGGCTAAATGAACAGAGCAAGTCATACACTGTCTTTAAATGATTCAACTTAGAAACAACCCATTTCACTTCTGTACACATTCCATTGGCTAAATCAAGTCATTTGGCCATGTTCAACCTCAAGGGACTACAAAATACCATTCTTGAGGGATTCTGAGAGTGAAACAGCTCTAATAATTATGTCAGGAAATGATTATATTTAGAGGAGACAGGATGAGAGAAGCTCAGATAACTTCAAAAACTTTTCTATCTGAGACTTTCATTATGCAGTCTAGTTCTCATTTTTGATCTGGCAAAAATCTACTTATCCATTCTTTCTCCTCTTCTAGGATGCTTTTCTTGACTACGGTAGGTAAGCACCTAGGTCAGATGCTCTCAGTGGTACATTGGTGCCTGATTAGCAGTTATCTGCCTGTGGATAAAAAATTCTATTGGTAGCATTTGTTAAATTCTTAAGTTAAATACTTGGACCAAGGACAATTTCAGGTACCAACATGGTGCCACTGAATAGAGTTGGTCATTGATGCATGTCATGCATTTACACCATGCCTGTGCTATAGAACTAAGTAGCCTTAAGTGCAGAGATACTAGTTAAATGTGATACAGTAGTTAGGGAGTGATGGAATTTCAAGTTATAACATTTGCCTTTTTAAAAAAAATATATTTTTCCTTATTTATTTAGAGGAAGGAAGCAGGTGAGAATGAAGGCAAGTAGGGAGGCAGTCAGGAAGAGAGTAGAGAAAAAAGCGTTCATCTACCCATTTAGTTTTTCATCTTGGCTGCTCGCCTGCTGCAGGCCATGAAGCCAGACCACTGGGTTTTACCTGGATTGCGTCATCCGAAGCTGTGAAATTAACTGCCGAGTTTACAAAGGTACACTGGCATTTGCTTTAAATCTAGTCTTTTCAGTTGTAGCTTTGCCTAAGTTATTTTATCTAAGTGTTTTTGTATTTATTTAATTAAAATTTATTGAAGGGACATTTCATGGTAACGAAATATAGATTTAAGGTGTGCATCTCTGTGAATCAACATCTGTGTCTAATATATTATTAATGGCAGTGCTTAGTGACTAGCTTCCAAAGTTCCTGGAAATCTTGCAGTTGGATCTCACTGTCTCTCAGAGGATGGATTCAGCACAACTGTGGTGTCTTCTGTTCCTCTGCATTCCCACAACACTTGGTACTTGTTTCTTTTATTGCTTTTATTAACTTTCAATTATTCATTAACCTACCTGTCTTCTCTGATGGACAGTGAGTCCTTCAAGGAAAAAAGACATTGTATCTCTGTTAAGTCTTCAGTGCTTAACATAGCACATGGAACACAAGAGAAAACCAGCAAATACCAGCGGTAATGAATTAATGAAAACATGTTTCATGAAATAAGCAAATTACCGGTTCCTCTCTCCATTTAACCTTACTCACAGGGGTCAAGTCATGCCATCTTATAAAGAAAGAGCCAATTTAGGCAACTGATCTTATAGTAAACTCTCCTTTCCTGAAAATACTCAGCTATTTATTTTGCCCTCCTGTGAATGCCAGTTTCTTTAGAAAACATTTTAAGGTAAATGTGCATGCAAGACTTAAGACTGTAGCATGAGAAAATTCTGTTGTTCTTTTGTAGTTTTATTGTTTCATTTTTCTGTGTAAATAGTCTAAATATAAACATTAAATTTTTTTTTGTCTCCCAAATGAGATAAACTATTAAAGACAGCAGTTGTGTCTTATTCTTTATTCCTGTATTTTTTATGAAACACACTGTTGGTCGTGTCACAGTAACGCAAAACCTTTTATGATTTAACTGTTTTATTCCCACCTTAAGTAGCTATATACAAGATTCCAATTATTTTCCCAAGTCCCAATGTATCTTCTATGCTTTTGGTTTTTAATAAGTTAGTTGAATCTTTATTGTAAGAATGCCATTGAATTCTACTTTGAAATTAGTAAGTGCATATCTCACTGTATTGTCTGGGGTTTATTTTAGCTTGATTAAAACTTAGTATTGGCGCACCCTGTTGGAGTAGGAGCTGGATGCTGTCCACAGACAGCCCAAGGTCCCAGCTTTGTGTCCCTTGGGAACAACCAAGAGGAACAGCTAAATAAAATTTTTAAAAGTTTCCTCTTCTCTCTCTCTCTTTCTGCCTGCCTGCCTCTGTTCACTTTAATTCCTGCCTATAGCTTCCCTTAAAAAAATTAAAAAGAAAACAAATTAGTGTCTTGAAACTGACGTAAAATCATCTTTCCATTGTACATTCGACTGAAAGAGCACTTCAGGGACAAGAGACTGTTCCATGTAAGCCTAAGAGTGCACTGCATGACAAATTGTGAGCATTTGATACAGCTAGATTATTAGAATCCTTATCTAAATTGTTTATATGTCAGGTTTGTTTGGTAGCCTAGAATAATACGGATGAATGAGTCTTCCCACTGGTAATTACATTTCCTTTACAGCATTTTGGCGAATGCACATAAAAGGTCAGGACAGCTTCCACCAGTACTCTGTCCTGCAGCTTGTCACGGCCCCAGGCTCTGATGTTGTCTGACACTGAGTACTTAAGTCATATTTCTAAAAGCAGAGGCCTCTACAAGGTCCTTTCCTAAATGACGTTGTATCACACTGCAAAGAATAAAACATCTGATTATGTCTGCAGCTTTCCAAGGACGTCATACACATTTATGAGCAAGCCCAAACATTTTGAATCAGGAATTATCAAGTGGAGAGTATGAAATAGAACCTCGAGAAGAAGGGGGAAGCTTCACCACCTTTCTTCTCTCAAGATACACCAAACTGCCCTGGGAGGTTGTCCTGCTTCTAATCTCCACCTGAGGACTCTTGCCCTCTCTGATATTGAAATTCATGATTATTCATTAGCAGGTGTTGTCTCAAGTACTCAAGGACAGAAAAATGTTGAAAAAATTATTTCACAGCTTCGGGTATCAGAATAAAAATTAAAATCATTAATTTACAGAGATGATAGTAGCGATTCCCCATGAACATGCATTTGTTTCAGATTCTTACCAGATTCTTTCAGCTACACTGTGGGCCAAAATAGCTGCCCCATAGATACCCCATAGTACACTAATCTTGTGTGGTATCTATGGGGGGTAAGGAGGAGTGTCTATGTTGATACCAGTGTGTGAAATTCTGCATATATTTATCCTTATTTTATTTGTAATGTACATTAGAGGGTCAAGACATCTTCCAATAAAAATATATGTGCTTCTGTGTCCATAATTAGTCTTCTATTCCACAGATTCAGTTTAATGTATAAAACAGTCAGGATCTACTCAGGAGCTAGAAAATACACAGTGATTTGAGCAAGGAAATTTAATATAAAGAATTATTTATTATAACATGATTGAAGTATCAGTCAGGATTAGGTGGTAAAAATATAAAGGAGACTATAAAGAATGTAGATGTTGCAGAGATAAGAAGTGCTGTTGCTGGTAGGGATGATGAGAGTGCCCAAGGAAAGCCTGCTCTCCCTCCTGGGACTGACATCCAGGTCTCCTCGAAAAGGGCATAGCTTTTGAGAAGTTATCCATTATCTAGTAAAATATGTGATCTTTAGCATGAATATACTTTTTACTAGTTTTGCTTAAGTGGAATTGAATGGAAATAAAGTAGAAAAAGAACATTATTTTAGAAGAGGAGATTGAAATCTTATTTTTGTATTCTGGTTCTCTTATGCAGCATCCTATGATTGGAATCTGATAACACTGATGAGCAGCAGTGTGTTATGTATAAGAGATATGATGAATAAAGACCCTGAAACTGATCAGACACCAGTGGACAGGCTATCACTTTTAGCATTGTCATTCTCCTTCCTCTGTCTCCACCTTAGGAAGTGAGTATACTGAAGCAATAATTGTAAGGCAACAATTCAAGGCCCCAGATCTGTGCTAGAGTGAAACAAGGGAGTAGGGGTGGTAGCCTTGCTTCGGGAATAACCCTGGGAGGCTCCATTGAGGGGTAGGATGCTTGGAATTCTGGCTTTGATTCAGCTCTGATGTAGACTCTTGTCTGATATTAAATAGCAACACTGAGTTGGAAAAAAGATGGCATATTTGCAGATGGCATGAAAATATAGAAAGCGAATACCAGAGTCCAGTAAAAATGAAAACTATTAGAATAAATAAATACGGTAAAGTGGCAGGCTAGTTAATATTAAAAAAATCTGTTCCATTTTTATCTGCAAATTATGGACTATCAGAAAGAAAAATCAGGAAAATGACCCCATTTATAATTGTATATAAAAAAGAACAGTATACATTGAAATAAATTTAACCAAAGAAGTGAAAGACCTGTACACTGAAAATATATTAAAAGAAAGAAAAAAAACCACAAGGAAATGGAAAGATATTCAGTGCTCATTGATTGAGAAGAATTAACATAGCTAAAATGCCCATATTATCTGAAGCAATATACAGATTAAGTGCACTCTCCATAAATATCCTCGTGACATTCTTCAGAGGAATAGAGCAAAAATTCATGACATTTATTTGAAAATAAAAAGACCCCCTAAAGTAAAAATTGATAAGAAAAAAAGAACAAATACGAATTTATGATGCTTCCTACCTTCATACTCTGCTATAAGGAAATAGTAATCAAGTCATCAGGATAAAAGCAGATGAACAGATCAATGGAACAGAATTGAGAGTCCTGAAATAAACACATGCTTATATGGACAGCCAAATGTATGAGAAAGGATGCAAAAGGATAGAACACAGCAAGTCAATCTCTTCAGGAAATGGCATTGGGAAAACTGGACCATTATATGCAAAAGAAAGAAGCCAGACCACTAATAACACACACACACACACACACACACACACACACACACACACACAAATGAATAAAATCTTTGGATGTAAGGCCTGCAACCATAAAGTATATAGAAAGTAGAAATAGCCTCTGCCATCCTTGATACTGGCCAACATGATGTCTTTGGGAACTCGACTCCAATGTCAAGGGAGACAAAATCCAAAATAAACAAATGGGACTACATCAAACTAAAAAGTTTCTGCACAGGTCAAGAATGGTTATAAAAACAGGAAGACATCCTACTCCATGGGAGGAAACTTTTTCACATTATATATCCAACAAAGTACTAATATCCAATATGATAAATAACTCATAAAATTCATAAACAAAACCAAAAAACTCCAAACAATCTAATTAAAACTGTTGAGAAGATCTAAACAGACACTTTTTCAAAACAGACATGAATGATCAAGAGACAACTGAAAAGATGTTTCACATCTCTTGTTATTAGGGAAATGTAAATAAAAACAACAATGAGATTTCACCTATGAGAATTGCTGTTATTCAAAAGATAATGGTATTGGTGAGAATGCAGAGAAAAGGAAACCCTGCACACTGTTGTCGAGAAAATAAATTAATGTCTCCATTTTAGAAATCAGTATGGAGATTTCTCAACAAAGTAAGAAGAGAAATTCTGTTATCCCACTTCTGAGTATCAATCCCCAAAATACAAAAGCACTAATTTGAAGAGATAGTTGCACCCCCATTTTTATTGCAGCATTACTTAAAATAACTATAAATAACCTAAATAGCCATCAACAGATGAGTGGATAAAGAAGATGTGTATATACACAACAGAGTACTACACAGCTGTTAAAAAAAGATGAAATCTTGCCATTTATAACAATACAGATGGACTTAGAGGGAATTGTGCTTAGTGAGATAAATCACTATTACTATTGTTTTAATAAATTATATATATATTTGTATAATACATCATTTTATCCTAGAATGTGACACTGGAAAGGTCTCCAAGCATAATATATTGTAAATTGTAAATGGAATTGAGTAAAATAGAATACTTATTTATATTAGTAGATTTTCCAGTTAATTTCATTCTTGATCTGTTGTATTCATTTTGCATATTTCATAAAATGGTAAACTTAAAAATCAAGTGACCAAATCATGCTTATATAAAACCAAGCAATGATTGCATAATCAAGTTTAATTATGTATTTATATATAAGTATATCCATAGAATTGTTGGAATATGTGTTAGAAAAAAGGAATACTGCTATTAAGACTGGGATTACTTGAAGTTCTGATCCTACCCTACTTCAAAAATGTACTGGTAAAGGTGTTTGTTACCCATTCTTGATTTTTATGGAGGTTTCTATCTCTCCAGCAAGACTGTCTGGTGTTTTGAACACTTTTAGAACATGAAAAAAAGCTTAGGTTCATGTTTTGACATAATAGAACAATAATATTGTGATAATTAAATTAATCATGACGTGCTAGATTACAGAAGACTATTACATAGTGCTAATTAGAGGCTTCTTCTCATAAAGGCTTAATATACATTTTTGGATTTTGAAGATCAGTCTGATTTTAAGATTTTTAATCTTTAAAATACCAAGGTAAAGGGACTGGGATGTCAATCAAAAATCCCTTGGCTCACAGAGAGCATGAAAATAAGAATAAATGGCATGTGTGACTCATTATTTTTGCAGTTCGTTCTTAGGATTTTCTAGCTCATCTAAAATACAATGGGGTTAGAAAAAGACTATTCCCCATTCAGTATTTTACTTTTAGCTTCTTTCACTCCCCTCTTCCACCTCTTCCCTCATCGTCCACCATGATAAAAGTGTATTTACATATGTCTACAGGTATTGTAAGAGGTTGACTTTCTCTTGTTTGTGGCTGTGTGTGTGTGTGCATGCCTTTTCCTAATGTGAAGTGGTGGATTATACTAGAACAAAGATTTATAACCCTAATATTGTCTAGCAATGAGACAGACTCTCTGAGTAATAATGGGCTTCTGTCATTTGGAGGATTCAATCATAATATTGATATCCATTCTCAGGGTGGACTCGTAAATTAAGTAGAAACTAGACCCAGGTGATTTATATTGTAACTTCTATTTGATGAGTTTGTGATTATGAACAGATGACATTTAAAAACAAATTGAAATCAAAATAAAATTTTAGCTCAGCAGATAATTAGAGTTCTGGGCAGTTCTGTGATTTTCTTATAATCCTTGTCCATAGCATCATTGAATATTTCATTTCTTTTTTAATTTTTATTACATTTCTTTTCTTTGAGGTATTAACATCTCCAAGTCACATAATCTTTCTTGCAAAGCCCAGACACTGATAAACATTTTGTCTTCCTGTCACTGATGTGGTTTAGTGCTTTACCTGAAGTGGTCAAATAAACTGCTATTCTCCTGTATTCTTTCATTCCTCAGCATACATGGAGTGTCCCCTGGGTGCCAGCACTCTGTTCCCTGACCATGCATTAATTAACATAGAATTCTTTTCTTTAAAGGGTTCATAGTCTAAAGAAAAGATTTTAACTTGGAAAAAACTGTAAAACAAACTGGCAAATGGAGTTAAGATGAAACGAAGCATCACAGTGTTAAAGATCTAATATGTGAGTTTGAAATCCCCTTCCTCTATTGAATAGCTAGGTGGTCTTCAGCAAGTCACTTACTGTATTTATTTCCAAAGAGTCTTTTGTCCATATATAAAGCTGAATTTTTTGGCATCTGCTGCCAGAAAAGATGAAATACCAGAGACTAGACTGACCTCCCACCTGAAATAAATAAATAAAACAGGCAGAAGCATAAAATAATTATTTTTAAAACACTGGCCATCAGGCACTGAAGGGCAGTGATCCTGTGAGCTAGCTAGTGATGTCTGCATCATGGAGAGTTTGTTAAAATAATTGTATTAATTAGCATTTATTTTATCTGATTCATGATTTATTAAAATTTATACATTACTCTTTCAACTATACTTGGCTCTTATAATGTGCCTTATATTATACACACATATTTGTATATTTAATAGTTTGGGTGACATGTTCAAATAAAAGTAGAGGGTTATTAGTGTGTAAAATACCTGTCTGACTTTACAGTAAAACTACTATCATTTAAAAGAGCCATCATACATTACTGATAGCAAAGATTTCAGAGTCTTCTGATTATTATTTATACTTCCAGGCAATTTTCAGTGACATGAATGATAAACATAGCTTTAAATTCTTTTCAGTAATGATCTCCTTCACACTATTACTACTGCTTATTTCATTCATTAAATTAATTATTATAAAGCTCTAATTGTGGCTTCATAGAACATATCAAAAATCTTTTCTCTGCATTACTGTGAAGGGGACATCTTATCACAGAAGTCTTGCAGTTCATCTGTAAGATCTGCTTATGAAATACTAATATGCTTACAACAAATTATGTTCCCTAGACTAGCACTGAGATCAAAAGTTTCATAACAATATCTTCTCTAAGTAATCGCTGATGCATTACTTATTCCTTTGTAATTTATGTTAAACCTGGTAAAGTAAATGTAAAAGTGTATAATAATGAAACAAAAACGACTGCATGTCTATTGTGTGCTGAAGAAAGTATGACATAAGACTCCCAACTGTTTCCTATACACATATGGATCTACAATTGTTTATTTATTAAGGGCCTCATATGGGAAAGGCACTGTGCAAGGTGCCTGTTCATATAGCTGTAAGCTACATTTTACATGGAAGTCTGTGCACTCATGGAGCTTAAATTCTAGAGGAGAGAGACAGAACAAACGAGTAAATTCAGGAAACAAGTATCTGTTGTCTGAGTGTGTGTTCCTAATGCAATAAGAAATGGAATAAAATAAGGTAGCAAAGGAGAAAGGAAGTGTGCAATGTGAGAAATTTCCTATTTAACAGGGTGATCCATGAGAGCCTCCTTGAGAGGTTGACTCCAGCAGATGTGAGATCTGAGGGGTGAAGACAATGAGACATAGAGTTGTTCTTTTGAAGAGATTTCAAGCAGAGCAAACAATCAGGGCAAAATCCTTGAGGCAAAAATGTTCTTTTCAAGTAACACAACTTCTCTGTGAACCAGACTGAGCAGGCAGCCAGTGGGTAAGATTAACTCAGAGAATTGGAGACAAATGATGTGATGGTTTCAGGAGCTTTCCTTTCCTCTGCATAGGATGGGTAGTCATTAGAGAGATTTGAACAGAGGGGTGGCATGATCTGAATTTTGTTTTAAAAAGATAATTCTGGCTAGGGGCTTAACAATAGACTGTATAGACATCAAGGACAAGTCAGCACACCAGTGAAGATGTTAGAACCATATATAGATGGTGAATGATGACAACTTGGACCAACAATGAAGGGGTGGCCATGATTGGAAGTGCTTCTGTTTTGAATATTTGCTGAAGGATTCAATGTGAAATGAGGGGAAAGTTTCTTTTTGTTTTAGCTGAATTTCCCTAAAGAATTATGCTGCCATTTTTAGTGAAGGAAAGGACTCCATGTAAAATATTAATTAAGGGGAGATTTTGTTTTTGTTTTCAAGATGCTCTTTACACATCCAAATAGCCATATTGATATATGAATCTAGTGTTCAGAGAAGAAATCAGCTTGGAGATTTATATTTGGAACTTGTCAACACCAACTAGGATAAGATTATCTGGAAAGTGGGTATAGATAGGATAAAGGTGGTCTGAAAAATGGTGGCCACTGAGATGAAGCAGAATTAGATTATAGTATCATAGAATGGAGTGTCATAGAAAAGTGAAAAAGTATGAGTGAACTGTGTGGCTTCCATTTTGCCTGTGTTCGAGGATGAACTGGTGTAGGCTGCTGTTTTGGAAAACATGCAGAACAAAGGCAAATGATCATTGTTTAATCTAGCATGTGACTCATTTTATGTTCTTCAAAATTAGAGCCTACTGACCAAAAACAAATTTTAGAAATAACAATTATCAGCTCACCATATTTTTCACACTGTGTAGCACCAAACATAATATATACATATACATACGTATACACATATAGATATGTGTATACACATACACACATGCATACCTATACATATAATATACACATATGCACATACATATGCCTATACACATATACACACCTATACATATAACATACACTTACATGTATATATACATGTATATCTATACCTATACATACACATACCTATATCTATATACATACATATATATTTATATATAACATAATATGCATATGTATAGATGGACACATAGATAGATATAGGTCCCCTTTTCTTGACAGATTAAGCCTAAGTCTTGAGGGAATTTGACTTTACTTCCAGGTAATGAATGGACTTCCTCTACATTATAAAAGAGAACTTAGAGTTTTATAGCAATCTTGCACGGTTGATACAAATGTATGACTTATTAACTGGATTACCATTTATTGATTATCTAATTTATATTAGGCACTGTGCTACCCACCCTATAAACAATGGTGAATTGTGAGCAAGCATTTAAGGAGGGAAAAGACAACTGAAAAAGTGATCACAGTATAGTGTGATAAGTGATACATTTGTGAAAGTGTAAGGAACTGAGGTTGCTCTATCAGGGACATCAAAGCTAATCCTAGGGCCTAAGCACAAACTTCCCAGAAACAGGACTCAAACCTGGCCTTAACTATCAATATTCATTTCCAGGACCATTTGGACACACATTCTTGTTTTTTAATTCCTGTCTTGTGATGCTGTTTCTAACATGTGTCTGTTGTCGGTTGTTCCACAATCTGGCAATAACACTGCTCGACCTCTTCTGCTTCCAGAGACTCATCTTTATGCTTAGACACTTCTACACTTAATGTTTTCACTGTTACTTTTTTAGCCCCTTAAAATATAGTTGGTTACTAAGCATAAGAAATGCTTCCTTAAGAGAATGTTAAAGACTGTTGAGTTTGGCTATTGAAGGAACAACTGCTTCATTGCTTATCCCAGAAGCAAGTCATTGTGGTGATATGTTCTGTTATTTATCCACAAGGAGTTTGCAAGAAGTAAACATCTCCAGGCTAATGATATACTGATATCCTAGCTGCCTTGGTTAGTCAGCATCAAAATTAATGAAGTTATGAGACATAGTATTGTTATCCAGAGACTTTCTACCAAATACTTTGCAGAATCTATTCAAATGAATTTGATAGGAATCAAGTTATTTTCACTTATATACTTTTAACCTGCATTTTTGCTCTAGATTAAGAAACAAAATCAGAGATAGAGTCACTTTCATTTTATTTTGTTTTTCTGGAAATGTTCGGTTAGAATTTATTTTCTTCCCTAGAACACATGATCTCTCTTTTAGCACAAAAGATACCTTGATAAATTAATTAATTAGTAAATTAATTTTATGTCATTTTTTATGTACCTGCTCCTTGTCAGGAGCTTTGTTAGTAACTAGCAATCAACAAATTAGGGAAAAATGCCATCTCGTTCATAATTTAATGATGGCGATGGAGCAGTTTTGAGTGGGAAATAGATATTTATGAAGAAGAAACAAAAACATTTCACAAATAGTTTTGTGGGTATTCTCTACTTTCACTTTTAGAAAATATGAGCTAATGTATCAAATGATAAGGTCATTCTTTTCAAATACATATATGATCACTTCTAATGCAAAGCTTACTGGGCTTTGTTTCAAAGTGATTATTTACTACATCTCTCTGTAGGTTGAAGGCTTATGTCTATCACTCTGCCAGAGCTGGCTAGCTCAGTGACAGCAATTATATCTTTGAATGTCTCTTTTGTCTGCAAGTGACCTACCCGTACTTACCTTATTTTATTTTATCAGCTTGGTAGCTGATGATTTTCCCTGTTTTCTTAATATTGCATGTTTTATATATATATATATATATATATATATATGACTTCAAAGTAAGAATCTGAGATATTCAATTTTTCAGCCATACTCTAAAAATACAAGTTACAGATTATTATTCATAAATGGTGTGAATGTTATGACAAGAAGTCTAGAAGAAAATGAGAGCAGGGGCAATTTGCCATATATAGGTTTGAAATATTTACTCAGATGTCTGATTTTCCATATTTGTATTTTGGTGAAGAAATATTGACTGAAAAGAAAATTGTAATTCCTTAACAATAATATTAGAAATCATAGGATAGTGAAGGCAGAGGTGTCAAACAAATAATATTCAAGATTTACTGGGTTTAGATGCCAAATCAGGCTGAGTAAATACAGAGTTGGAATATTTCGACATCTCACAGGAACTTCTACAAACCTAAAATGTTTACAAAGCAACTCGAAAAAGGAAAGAGTAAGGACATTGTCAAGGAAGCTCAAAAGATAAATGATAAGAAAGTAACATCTGGCTAGAAATCCAAAGACCTTCTTCTAGCTCTGGTTTTGATGTGATTGAATTTCAATACATACATTTCCTATATAACACATTGTGTATATATCATGAGTTCCTTTAAAATCTTAAACAAGGCTTATTTGCTCTCTTATTCTTCCCGGAGCAGCAGATATTTTAAGAGATACTTAAAGTCCTAATCATCTCGACTTTAGAATGAAAATATTGTGAAAAGTTATATGTAAGGTGCATAAATTTACCAAGTGAACACAAACATGCCTTTTGAATCCAATAATTTAATAGTAGCTCTTAGATCAACAGAAGAAAATAACAGATTTTTTTTCTGGAATCTAGAATTTTCTAGTATAAAGAATGCAAAAGTCCTCACAAAGTATGCATAGGAGGGTCACTCTAATGAAATTAGTTGCTCCATAAGCTACATGCAGAAATACAGGACTTCTTTTTATTATTTCAATTTACCTAAATTCTTAGGGGATGTTTATAATTCAGGCTATTTTGCTGAACGCCAAGTGTGTTCCAAATATCTCATATGGATTATTTATAACTTTAGGTTGCTATATATTCTCTGAGTCTGAGAAGGGTCAAAACATGTTTTGAGGGTGAATAATTAGTGAATTTGGAAGCGAAAAGTCAGATTCTGGCTTAGTGACTCCAAAAACTATTCTCACAATTCTACATCTGATTATCTCTCAGCAGCTACTTATTTGCTATCATTTATTATCTGGGACTCTAAGATAGTATGTTCAGTTATGTTTGATTAAAAGAATAGAGATGAACAGATCCCAAATCCTCAAATCTGTGACAATTGAGCATCATTCATGTGGAGTCTATCCCAATTTAGGACCTCCTTAGAGCCTTGTCTTCACTCCATAAAGCCTTCAACTGTCATGAACACCCTGTGCAAGTTGCAACATTATTCTAGCCTTTCTTGTACAAGGCTTCATGTACAATGGATTGAGAAATGCCCTTGACCTTTTTCCCTAAGGTCATATGATTATGGCCTTAAAATTCTCATGGATTAAAAAAAATCCCAACAAAATTAAGGAAAACAGTGTATTTTTCAAGTCCAGACTCATTTTTCATCAAAAGCACCACAACTAAATCAGCTCCCTGGGAAGTCTGTTCTATCAGAGTTGATGTAAGGTATAGGAGGAATACCTTGCACTTACCTTAGAGGGGAGATTGTATGTATGGTCAATAGTTCACATTAGTACATTCTTTAGCCATGTATGGTCGAGCCTCTATAGGTCACTAAGCATGTGAATTCTCTGTGCTTTTTGAACACCCTCTGCATTTCCCAATATTAACTTTATATTAGCCGGGCTAATCTCAACATTCCTTCTTTATAACATTCAGAAGGGTTATGTCTTAATGGAAAGAGATAATGCAGGAATATACCAGAGAAAAACCCATCATTTGATTTAACCAGCCATGCATTTTAAAGTAATTTTATTGAAGGAATATTGCATGATAACATTATGTAGGTTTAAGGTGTGTATCACTATAAATCAACATCTGTTTATAAAACATTAAACTCACCAATAACAATGAACTTCTTCCTTCACCACACAAGTGGTCCCCTCTAACTGCTTTATCCAACCCCTCTCCCCTTTCCCTTCAGGTAACCGCTAATTTGATTGTATGGACTAAAAGTCTATTTTTGTTTGATTTAGTTGATTTGTTTGCTTGATTTTCCTTTATAATACATATGAATGTAATCATATGATGCCTATATCTTTCTTTCTCCTAACCTATATCAATCAGCACAACTCCCTCTAGTTCCATTCATCTTGTTGTAGGTGGCATTATTTTTATGACTAAGTATTCCATTGTGTATATAAGCCACATATTTTTGACTTATCTTTTCATGGGCACTTAGGTTGTTTCATACTCTTAGCTATTGTAAATAGTGCTGCCATGGATTTTAGAACTTGTCAGAAGTGAGGTTACTACACACAAAATGAGAAGCAACTGATTATTAACACAACCTCCTCTAGCTTTTCTTGTTCCCTAAGTTGGATTTGGGGGACCCCTGTCACCTGAGAGGAACATATTCATATTTGTGAAACAAAGACTATTTATCAGCATGGATTTTTAAGAATAGTTTGTTGCTTACTTTTCAGTCCATGAGAATTGAATCAATATGCCTGAAGAATTTACATACTACCTATGTTAAATCATGTCCTATGGAAAATAAATGCAATTAGGAACTAAGGCAGCAAATGATTCCTGAGTTCTTTTAATATCATTTATCTTTATTATATAAATATATGTAAAATAAATGCGTAGATAAATATATAGGTAGCTGGTAGGTAGATGGAATGGATAGAGAGAAACAATTCTTATAAAACTGTCTTTTTGTGTTAACCTGCTATTTTCCTTACCATGTTGCTAATGTTAAGAATCCTTTCACAGCCTATTTTCACGATTGTTAGATATACTTCCCTTCTCACCCTTTGTGTGTGTGTATCAGGCATATATACATTATATGCATATATGTGTATATATATTTATAATATTTAAAATATGTTTAATCATAGAGTGGCACAAAAATATTACCATGGGCTGCAGAAATAGAAAACTGTAATATGCCCAGTACAATGGCACTGAGGATACATTTTAGCAAGACTCTCCAGAACTGTGATAGGCCGCATGGGAAACTCTTGTCAGCAGAGGCAGGAGTCCTTTCGGTCTCTCTGGTTCAGGCTGCAGCACAATACTCTGGAAATCCTGCAAATTTTTCTTTAATAATTTGAATTGTTTTGTAATTTCTCTGTTTTTAATTAGAAATTCTGGTGGTTGCTCAAATAGTCTGTGGAATTAAATCTGCTTATACTAACTGAAAATAAGAAAACATGCCCTGGAGTTTCCTCCCCTCTCTCTGTCTCATTCATATCCTGATGTTGTTTAGGTACTATTGTTTAACTCTCCTTAGGATGTGGCACTTTCTCATTTTCTCTCTTAGTCACTTGCAAAACCTACTCATTTCCTGAAACTCATTGCAAACTTTTGTAGTAATGCCTACCCTGAACACATTTTCCCTCCTCGCTCTCTGCCTACCTCATAGACTCAAGGCTTGCTTATAACAGCCTTGTGATATACTGAGATAGTTTCCATTCCTCTCTTCCCAACTTGGCAATGAGAGTCTCAAATTTAAAGCTGGTCCGAATTAATTTTTATAGTTTTCTTCAGCACCTAGCTGTAGATTGAGTAAATATATGACTTTTCATAAAAACTCTCTTTTATTCGCTGAAGGATGAGCTCAGTAAAACAGCAATTTGAGCGAATATGACATTTATGATCTTAAGAACTCTTAACTTTTTAGTGCAAATCAGAAAATGGGTTCCTTGGAAATGAAATAATCTGCTCTCTTTATACCAGTGATGTAGTCACATAAATAAAACATACAGGCAGTGCTTAGAGTATCTTAAAAGATAAGTACTGTCTAAATGCAAAGTCATGTCTTATGAATAGGACTTGTAATTTGGAGGAAATTAATTTTAATGTGAGCATGAGGGTGACTTTATGTCATCATATTATTATGGAAACAGAAAAGGGTTGTGTATAACATGTGAATAATATATGCTGAGTTTACAGCCATGCTTTATCAGTGTGGCCACGAAAGTGTTAGAGCATGTGTTAGAATACTGTCTAGATAGTATGCTTTAAGAACATAATGATGAAACTTAGAAAGTGTTTGCTGTGAGAGGGTGGGTCACTTTTCATGTAATAGTTTTAGTTATTTGATCAAGAACTTCAACTCTGATGTGTACTTGCCCCCAGAAATCACTTATTTGCAAAAATAGAGTGGTTTATTTATACCTCCGATTGACTTCTTAAAAGACAGAAACTCTATTGATTATAGTTGACATTGAAATTTGTAAACAATACTAAAGAAGATGCCTAGTCCACTCTAGTGCTTCATTTTTACTTTATTATATGTCACTACTTAGAATTCTTTCTTATTTTCCATGCCAACAATGGTGGAAGTCTTAGGAAAGTGAGAAACATGTACCTAAATAAAATATTAATAAATATAATATGGATGATCTGTGATAATTTATATGATCTATGATCATATATAATATGAAATCATCATATGTAATCTTTGGTACAGAGAAGTTAAGTAACTTGGCCAATGTTATTCAGTTCCCAAAGCGATAGACTGCAAAACCATTGAAATCATTACATTTTTATTGTCTTCACTATGTACAGTTGTTTGTACATAAATATTGGCATAAGTTCATGCACAATAAACTTTGAATTAAGGTTCTACAGTTACATAATAAGTTTCAGTCTTTCCCTTAACTGTGAAGTATCATTTACTTAAATCCCTGACAACAGCTTTGTAGTTATGGATAGATTCCCTAAATTAATAACAACAATATTAAAGGAAGAAACTTTATAGCATTTAGACTTGAAAATCAAGACAAAAGATTAAACTTTCATTTTCTTGATGTCTGTCAGAAGTGGTTTCATTTGTCATTGGTAAATTGAATATTTAAAGACTTTTTTTTTGTACTTACGTTCTACATGGAGAAATTGGAGAAACAGGTGTTACGCTTACCATGGAAAACCCTTTATGCACTATTAAATGCAGCAAGTTGAATACACATTTCTTGAGCATAAAGGAGAAATGGAGTGTTATTTAAATGGAGCCTACAAGATGAGACAGAAACTCTTACCACCAGTTGGAGGACAAGCTGGTTTTAACAGCCAGAAAAGGTGTGCAGTAACTGACCCTCACACTGTTGTTTCTTCTTTTATCTGACACAAAGGTTTTTGTTTTCTTCACTGCTGAGAGCTCATGACCCAAGCCTAACCTTTTGAACCATGTCTTTCTATATAGCTTAAGATTAGTGGCATTCATTTATTTATTCAACTTATGTTTCTTGAACTTTTGCTCTACCTAGCTCATTAAGTTGGTAACATCACACTTGGCCCCTGTGAAGCACCAGGCTTTTACATTTTCATTCACTCTCCTTAACATCACCCCAGGTTCATGAGTTAGAGCTCTATTATAAGAATGCTTTTCTCTCCATAGGTTCTCGATGGAGCGTCTGTTAGCAGCAGCTGAAGCAGCAGCAGGCAGATGATAAATTTAAATTGACTCCCTTATATTTCTCTATGTTCCTCTGTAATGAAATGAGTTCATTTCAGAGTTCCTGGGTATCTAATATAATTAGGTTTCCCTCTGTCTCCCATTCTTTCTCCTCTCTGGCTTTCTAGCTTATATTCTATCTCATCCATTGAAGACAATGGTATCCCTTACTGATTTCCAGCTTTAGGTGTATCCTCAATAGTTAACAAGTATGGTGATTTCACTGCAGAACAGATTGCTTCTTTACTGATCATTCATCAGATTAGCAGTTGTAAAACTCTTTGGGTTGTTTTGTTTGTGGGGTTCTTGCTGCTGAGGCTGACATCTTAAAATGACAAATGCAATGCATACTCCATTGATCATGCAGCAGGCGATTCACATCAGAAAAATGTGGATTTTAAGTTAAAATTAAAATGCACTAACTTTGGCAAAAAAAAAAAAAGAAAAACATTTGAGAATCTAAGAAGACTTCTTTGTATATTGGCTCGCTCATTAAAGTAATCACTGAGTTCTCTTTTTTACCCCTTGATTATAGAGTCCTGTTATGTAGAGTGATCCTCATACTGCTTTAGTTTATCACTTAGAATTAATGTCCTTCAGCTCCTGTGATCATGAGAATATCAGTGTAAGAGAAGAGAATTCATCAAATATTTGCAAAACAGACATGGGTTCTTTCAGTGAAATGTTAAATGTGCTTGGAGGAAGGAAACACTGCCAGTTGGTATTAAGTATTTTCTGTGTTTAGGACCTTTTTAGTAGTACTTGTGCTGAATATGTAATTGCCAGTTTTTGCCTGTGTCAGTGAGCAAGGGAAAATGTTCACATGTCCCTTTGGGTTCCTCAAGACTAGCAAATAGTTAAATAAACCTTAGATTGATAAAAAACAGAAGGAAGTATAATAATAGCATGTATATGTCCTATATCCACAGGAGAAACCCAGTTATCCAAAGTAACTCCCCAAGTGTCATTGGTTTCTAGTTTATATATCTTTATATGGAGTCAAAGAACTCTATGTGGGAGTCGAGAGGAGAGAGCAAGTCCAGCCACTGAGGAAGGAAGGGCACAGTAAACCAACCTAAGGTCTTTTTGCAGGTTAAGTTTCTGCTTTCTGCAGTGCTAAATTCAAGAGATAAATTCTTCCTGGTTTGGTGAGAAGTCATTACAAAAAGTTTTTCCTTTTGTATATGTAAATGTTTTCCAAAAAGACAACCTCCACCCAGTCCTCTGAGTCTTCAGTGAACTTTTTGGTCAAAAAGATATATTTGGGGTGACAGATTTTTTTGCTTCCTGACACCTCTAAAGAAAGCAATTTTATATAATGAAACCTAAGAGGTACAAATATCAATAAGTTGGTAAACACTCTATGTAGTAAGGTAATGTTTTAAACAAGTATATTTTTCATATAATCTAAGCTACTTCTTCAAATGTCATGACTTCTATATTAGCCAGAGGGGATGGAACACATTCTACGCATTGCATCTACCAATCTGCAGTTCTCAAGTATACTGTGCACACTCCTTTATCGAAGCTCAGTTATTACTACAAACACCAGTTTTCTTATTCTATATGGTGATGTGGTTTCTTAAAAGTTTTGAAGGTTGCGAGAGCATTACTAGGAAGGTATGCTTGCTTTTTCAATTTTCTCTTTTTTGTTCCCTTGGTAAACTTCTCTTACTTCTTTATGTTCTGAGTATCTCTATCATGTCACCATATGAGCAGATTTAGGATAGAAGAGCAAGAAGATACCAGGATGAGTGACCAGTTATCAAAGCCCAAGTAATGTTAATGATGTATAGAAGACAAGTCTCACTGTAACTGGAAGTAAATCCAGACCCAGTGAACATAGCCATCCTGCAAAACTGAGGAATCACTGACATTTAATTAGCATATTGTCTCATTACAGATAAACTAAACTGGAGAGACATAGATAAGAGATTGAACTAGTTTTCTTCCATTAAGGCAAGAAGACTTGGGACTGTCCTGATAAGCCTGCCACCCCTCTATCTTTGCCACAGGATCTCTAATCACCAATGACTGTCAAATTCTCCAAATATCTCACCTTCCCCCACATAGTCTCCATGCTTTTTCCACGTAATCTCCATTCCCCTTTCATTCGGAGAAGTGGATCTGAGACAGAGCAGGTCATTCAGGTCCTCCAGTGACTGATCTCAATAATAGACCTACTTTCCTTTCACCAGTGATCCTCCTCCTGAGTATTGGCCTTCAGGCTGGGGAGTAATGGACCTGAGTCCAGTAACAGTACTAGTATTCTCTAAGTTCTTTTTTCTAGCTGGTTAATAAAGATTGAGAGTCACAAGAACCTGCAAAAAGAAATTTATTCTTTGGAAACTAGTGGGAGGGAGCTCATGCTCTGAAAATCTTCCTCACTTCACTTCAGGCATATAGGGATTAGGTTATGTGTTTTTTGCAAAGGAAGGGGAGGGAAGGGGCAGTGTTGGGTCTCTGATGTCTGCAGACTTCTGGAAGAGGGATGGAACATACCGGAAACAGCATAGTATGCCTCCTTTTGGTCCTAATTTGCTTTGGACCAGAGCTGTCGTTATGCTGAGAGATGGAGGTCTAGTGTATCCTTCTTCTTGTCTCCCCTTCACTTCCACATTGTTTACCTGGTTCCCCTAGTTCTCCATGTACACATTCTGGAGCCGAGGTAGCTCAACCACCATCATTTTCTAATCTATAGTATACATTCCATTGTATTTTGTAAAACTGGCCGGTGATACAACTCTGGTGAGTCCTAAAAATAAGCATAACTGAACTATATGTTAGCTTTCATTTAACCATTTTGAAGGAATGAGCAATGTAAAACAGAGCTTGTAGTGGGGACTATATTAAAGAAGGAGCCACAGGCAGGAATAGGGCCTAACGTAAGTGAACAGTATTCTAGGGGTTTCACGTGAGAAGACAAGGAAGAATCAGATTATTTGAGTGAGTGTGCGCAAATTCTAATCAATACAACCCAGTAAAGAAAAATAAAGAAGCTATCAAGAGTAAATTTAGGAACTGTTCTCTGTTGCATCTTTGTCCTGGTCTTAGTTTTGTGACTGAGTATAGGTGGTCCAAATCTTGGATGGGAGGTTTCCTCTTGGGGAAAGATTGTCCTACTAGTTCTGGCATGATCTAATTCTTGCAAAGTCGAAGACTCAGTTTTTCCAGAGGGCCATATAATGCCCAATGCCAAATCCTAAATGCATTTGATTTACTTTTTATACTTCAATGGATTCTAGGGAGCTATTTAGTTAATGTATAGTGAGTGAATGATATCATTACTATTGCCCAAATCGTGTAAAATCTGAGTCACCAGAGCTCTAAGCATGAATCCAAAGAGCTTTCATTAATCAAATTCATGATCTTAAATCAGTAGTTCTAGATGGTGTCTGTGTGCTTGATTTTTCCCCCAGGAGATATTAGAAAATCTCTGGAGAAATATTTGGTTGTCACAACTGGTTGGATACTTCTTAGGTTCCGTGTGTATAGGTGTGTATACATAGGCCAGGAATGCTGTTAAACATGCTACAATGTAAAAGGAAACTCCTAAGAACAGTAATTATTTAGCCACAGAGTAGTGCTGGACTGAGAACTGCTGGCTACACAACTATGAGAATAAAAGAGAGAAGTAGAGTCTGCAAGCATTCCTGGTGCCCATAAGAAGGAGTGGTCTTGACTTGCAGGGTAAAATTAACTAGGTAATACTGGAGTGGTGATTTCACCTTTGAAAGAACAAGAGACAAAGTGACTCAGCACGAGAACTTGTTTCACTACTTCAATTGTGTTTGGAGAGAAGTGGCTTCTTAAAAGATACTTATAATGTTATTTACATTGAGCTCTTAGCAGTCATACCTGAAGGAAGAATGACTGTAGTAGCTGAATAGCAGCAATATCTGGTTACAGACCTTTGCCCCCAACAACAGAGTCATTTTGGGATAGCATGCATGACTCAGGACCCGTGCTGCAGAAAAGTTTCCATGGGTTAATCAAACTGGGAAGTGGAGGGTGTGATCCCCATTGACTCACTAATTGGGATAAATAAACATTTCCATCAAAACATGATTAAACTCCCTAACTTTATGTAATCTATCTTATTATAGGTTATAAAGGAACTAGACTTTTCTGTCTCCATTCATAACTTGAGACTAGTCTATGTTGTCCTGAATATGTGGACTGAGCCACTTTGGCTGAAAGAATTGAGGGCCCCTTAACGACTCTCTTAATGACCTTCAAAGGTGACTAAGGATGATTTGGGTTATTCTTAACTTTAGTTGTTTTCAATAAAATTGAGCTCATTACAGAAGACTCTTTTCACATGGTTTATTCATAAGTTTTGCACAATAATTCCCTCCAAGTAGATAGATCCCAGGTGTCTTTGTTTTAATGCTCATAATAAAGAAATCAGATAAGTTGTATCAAAGTAACCTGATTTTATAGTTCCTTCCTTAACAAATGTTTGAACTAATGAGCTATTGAATAATGTAATAGTTGAGTGAAATATTTGGCAATTATCACACCAGACACACAGAAAATTTTTAAAAAGCACATTATGAAAACTCTAGCTCTTTTCAAAAGGAGAACAAATTAATTTTTATAAAATAACTTTTTCCAGTTAGCACTTTTTTGATGGATACAGCTCACTCATGACATTTATAGTCCTATCCAATTTCTAGAGGAGATATTATTCTTCAACTTTATGGACTGGATATAGAGAAAGCCATAAGACACCAATGCACATTTGTTAAACTGAATTCAAAATAATTTATCTTGTAGCAGAAATGGCAAAGACACACCACCTAAAGTTGTGTCAAGACACAGAGCAAAAAAACAGAATAGAAGGTAATTTGTTCCAGTTCATTAAGGAGAATGCTATCTTCTCTTGATTCTCCCTAAATAGTTTGGCAATAGATAAAGAAGCAGCATACACTGGTGTATACTAACTTGGCAATAAAATATACTTTAAAAAGATTATTAAAAGATTCTCTATCACTCACAGATCATTTACAATGAGCATTCATGGATCATTTTAAATACTGTAGGTCAGAATGCCTTCAGTTGCTTTTTCTTTATCTCAGAGAAAATGTGCTGAGTGGATAAGGAAAGGTGGATAAGGATAAGGGGTTTGGAGGACTATCTCTCAGAAATCTACATGTTAACAACCCAGAAAGTTACCAAGTCATCCTCTCTCTTTAGTTTCTCTCCCTGTCTCCTTTCTCCTCCTTTCTTATATTCCTTTTCTTCTCCTTTCTATTCTCCCCTCCTTTTCCAAATGCTCTTTTCTCTTGCCTTCATTTCTCCTCACTCACATTTCTCCATCCCTATATACAACTCTCAACTCCCTCTCCAACCTCTCTTCCTTCTCTTCATCATTCTCTCTTTTCTTCCCTATGATTCTATGTCCTAGGTTACCAGTAGAAAAAGGATCTTGCTGTTGTGAACTTATCACAAAGAACAAGGGAAGCTGGGAAGAGAAATATGGCAGGGGAGATTATGAATAATCATTATGCCCAGATGGGAGAAAGGGACCATTCCCAGCCTCTATGTGTGAAAATTTGTCACCAGGAACCTTTGGAGCCCTCATCATTATTGACTACAGTCTATTTGTTTTAGGAGAAAGTTTATAGTTTTCAAGCCATTTTCAAAGGTAACAGTTATCTCAAAAGATTATACAATGGGGCACTAGACTTAGTCTTCAAGTTTATAGAAGGAAGCAATTGATTCTTTATGAATTATTTACTTCCAATTAGCTAGTATAGAATCATATATTATTTCTAAACCACTAGAATCATTTTCAGTATTGAATAAAAGATCTGAACTCTTTTGTCAGAAAATGCATATGTGTTCATGAGTTTCACCCACTTTTATAATTCATTTATTACATTCATAGCCAAGTCCAAGACCTTGTACTATTAAATATTATTATTTTAGTAATTTTTTCATTGTCTATGCAAATATATTCTATTTAAAAATTATTGAAATAACATTGCATTATAACACTAGGGGTTGAAGGGTGCATCGTTATAAATAAACAGAAAATATATTCTTATATTGTTTATAAAATGGTCAATTAATTAAATGAACTCATCATAATCAGAAGTCTTTAAAAAGATTCTTCCTGGTACTTAGAGGTATTTCAGATTCTTTCCTGGACTTTATTTGATATTTGCTTTAGAAAGATTTCCTTCTCAGTTTTGGGTCAAGAAATAACAGCAGCAGCAGCAGCAACTTCCACTAGTGAAATATTTCCTGTATACCAGAACTTTTTCAGTGTTTTATGTACACTATCACATTTAATTTTCACGATAATTTTATTATATGGGTAGCTTTATTATATGGGTACTATTAGTTCCCTGAACCCATGATTGCATTGAATTTTGACATTTTTAAGTGATCTGGCAAAACCACAGACAATATACTTAATGAGTATAGTAGGAAGCTCTGAGAGCCCAAGTCCTTAGTCCTTGTTCTTTCTGGGTGTCCCACGAGAGAAGGAATGTCCTTGCAACCTTTTCTTCCAGAATAAAGAATGCTAAGAAATAAGAAGTAAAAGAAGGAGAAATTGCTGCTATGACCAGATTTTTTCAATTCTCTAAGTGAAAGAATTCCCCACAAAACAGCAGCAACTGTCCATGATCTCGGTCTGTGCGAGGGAGCAAACATTTGTGAAAATGAATCCATCTTTCAGCAGAAAAATAAAAAGGAGATTCTAGGCTATTTCAGGAGAAAGGTACGCAGAGGTTTCTGCAGGGAGAAACCTGCATTAGAGGGGTGTCAGCAATGATATTGTAAGAAAATCTATCTGCACTCATAGGACAGTGAATCGGAATGTGTCTGAGTGCCCATGGAGATAAGCAGCATTTTGTTAAAGGAAAAAAATCATAAAAATATTTAAAACATGCTCCTCAGGCTGATGAAAGATTAGAGGGGGTATGGGCATGTGTCCCCAACTGTCCTGTTTCACTGGCACACAAGCAGTTACTACACTATGCGATCAATACCAGTGGACTTAACTTACTGGAAAATAGATCTTGCTCAGTTTTCTAAATGCTTTCTTGTTAAATTCCTAAAATGAAATATAGTATTTAGGTACCTCTATAAAAGTATTGAATCCATTACAAATGTTTCAGAATGGAAAAGATAGTGTTATATATCATATTATTATTATTTCTATAAGCAATTGTATAATGCCCACTTTGAGTACTTGTAAGACAGAGGTTTACTTGTAGTTTTAATTGCCCCTAGCATAAAAAGAGGTGGAATTCAACACTCTACCCCAAATGCATGACTAATATCAAATGTTCCGGTTCAGAGGAGGCAGAGATGGGCTCTGGTATTATTCAGTACTTTAGAGCCTGGGTTTGGGGTCAGAGTGGAACACATTTAGGAAGGACACATAATGCTTCAATGAATTTAGAAGAGTTGCTCAAGCTTTCTCAGTATCAATTGCCTTGCTCTCCTAAGAAATAACGAGACCTACCTGCAAAGTTTCTTGTGGAAATTGATAGCAAATTTTTTTACTGGGGGCCTTTGCCATAAAGTATGTTCAGTCAGTTGATATCATTAGTGTTTTGCAGTCTTGAATGTCAAAGGAAGTTCATATCACAGCCTCATTATTTTTCCTTTTGTCTATATGTTCCTTTTCTACAAAACAATATAAAAATAACAGTGAATTCAAGCAAAAGTTTGCCTACATTCCTAACTTAATGAAATTCATATTTTCTTTTATCTTCTGTCTTTCTCATAGATGTATATTAAAGAGTTTTATATTTTGTATATATATTGTAATTTTTTGAAATTTCATGTTCTTAATATGAGAGCTATATTATAAGAGCTTCCATTTTGTTGGAGAATCAATTTTTAAATAATTTTATGAAAGCAGAATTTGTGTATAATATTACATAATTATAGGTGTACAGCATCCTGGTTTGACATGTGTGTCCTTTTCTTTATATCATCTGTTCAATCCCCCAGTGAAGTGGGTTGTCAAATGCAAATAAAACATGAATATGTTGAGGTTATTTTTTTATTATTTTGTAAGAGTAAGATGAGGTCGTCAACATGCATCTTTACCTGATTTTCTTGTTTCTTATATAGAAGATTTGCCTCTAATTGTATACTGGGAACCTATAGAATTGAAAGTTTTACATAAGAATGTATGTACAGGGATATTATTGCATTATTGTTTATGGTAGCAAGACAACTAAAATCATCGTGAACATCTATCAGTGGGGATATGGATGAATAAAGTGAAGAGCTTCCATCCTATGGAACACTATGACATTACATGGCTATATAAATAAGTACATTCAGAGATTCCTGTGCAAGACTCTCTCTCTCTCTCTCTCTCTCTCTCTCTCTCTCTCTCTCTCTCTCTCTCTCTCTCTCTCTCTCACACACACACACACACACACACACACACACCTATTTGGAAAAAAACCCCAGCAGATCTTTAGTACAGTGCCATCACTCATCATTGTGCAGGTACAGGTGAGGAAACTGAGACCCGAAGCAACCTACCCAAGTTTGGTTTCTGGGAGCCTGAACACATGTCCCAGACTCACTCCACAACCTCCCACTCCTGCATAATGACCATGAAGTTCATGAGAACTGGAGGGCCAGCTGCACGGACTCTGAGTCTGAATATGAATTTGCAGCATACGTTCAAAAGGCTTTTAGTACAGCTCCTGCAGGAAGTGCTTCATTGTGCATTGACCGCACCAGAAAGAATGCAACATGGAAACTGCATTAGGTGGCTTTCAGTTACAGCACATCGCTAGTGTCACCCGTGGTCATGCATTTTTTCCCTGACTTATTTTCCTGGAGAAGGTTACGCCCTGCGTTACTTTCTCTGCACCACTAAGGCAGGGTTCTGAATATTTAATCACGTCGCTCTAATGAGAAGAGGGGCTAGCAGCAAATTCCCAGGGAGTATAGTGTGCCCTCCTTACACTGCCGTTTAGAAATGAATCCTGAGGGCACACTCAAGGACATTCAGCAGGCTTGGAGAATTCCCAGGCATTCTCTGCCTTGAGCTAGTGAGAACTGAATTGAGAATGGTGAAACATCTGAAAGAAGTCTTTATTTTCAGCATCATCTCATCTTTGACTTTATGTATGTTAAAGCAGCAATATGTAAGTTTTGGAGCAGTTATACCTTGTTGCAATTATGTTGTTTCATTTTCCTTAACAGAGCTCTGATGTGTGTTCTCCTAATTCAATCTGGAAGGTGCATGTACTGGCCACTCTAGTAGTTACTGTGTCATATGATATAGGCAATTATTAGTTGCAGAGTAAGTGCCTTTTTTATTTTGGCCTATAGTACTAGTGTGATTATAAAAGCATCAATGGAAATTTTATCTGGAACTTATCAAAAGAGACTATTCACACTAAAGAAAATCACAGCCTCCTCTATGTTGCTGAGTAACTATACGTCTGTGAGATCTAATGCTATTGCATATGCTATTTCTAGGTATTTACATAATAGAAATTCCTTTTTCATTGAACAAATTAAGACTATTTCAGATTTTAACATCACTTATTTCTCATAATCTTTAGACTAGCTCTTTGTTTTTTCTTCATGTTAAGCTCTTCCTTTTCTTTTTGAATGTGTATCTCCAATTAAAAAATATCCCTTCCAATAAATAAATAGTCCAAGGCAGTTCAATCTTGAATGAAAAATAGGGCACAACCATTTATAACTGAGACAATGTGACAGCTGCCTTGTTAGTCACCTCTGCCTCCATCTATATTCAGTTTTTACTGTCACTTCTACATGAATGACTTCTACATGTGACCTTCAACTTTGACCTTTCTTTCAACTACTAGAACAGCATTTGAAATGCTCACTAGGTATCTTAACATCATCTGGAGCTTAATTCCTGACCTTTGCCTGGTAAGTGGTAGAAAATCAATAAAAATTGTCCTGAATCAACTCATTTAGGTGGGAGTTAGGGCAAGACCAATGCACTGCTTGCTCCTTTAAATGTCTTTTTATTATACACTGCCCTTCCCTTAGTTACATCAGACCCAAATTGTCTTTTCTGAGAGCTCACCTTATAAGAGGATGAGGCAAAAATGCTGTGCTTCTCTTACAGAACAAAGAATAGCAGGCATTAATTTCAATTCAGCTTATACATACCTATGTCCACCAAATTGTGTGTAACATGAGAATTGAAAAAGAAAAATTTGGTGGGGTAGAGCTGAATCAGCTGGCACAGTCCACATACATCCCAAAGACCTGAGTTAGTGTCCTAAGACCTGGGAGGAACAACCAAGATGAACAAGTAAATAAAATAAATGTTTTCTTCCTCTTTTCTCTTACTGCTTGCCTGCCTGTTCATCTTTCCTTTAAAAAAAAGGTCTAATTTCCAAAACTTTAAGAAAGAGGGAAGAGAGCCCACTGAACCCTAAAATTTAAATCGTATATCTTGCTTAATTGGTTTTAAATGTATTGGTCCTTCTAATAAAAGATAAAAAGGCTGTGTCATCAAACCTGTGTGTGTCCCTTAGATTCAAAGGGCCATCACAAGACTGCTTGCAGTTGATGAATATTGCTAAAATCAAATGGGCAATTTCATTGTTTTAAACCTGTTTGTTGATTCTTTGTTATAACTGAAAAGGAAGCTTCCTTGAGTTACCTGTGATTTGCTCTAAAATGGAAGATGGAGGGTGCATTACCTGACTACATTCCAGTCCTTTACTGTCTCAGGCCCTTGAGGCTTAAATGACATGTAGATTATTGGAACTTTTAGGGAAACATACCTTAAAAATCTTTAAACAGCAATTTGGTTTTCCTTTAATTTTTTTCCTTCTAAGATGGTAATCACTCAGCTCACTTTGATTACCAAAATTCCGTGTGTCTGAGAACCCAGGAAATACTAAATAAGGAAGATTCCTGTCCTACACTTAGTGATTCTTGTTGGTAAGTAGAAGATGGGACTTAAGATATCTGCATTTTAAACATGCATTCTTCTAAATAAGCAGTTCCAAGACTATACTTGGAGAAAAACTGGATAGGAATGCGAATAAAATTGAAATGAATAGGCTTCAGGGGGTTCCATTAAAAAATCTACATATGAACATTTAAAATTTGCTCTCTGCCCCCTGTGTTTATTGCAGCACTATTTACAAAAGGTTAAGATATGGACAGAACTTACATGCTCACTGATAAAGAGATAAAGAGAATATGGCCTGCTTATACAGTGGAATATTATGCAGCTATTAAAAACACAGTGCTTTGCCATTTACAACAAAATGAAAGGAACTTAAAGGGATTTGCTAAGTGGTGTAAATCAGAGAGAGGGCAAATATTGAGTGATTTTTCACCTGCATGTGTAATGTATGAAAACAAAGAAAATGAATGGACAAAACAAATTAAAAGTAAGTCAGTAGGCTTTGACAACAGATCTGAGGTTAGAAGATGGAAAAGACCCGAAGTTCGGAGCAAGGTGGAATAACTCCAATGGAGAGAGGTGGGTTTCTTGTTAAAAATAAATAAAAATTTCTATATAATCGTAGGCTAGCATTCCATAATACTTCTAACAATCACATATTTTTTTGTTTTTCTCGTTCATCAAAAAATTGCAAGGGTGTTTAAGAGATAAATAAAGTGAATCTGAGTTAAGGTACATAACTAAATATTTAACTCCAGTGTTAAATTAGCATCCTTCTTCCTACTCTGCATGACTACAAGCTGTGTGTGTAGTGGGGGTATCACAAATAAAGTAAGCTAATGTACATTTCTTCGGGACACCATTTTCAGCCTAATTTTGTGGAAGAATGGGCCCCGAGACAAAACAGATCATCTCTTATTTTTAAATAATCTGGGAATAAATCTGTGAGTGGGGAGGTAGTACTGTCCCCTGGTGGTCCCTCAGTCCTTCATCCTTTGAAGCCTAATATTCTGACACAGAAACTAGTTTCCATATCTAATATTCAAGCATATTTCTGCTTGTTAATCTCTCTAATGTGTTTATTTTCTTTTAAAGGCAATGACTTCATCAGCCTAGACTTTTAGGGTTCTGCATGAGTGACACATGTGTCCCTGCCTCTCCTAACAATACGGCTGTGAGATAGAACATAGAACATCAGTAGGTGAGAAGCCAGCAGCTCCTGCCAATGAACTATTCCACTAAAATATATGCTTATGTCACAGATGCTTTGTATATCCTCTGCACACTCATGTATAAAAAACTGTGGAACTTCCTCCAAAAACATTTACCAGAATTTCATCTTTTGGGAAAAATACCCCACTTCTCCAGTCCTCAGGGATTTTCTAAATTTAATAATTTGTATTAAATAGCTACTTCTGTGGAGCAATTTACACATAAATGTTTATGCTGTCTCACCTCTAGAATGCCAGTGGTTTTAGTCTCATTATATATCATTAAATTATTATAAATAACTGCATCATCTAGGTAGCACCTAAAAGAGGGAGTTGATGATTCTTGGTTGATTTGGATCTAGACATGATAAAGGGCAAATTCTTGTGCCAGGAAGTTAGATTTTGATTTGCTTTGTATTCACAAAACTGTTAGCCAAGTTGATGCAAAAGTTAGGAGTGTGTTGGCATCTTTCTTCATTGAAATAGGTAAACAAACATGTTTCTGGAGAAATAAGGGGCAGAGCAGTGGGGCATTCCTCTCTGATGGACACCAGTTAGTCTGATATTTTATCAAGACCCACTTTCAAAACCTGTGACTTTGCCGCAAGGCTCTGCTCTGTTTCTCTCTGCAGCCCCATGGTGTGCTATTTTTAAGCTGCACATGTTTAATTTTGCAATTTGTGACAATTTGAAAAGCATAACAATGTCTGTCCCCACTGGGACACACAGAATATATCAAGATGTGCTGAGAGGAGCAGTGCTGGGGAGTGGGGGGGTGGGACTCCATGGTTGCAAGAGTCTTCTCCAGAGTCACTGTGCTCTTATTCCAACCTACTGCCCTTAATCCATCCATCAGGTTTACTTTTTCATGCTAAGGAGCAATGAGGGATTGTTTTACCTGGACTTGGCTTTCTGAAAAGGAGTCATTCAGAAAACATCGACAAGTAAACAAAAAACTCCTTCAAAATACAATTATTTTTTCACTCCAACCTAAAATGAGACTCTAGGTTCCTGTCTCTCTGCAATTTACCAAACAATGCCATGGTGGTTGTAGATTTAGTCTTCATCCTAAGACCTTGGTTCTTACTACATGCTCTGTCAATTGGCCTTTAGATGAAATTCAACTATAACTTTATTGCAAAAGACTTCAGTAGCCTGTGTAAAAAGACTTCAGTAGCCATAAGCCTAATTGGTTCACCTGCAAATTCTTCAGCGCTTATAGTTTTGAGTTCTCTCACATTTTTCTGAATGACAGTGGCCTTACTCGAACATTTCTAAACCATTAATAGATGACCTCACATTCTTTATTTTAATGCAAACTTTATTATTGATGTTATTGAAGCCATAGTTATATTGATTCAAATTAGCCAATAGTTAAAAGACAATTTTGCTTTTTTATGTTATAGTATTCTATATTTTATATTTGTTTTCCTAATTATGTCTTGTGTTTTCCTGAGGGTAGCATTGACCACAATGTTTTCCATATCATAATTAGATACAGGCAAAGGGTTCTCTGACAAGGTTGGTGATTTGTAATTTCTCTCCCCAGAGAGATGATTGATCACATTGGTGCTCTGGGCTTTGACATAAAAAATGAGCCTTTACAGAGGGTTAATTTCAAGAAAGTTCTCTAACAGAATGAATTGCAAAATATCGGTGATCCAGAGGCTACTAGATATAAATGGCACTCACTCTGCACCTCTTTCACTTCTTGTCTTAGCTCAACTGTCATCTCAAATGTCACCTCAATGAGGATTCTTCAGATCACCCCGTTTTGCTTGGGCCACCAATCTTCCTCCATTCGGAATTCAATTCCCCTTTTCCCGGTCTTTTGTCTCATCATATTGTTAGCTCCATAAATCTCTGTTTTTGTCTCTTCAATTTACTGTGTATATTCAGAATCTAAGACAATAATTTATGGTAGGTGCTAAAAGTAGGTATATTTCACTTTTTACCTAAATTTTAAGTATACTTTTTTGAGATAATTGTAGGTACACAAGATATTGTAAGAAATGATAGAAAGTGATCCTATTTACCCTATTTTCCCCAGTGGTTATATCCTGGAAAAGTAGAATACCAGAGCTAGGAAGTTGACATTGATGCAGTCAGCAACCAGAATGTTCCTGTCAGCACAAAGCTGCATCAGCTTCCGCTTTTACAGCTACATTCACTTCCTGTTCTGCCCTATCCTTTCCATAAACTTTGGTATCCACTTATTTGTCCTCCAATTTTTATAATTTCATCATTTTTAAAATGTTATACAAATGAAATTGTGCAGTATATAACTTTTTGAGATTGGCGTTGTTTTTCATTCAGAATAATTCCCATAGTTTGTTCATTTTTATTGCTGCGTGGCACTCTTTGAATAGGTGTACCACAGTTTATTTAGCCATTCACCCCTTAATAATACAAAGGTGATTTCCAGTCTGGGACTGCTATAAGCATTTATATAAAAGTTTTTACCTGAACAGATATCTTTTCATTTCTTAGGATAAATTGCTAGGTTATATACTTGATATATGTTTAGAATTTTCAATAAAATTATGAGCACATGATTGTGTGGATATTTTTCTAAGTTTGCTGCTCTATTCCATTGAATGATATACTTGTCATTCTAGAAATATCATTTACTTTTATTACTGCAGCTCTATAACTGTTAAAATCAGGTAGAATAATTTGAGGATTTATCTTCGCTTCAGAATCGTGTTAATTATCTCTATATATTTTCTTAAAATCTTATCTATTTAAAAAAATCCAACTGAGATTTTGATTGGAATCACTTTAAACATATAGATAAATGTTGTAAGTCTCTCCATTTGTGTCTTTTATCATGGCTATTGTGATTATTATTATTAAATTTCTCTACTTCTTAGATTCACAGCTAAGTTTTGACTTTTTAAGCAATTGTGCCATTGTATTTTAAATTTCAGTGTCCAAATGTTCCATTGCTAGTACAATTGATTACTCAGTAATACAATAGTCTAATATCTGGTGACCATACTGAACTCACTAATTCTAGGAATATTTTTAGAGTCTTTGGGATGTCATCAGCAAATAGAATAATTTTGTATTTTTTTTCACATCATGCATATCTTTAATTTACATTTCTTTATTTCTTTTTTAAAAGGAAGGATAGAGGCTGGAGTAAAGCGGAGTAAGTAGTCAGAGAGAGGATGAAGAAGCACTTTTATTTTATTTTCATTTTGTTGTTTACATTGGTTGTCCCCTCAGGACCTGGATGTGAACCACGGTCCTTGAATACGTGGACCGCACTTCCCTGAAGGTGGATAACCTAACCACTATTCCACTAGAGCACACCTAATTTCCATTTCTTGCATTAATATACCTAATTGTACTTGCAAACTATGTTGAATAACACCAGTTGAAACAGATACTCTTGCTTTGTTCTGATCTTAGTGTAAAAGCATTATCTCACCCTTAAAGATATTAGCAGTAGTTTTTTGTGGATACGCTTTATAAAACTGAGGATGTTGCTCTCAATTTTTATTTTCCTGAGGTTTTAAAAAAACTTACAAATGAATGTTAAACTATATCATGTGCTTTTTCTGAGTCAATTGATATAATTGTGCAATTCTTTTCCCTTAATCTGTTAATATGGTCAATTACTTTGAATTATTTTTTTTAGTATTAAATCAGTCTTACATTCCTAGAATGAATCACACCTGTTTATGATCCATAATTCTTTATTTGTGCATGTATATGTGTGTAAGTGTGTGAGAGAGAGGAGAGTGTTGACTTCTCTGACAATATTTTAAATTTGTTAAGGTATTAAAATTTGTACTAATAATTTAGATTAGTCTATTCTTTTCTTTGTTGTTATTATCTTTACCCAGTTTGGTGTCTGGACAATACTGGATTCTAAAAGTGCATTAAGAAGTATAATGTCTTTTGTATTTTTCTGGAAGAATTTACAGAGAATTTATGTTAATTCTTTACATATTTGATAGATTCTCTAGTCTAACCATATTGCCTGAAGATTTCTTTTTAATTTAATTATAAATTAAATTTAATTAACAATTGTAGGTCTGTTCAAATGATCTATTTCATATTTGTAGATTAATTATATTTTTGAAGAAATGTTCCATTTTATCAATCTTCTATTGTTCATTGATGTCTACAGGTTATGTAGTGAAGTGTTGCTTTTTAAAAGGTATTTTTAAACGAATGGGTTAACTTAAAAATGATATCTTAAATCTTGAATGCATTATGAATGTTTAAATTCTAATATGTCCAAAGAAGAACTTCAGTTTTCTTAGCCGTTGTAGCCTACCTACAGTGTTTCTGTTTCACCACATTATTATGTTTATCATCTATTTGCTGAAGCCCCCAGATTGTTATCCCTAATTCTTCTTTCTGTCATACTCAACCCTACTAATTCTGTTTTGAAATACATCCAGAGATTAACCAACACTCATATCCGTTCTTGATGATTCCGCCATCTTTTCTCATCTAGACTATAGTGATGCCTTGTCATAGGGTCCTTTTTCAGTCACTACAATTTCTTCTTTATGAAGCAAACAGACCATATACTTTCCCTCTTCTTTAGACTGTTTTGATTCCATACAGACTGAAATCCTAATTCCTTACCCTGGCTCTAATACCAAGTCAGTAACCTCTGTCTTCCTCCCTGAAATCGTCTCTTCTAAGTACCCCCTGACTCAGGATACTTTAGGTACCACACCTTTCTTTCTGTCCTTGGAGGATGTCAAATTCATTTCCAGCACAAGCTTCTCTGTCTAGTTGACATGTTATTTCCTGCACTCATCTCATCATGGTTGTTGTCTGACTCCTTGTGATTTAGATCCAGGTTTCACTGTAATTTCCTAGAGATACTGTGTCTGACCACTCAGCTTACTTACTTTCTATTCTATCACCCTAGTTGCCATGGTCTTCAGAGCAGTTATTCATATTTGCTACTTTCTCACATATTCTTTCTAATTTATTCTTTTTCTAGATTGGGGTGCATGTTCCATGAAGGCAAAGTCTTTGCCTTTCTCAGTTACTGCTGCATCTCCAGGCCCTAGAACCTTGTATGGAACATAACCAACGATCAGTGCATAATTTCTACTTAACAGAATGAAAGTGCTGTCCTTCAAATCTATGACTTATTTATTTCACTCTCCAACAAACAAATGAAAAAATTCTGATCATCCCTTTTTGGATGAACAAGTGAGGCTTTAATGAAGAGTTCAGGTATAGAACTATACAAGAGTGTTTGTTTTGCGTATTTTGAATTTCAGAATACAGTCATTCATTACAAATAAATGGCAGCAAGAACTTCAAAAAAGTATGCTGCTGCTTTTGCATATGACTCTATCTTCAGCTAACATTCTGAAAATTCCTGGAAAACATGCTTAATTATCTCATTTCAAATGATTATGCTACTATGTCTGGTGGGAATGTGAAGGAATTATAGACAAGAGTGAGTTACACCTAAATATTTTTCTGTATATTATTCTAACAGTGACTCTCCCTTTATTGTAGAAGAACATTGTTTCATGCAGAGTATTGTTGAGAAATAATAATTTCAACAAGAGTTATTATAACTGGCAGGAAAGGAAGTAGTCTATAGGTATTAAATTATTTTATAACTGGTAGAGAAGGGAAATTATCTAAGAGATGCAATCCCTTGTGTACTAATGCTCACAGAGATAATATTTATCTTTATAAGAAACATTAAAAAACAAACAAACTAATATCTTGGGTGTATAAAATGAGTGAAGAAGGTTCCTAGAAACTGCTCCAGGCACTTACAAAAAAGAAACAAAAACAAACACATTGCACTTGGGGTTTTTACTCACAGCAACCTTACATCTTGTAACACTGTCCGCAGTAGAAAGTGCTGCCTGCACCTTGCAAATTCTCTGAAGTGCCCTCATTATTAGCCAGGAAGGGAATCAATCAATTGGTAAGGAGCTAGTTGCATTTTCCCTTTTAGAAATACAAATAAAAAGGTGGCAGTTTTTCTCTTCGGATCTTGTAGCAAATTACTGTTAGAACTGGGTTGCCCAGAGGCAAAATATAGGGACTTAAGAGTTGTGGTTTCCTGGTTACTGTATTTTAAAAGGGACAATGATTTTCCCTAATTTCCAAACACCTGAGCCTGGACAGTACTGAGAACACTGCCAAATTTAGCTAACAGCTTATTTTCCACCTCTGTGCCCATGAAGTGGAATATATTTTTCTGTGATAAAACAGTACTGCCTCCACTTGGTGGAAAAATCTTCAACTCTGTTTGCTGAGAATGAGGGTCAGCTTCTCCAATGAGCCTTTTCACCATTCAGACTTTCTGAATCTGATTAACACTGTATCAGGGAATTGTCTGATGTCTGACCTTGAAAAGCCTGCTTTCCTTCTCACCCCCCATTTTTTTTGTTTTTTTTGAACAATCTTGGATTCTGAGATTTCTCCCCAGCAGGTCTGATTGCCAGCAGGCTGCTTTTATTGGTCTCCCAGGGGTTTCAGCCCCAGTGACCTGTCATCTGTCCCCTCACCTGCTTACATGCTGATTCATTGATGAGCTGGCATCTCATGCCCCGCCTCCCTGTGAATGGTCTGTGAGGTTTCGATAGCTCCTAGTGAGGGATGCTGAGCTGAGCCACACTGGGTGACTACTAGTGGGAACCAGGGACCAGCTGCCTATCTGTTGCCACAGAAGAACTTGGTGACTGTACTGAGAAGCAACCTTTCTCTCAGCACCCTGTGATTCTTCTCTCCGGCTTTTGTAGCTTTTAAAAGGAATTTCTGATTCAGGCACTAACAGCTAATTCCACAGGAGTTGTAAGGCAGCCTGTGACATAAACTGAGATAGAAGTTTCCCCTCAGAGACTGGTCTTTTTTTTATTGGCACAGACTTCTGGCTCTCTTCAGAGGAATACCTTGTTGCTTAAGATGAGTGGCTGTAGAAAGCGATGTAAACGTGAAATATTGAAATTTGCCCAGTACCTTCTCAGACTATTAACAGGGTCTCTTCATACAGGTAATGACTTTTTTTTTTTTTTTTTTTTTTTGGCTAGAGATGGATAAAGCATGGTAACGAAGTTGAAATGGAATAGAAAAGGCTCACTCTTTCCGTGTTGTGCTTATTTATAACAGTGTCAATAAAAGACAATTGTGTTTGCTGAGAATCATGTTTCTAAAAATGTGCAGTGCTGCTCTAATTTGGGGGTAGAATCAGATTCTGTGGCTGTATCTTTTATGTTTCCTTGGCAGTGTTGCTGTTTAAACATGCTTTAATATAGGGAGGCAGTGTCTGCATAGTAGAAAGATTTTTTTTTTTTTAAATGCATGATTGTGTGAGGAGTTTTCCCCTCTCTCCTGCTTGCTGCAGTTTTACTGGAAAAAAATCACATAGCTGTTCTTCCTGCAGGTATTTAGAAATTCTCTCCAACTCTTTGATCATTATAATACAGAGATTATTTTTGCTGTTTAACCGTGGAACTTGGGAGTAACAGAGTTAAGGACATTTCTTTTGGATTGCTGAATTCCTTGTAAAATGTGAGAAAAATATGAAAACAGCTGAAGACTAAAATGTCCATGAGAGGGTTAGTATTTGTGTCGTTGCTGTGGATTTCAGTGTTTAAAAATTTGCAGAATTGAAATAGAAACTCTGTTTAAATCTAAGTGTTGCTAGCAGGAAAATATTTTAAAGAGGTTCCAAAATTGTGGGCCTAAACAGTTGTTTTTCGACCCATGAAATGCCTAGGCAATGGCCATCTTTCAGATGGTGACAAGTAGGTTTAAAATTGTTTGACTCTGCTAATAGATATTTTTAATGGGCCATCAAACTTCTGAGAGGCAAAGCTTGGTTGATTGATAGAATAACTACACTTTGGCTCTGGTCATGTGGAACTCTTGTTAGCTTTATTTTCCAACCTGTAATTTGCTTTCTTTCATCTAAATAATGAGAACAAATTGTCAGTCAAGAAAGCTAACCTATACACTATCATGTAAGGTTGAGAGAGGAATGCAAGCAACATTGTCTCTAAACATTATACTCGTATGGTTCATAATGGAATTGCATCTATGAGTATGTGGGCAACCTGATAAGGAAAAAAAAAATGCAAGAAAAGCTTTAACAATCCAATGAATTCTGAGAACATTATTAAGAATAATACTAATTAATAAGATTGTTATCAGTACTATTCTTTAAACAGTATATTGTTTGGATGCTTCAAAGAATGATCATTGGGAATCTGTTTCTAACTTGGAGTCATGTTGTATTTTTCAGCCAATGTTTGCATTTCTGTGACAAATACTTAGACCCTTCATTATGACTTTGCTTTATCATAGTTTTATTATAGCAAGGTGATCAATAATATCAATATATGTGTTTTAAACATCTGATGAAGGATGGTGTGCCATTTGTGATAACACTTGTAATCTTTTATCTTGCTATAAAATTAAGCAAATATTTTATACAAGAAACTTTCCCTGAGGTTTCTGTGGTAGGCTGTCTTTTCCCCTTTGATATGGCAATTTTAAGGTACTACCTATTTCACATTGAACTTAGGTGTAGCGCTCTTTCTCTTTTTCTTTTTTGTGCTTAGTCTGTTTGGAATAGTTTTCTTGAGCATATGATTTCAAAAATTGTATGAAGTAGGCAAATGATCATGAAATTGTAAACCATAGTAAATCTAAAATATAAATAGTAACTGTGTAATGTCTGGATGGTAACTTATGATCTGTATTTTAAGCCTTATCTGATACATATCTTGAAATCACAGTAGGTGGTATTTCTTCTTTCGAGCAGCAGGGAAGTCTAAACTAAGAACTTTGAGAAAGAGGACAACTATTATAAAGCAATATGATAGATTTATGACCTGGGAAATGTGCTTACAACAACTCGTTTCTTGTAAAAAATTTTCTCAGCTCAGTCTCTAATACTAAACATTGTTAAATCCAGCTGGAATCTTTACAACTGCTCAAAATGCAACTTGGAAAAGGCAATTTTTGCGTTTACTAGATTCTGTGATAATATACACCGTTCATATTGCAGGATCTAATGTAAAATTCATTAGGGCACTTTCAAGTCCCTTAGCTAGTAATTGATGAAGTAGGAAGCAGAGTTGAATTAAAGTTTTGCTTTAAGGTTGGCTGTACAAGCAGTTGCTAATTATATCCTGAACAATCAGTATATGCCTTTGTAGTTATCAACAATTTAAAACAATTTTGAATTTTTTTTTCTTTTTACCAACAAGCTCATTATCCTCCCTTTTCCAGTTAAAGATGACATGTGAGGAAATTGTGATTTTGTTTTGATACATAGCTTGCATTGACTACTGCCTTTCATTTGATACCAAAATACTGATGCTTTTATACTCACAGAAATTATGAAACACAAAGAAACTTTCATGGATACAGATTCTTCTTTACTGTGTCTCACTAGTGTTATCACAAGCTATAAGAAAGCAATTTTTCTTTCTGAAAGATTTTTATGTAAGGTATGCAAGTTCCTCCCTCCCTAGGATTGCTTACAAATAAGTCATTTAGTTTGTGATTTTTCTATAGTCTTTAATATGAAGATTTAATATTATAGAGAGTGCAAATTCAGTTGTAAAGACATGTCCATATCCAATACCCAGTTAAAACAAGATACTTTTATTTTATTGTAAAGGAAAGGTACAGGCAGAAATGAAGGCAAGTAGGTAGGCAGACAGGAAGAAAGAGAAATATTTTATTTTGTTTTTATTTGTTTGTTCACACTGGTTGTTCCAAGTCCCAGACTGGAACCCAGGGTTATGTGGCCTGTGCTCCTTTAGAGTGACTGACCTAACTGCTACTCCACCAGGGTATTCCAAGATATGTTTATTTTACCAGAAATGTCTTGCATATTTTTATCAGGGTAAATTACTTTTCAAAGAGTGACTTTTATAAACACATATATTGGCTTTGATTATTAAAATATAAACATTTAAAAACCCTTTGCTATATTTAATAAATCTCAGAAATGTATTTCAAATACTACAAGTTAATGACTGCCATGTTCTCTGCAGTGAGGTGTTAATGCAGAATCACTTATCCTAATTTCTACTGACTTAGAAACCTATATCTTGATGTACCACATTATATTCAATTTGATATGGGGCTCACATAATCAAGATATTCTTATGCATCTGAATAAGTGGAGATTCTTTAGAAGACTGGAATATAACATGAGTAATTTGACACTATATTGATGGGCAGCTTGTGTATACTGGAACCCACAGAACCCACCCCATTTCTATAAACACTGCTCCATTAAGAAAGGGGGATAATATTACAGATATACAATTTTCAACAATTTTTCTTTGTGTCTGAAATTGAACCTTGGAATATTTTGATATTATTTGGAAGTTGCATTGACATTTGTCAATTCTATATACATATTTTTCTTTAAAAACCAAGACCTGAAGACATTTTTTTTTTTTTTTTTGGCAAGTATTCCCTAAACATGTCTGAGGTGGATATCACCTGGAGCTCTGTTTCAAACTTTAAGATTGCAAACTACAGGTGTGATGAAGCTCAATTTTCTGCCTAAGTGAAACAAAAACAATTTAAGCCAAAAAATCCTGTTAAGCATTGCATCGATGCTTGACTATTGGGTTAAGGCATTTCAAAAGTAATGAAATTATGCAATTAGAAGCATGAGATAAGGTATTCAGCTTTCCATTAAATAGTTAACAGGAGTGGAGGGGGAGAGAGAGAGAATGTTTTGCAAGTTTTCAAGGAGTTGTTTTTAGTCATATCACTGTTGAAGTTACTTTCAGTCAAGCACATCGTAAAGCTAGTGTACAAATACGAGGTAAAATAAAGGGTGACCATTAGTGAAATCAGAGAGTTAACAAAATCTGCTACAAGCCACTGTGCTTCATTTTTCTATCTCTTTTCCCCCATGATTACAAATCACAGGATCAAGATTTCAACACCCTTTGATTTTCCTCCATCTCTGATGCATTTAAGCATAAAGCAGATACATCTCCTGCTACATGTATGTTCCTCAGACTACATATTTAAAATTCACAAAACTCATGTTTAATCCTGACAAAAGATGACAGGCACTTCTATTTCCTAGTTCATGTGGCTCTGACATGTGAAAATTGAATTAACAATTTATGTTAACTTGGCCTGCCAGCTGTGAAATTTTGCTGTTCTTGATTAAATTTATTTTTTAATTCATTCAAATTATGCTGATTAAGGCACATTGTATTTCTTATAGCAAGATGTAAAATTGGAATGATTGGAATGCACACAGAATGCCACCATATTGTAGTGTTGTCTTGTGCCCTTCCTTCTACTGAGACTTCAGAAAGGAAGAAATTAAGGAAAAGTGATAGCATCTTTTATACTTGACTTGTGCTGCTTTTCTCAGCAGACTTTACATTTTATACTTTAAAAGAAGAATATTTTGTTTTCCTTTAATAAGTCTAACTTTTCAATCAGAACTGAAGGGACATTTGGGGAATACAGGAATTTGTCTAATCTCAAATTCTGCCATTGTTGCCAAATCTGCTTAGTAGATCCCTGATTTCAATGGGTAAAACACCTATATACACATATTATTGGTTACCTTTTCATGTCAGAATGAAATCTACATGTTTGAAATCTTCGTATATTATGTTATTTGCCACATAACTGGTATATTAGGCAGACATAGCCCTTAAAGTCTCTTCAAAAGATAACTTTATTTTTAACCATTGTGAGGACTTCAAAGTAGTAAATGATCTGATCTCATATGTTGAACACTTAGAAGTCAGTTGTTGATGGATGCAATTGTTACTTGAGTTCTCAAAGGCAAGTTAATATTGATAAAAGGAGCTACATTTGTCCCTATTCATGTAGTCAGAACCTTCTTTTAGGGACGTTGCCACAGCATAGCAGTGTCTCATTTAAGTACATGAAGAGATATTCAGTTTGAGATATCTCACAGTTTGAGACAAAGCCTGTTAAGGCTGTCATACATTGATTGTGCTCTGTATCGGTTATGTTTCTGACAAGAAGAGATCTCACATTCTCAGAAAAAATTTATTGAATGGGCGGTGTTTGTGGATAACCAACAAAGAGTAATGTATACTCTGAAGTCATTAACAGGAGCTGTTGAAGAAGCAAGACATAGAGCCATATCTGGTACCTGGGGAAAATATATGCAAAAGATGCCTCCACAGGAATTGTGGCTTTTCATACAGGAACATAGTCAACCCACAGGAACTCTGGAGGAAAAAATAAGTTTCTGGTCTCTCTTCCTCCTACCTTCAGTATTTTTGTTTTTTGTTTTTACTCACGCTTCCATTCACTGGTCTGTCCTAGAAGCCAATGGGAAAGCTACTAAAGGAGGGTGATTATGCTTTTATAAAATATTTGCTCACCACAGGTTTTAGCCACTGACCAGACTTTCTTTGTTTAAAATTACTAGCCATTCTCTGATTGCTTTCCCTCAATAGATACTGAAAGTGCAGGATCAAGCATATTACACCCTTGGATGACTCATAGAGCTCTTATCTTTCTTTCCCATCCTCATGATGATCATTATTTATCTTTTACTTTTATTTTACTATAAACTCTTTCCAAAACCTCTCTGTTTATTAAATTTGTAAGTAAAATAAACCCATATCTTAGAGAGATTGACTGTTTTCCAAGGAGATGTGACTGAAATTCACCAAAATAAGTGATATTGAGATAATGCAGCCTATTATAGTACACTATGTGTTGTTATATTAGGTTGTAATATTATATTATGTTGTGTTATATAATATTATGTTTTGTTGTTGTATTATGTTGTGTTACGTTATATTATACAGGCATATAGTACTATGGTATAACAATTCCGTATGATATAGTTACGGTTTGTCTTTGCTAGGTACGGTGATATATTGCCTTTGACAAAGTAGATTTTCTCTCCTTTGTCCAGCATTGGATCACATTTGTGGGTTGGCATGTGGGGGTGACAGGGAGGGCTAAAATATGAGCAATTACCCTGACTTATAGAAGACAGAAAAGTCTAACTGATATGATAAAAAATCAGCGCCAATATGTTGTTCTCAGAAATGCCAAACAATTTGACAAACTAGATTTTCTCTAGTCTCTGCAGGGCATGGCTGTATGCCTAATGTTATCCATTTCTTCTGCCTGATGGAGATACTGCAGTGATATCAGGAAGTCTCAAGATGTACTTAGTTTGGGACTGATGTTCACTTTTTTTATAGGGGAATTCATGAGTCTCTGCAAAAGATCAACACATAATAATGTGTGAGGAGTTTCAACTAATCATTATTTTCCAACTTCAGGGAGATGAGTCAGAAAGCAGAACTGAATGGGCGACTGGGATAAAGGAGGAGGAGTGTGGTATTTGGGGTTGGCTAAATCAAAACATTTTGTGGGTGAGGGGGATTGTCATAAACCTTAATTGCTCTTACTAGTAGATTGCAATACAAACTACTGGCAAAGCTCAACAGACTGTTCAACATTCCCTGTGCAGAGAAATACTTCCATGACTTACTGAGTAATCAGGTAGTCAGTGTTGATTTTCATCAGTTAAGCACCTGTTCAGATCCCATTTCTCCCCACTTAGAATTGTCTTTATTCTCTGATATGCATTGATTTTATTCCTTTGGCCTCTCTCTTAGTGTAAGGTGTCTGTCCCATGAATTTCAGCATTTAATTACTCATCAGCATCATATTATTTAACAGTCAGGTGACAGTCATAATTCACATTAATCAGAATCTTTTAAAAGACATAAATAATATTTAATTCTCCAGCTCTGCCCTAACACAGTGTTTATTATATAGTATCTGTTCAAAGATAAAGTTCAATTCCTTACAATGTTGTGAGAGATTATCATAAATATCAGTTTCTTGCTCTATGTAATTAGGTAAGTTTATTGTTGAATCACATTATCTGACTTGAACAATGCCATTTGAAAACTCCATAGAGAACCTATCACGAGATACCAAATGTAGAATGTGGTGGAATATATAAAATAGATTTGTCAGAATCTACACTCTCTCTTTGTTTCACTACATAATTGTCCTTCCACAAATTCACTGGGAAGAGCTGTGCGATAACTTTCATTCTCCAGTCAGTGATATTAGTGCTCTATCTCTGTATGTTTAATCTAAAATAGCTTCCTCAAATGACTTTCTTTAAAATCATCATTTTGAAATTTCTTTTACAGATAGGGTGTTCAAAACTTTTGAGAGTAAAAGGAGGTAATCTTAATAATTGCAATGGAAAAAAACAAAAACATGCATGAACCCAGACTGTCCAACACAAATTGGGATATCTGATCACCATCTAAAATACTTATTTTATTGCAAGTATCTCTAAAACTGAGCCATACTCTCCTTTTTAAAGATCATATTTTTTTCATTATTGTAATCCAGTGTCTAGACCATGCCTAGTAATAAATGTGTAATAAGCCATCATTGGATGTCTGACTAAATTGTACACCAGTATTTTTTAGGGAACAGTTATACCATTTCCTGCCCCTGTTTACAATATGTTTTCCACAAAGTGGCCTATATTACTTCTCATCCCAGCCATATCAGCTACCATTCTAATCTTTAATGTGTTTCTGCTGCTCTCTTACCTCTGTCCTGTACTTCTTCCCATGAGAGAAAATGGTGGATAATCCAGAGCCCTTGAAATATGAATTCTAATTGTACACAAAGGAGATGTAACTACACCTTTTAAAATGGGGGTAATTTCTATATACTTGCTCCTAGTTTTCAAAAGTCATATATTATGTGGGTAGCTGATGTATAAATGTGTTAGGTGTTTGTGCTTTCTTATTTTTCTACAATAAGCATATTATATACAATGATTGCATTTTAATTTAGTTTTAAAATAAAAAAATAATTAAAATTATAGTTCTTCCAGTCTCCAACTAAGGTGACATATTTGCTAGAAACAAAGAAAAACAAATGTACCATATATATGTTATAATTTTAGAGGCTACCTTCCATTTCTCTATATGGCTATCATATATCAATCAGTTGATCTGTTTCTATCTCAAGTTTTCTTCTCCTGGTTGTTAGTAACCTGGAGAAATTTCTAACTTCCTCAGGCTCAGTACCATCACCTCTAAAATGGGAAATTTTCCTTTTGCAAGGTTTCCAGGTTAAGATAAGCTTAACACCCATCAAATGATCATGTTCTTCTATAATACATGATTGAGATTCATAGAGTCTGTTTTATTATGGCATGTACATGAAAGAATTTCCTACCCATTTTATAATTTCCTGAGCCAAACAAAAGTCAAAGGACTTCAAAGAGTTATAAAGCCAATTCTGTAAAAGGCTTTTAGAACTGTAAAGATCAGTTTGATATTGTATCTACTACAATATCCCAAGGGAAACTAAATAGCCAAGTGCTGGGCATATACCCAAATACATGCAAATGAACCTTCCAATGATGCCCTCCTAGCCTGTCTCTGAATAAGAGCAGAGTCCCTGATCTCTGGAGGTTAATAAAGCTTGTTCCAACTTAAATTAGTGAAAGTGCATAGTGCAATGACGGTAATAAAGAGACTGTGTATACCATGTCGCATATAAAGAGCTGTACTGGAATATGTTTTTAGATCATAGACATGTCAGATCTCAATGGATCTTCAACATCATTTAATTTGACTTATTTATTTTCATAGGAGATAACCAAGGCCTGAGTGACTCAAGGGATTTTACTGGCCAAAAAGTTAGTTACTATTCCATTAATCAACTATTTCAGACATTCATTATTTTTACAACTATATATTGTAATATTGTGTCTATGGTGGTGCCTTAGTCAGATAGAAATACCTGGTATTGACACTCAAGAAGACTGGACCTTAAACTTAGCAACATCTCATTGTAGCAACTGACCTTGAACAAGTTTGTATTCTTCTTATGTTATGTTTTCTTTCCAGGAAAATTAAATGATCTCAGTTCAAACTGTTATCAGGTACTTTTTCCAGAAAGCCGTTTTAAGAATTGTAGCTGGGATCAGTGTTCATCTGAGTAGTCCTCAGCCCTGTTTTGAAAGCTGAGAAACCAATGCAAAGTATAGCAGCTAATATCATCCAATTATTTTGGGGTGCTCATACAAGGTTAAAGTGTTCAATTTGTATCAACTTAAAGTTTCCAGAAAGAAAAGAGAATATTTGTCTTGAAGATCTCCTTTAAACTTATATTTAAAGTCAGTAAACTTGAAAGGTTTTATTTAATTATTCTTTAATACTCTCATTAAAAATGCTCTTATCTAAAAATGACAGATCTTGTGTAGTGCTCCAAAGGTATTTTTGCTAAAGATATTTTTGCTAAATCGTCACAAGTCTTGAGTCCTAATAATATTTCTTAAAATAGTAATTAAATGAAGTTTTTATTTTTCTTCATCAAAGTTGACTGTATTTATCTTCACTACTTTCTGGGATATAATTTGTAAAGAAATTAAAAAAAATGAAAAGTAGAAAATATCAACTTCAGAAGTCAGCATTAAGAACTGCTGATTCCTTTAATTGTTTTTGAAATATTTAAGGAGATGTGAAGTAATTAGATATAAAATCTATCCTTAAGGAAGCCAAATTTATTTAATACTTACATGACTTTATGCTTTAGGGTCACTTATAACCAATAAAATATGATCAGGAAAAATGTTTTATTGTGAAATATGTATTAAAATGTCACAGTGTGAAGACTGAATGCTCAATGACTATCATTTGGTAGTTCAGAACAAGAAAAATATTCATTAGAAATGTGAAATCAGTCCATTCCAGTCTCTAAATAGGTAATTGATGATAGTCGCTTAGGGAGTAGATCTTTAAAGTTCTTGTCAGAAGAAAACAAATCATAACTGTGCATGATGAGACAAGTTAACTAGATTTATTATAGTTATCATTTCATAACATATCTGAATATGAAAAATGTATACCTGAAACAATTGAAATATGACAATTTTGTCACAATTAAAATAATATAGATACGCTACTTTCTTCCTTTGTTTTTGTTCCATTTCACATGATTCTGTTATTCGTATTTCTTTTTTTTACTTAAATGAGAATATACTATAGATCCTGACCTTCATGGCATGTTATTAGACCTGTCTCTGAAATATGTCCTTACCAACCATTAGCACCATAACTTTTGGCAAGTTATTTTTCCTTTCTTAGGCCCAGTGACCTCCTGTCTTCGAGGAAATAATGACCGTGTCACCTTCAGAAGGATCTTGATAATTATGCAAATAATTTGAAGACTTAAGATAGTGCCAGATACCAAACAATTGTTCAGTAACAGATCTATTATAGTATTAATGTCCATAAGTTCATCAAATATTTATTCAACTGCCTATTCAACTGAGTGGAGTATTCCACTCAGAGTGTGTGTGAAGTACTTGAAGATAGCTGCATTGTAAAAGAAGTTTAACATTTAACGGAAGAGTTAAAACATATTCAAAGACCTTAATATAGACTTCAGTGTGTTCAGTGCCAAAGGAGAGATAAAGAACTCAAAGAGGGAGTCCACTTTGTCTTGGCCCAAGAAAGACATTTGAGCTGGGTTTTAGTAGCTATGGGTTTGAAAATGCTGAGTTGGTGACTTGACCTCCCAGGAAAAGCAAAGCAACAAAGGAAGAGGATATACAGAGAGAAACATACTGTTAAATTTCATTTATCCATTTGTGAAATGATACCCTTTGCTAGATACTATTCTGGGAACTTGTAATACAGCAATAAACAAAAGATCGTTGCCCTCATGCAGCAGAGAGATGGATAATAATCATACCATCTTGCTAAATTAAATCATTTGTTAGTGGCTGAAAAGTGCTTTGGATAAAAGTAGAACAGGATAAGTGGATGGGAGAGATGTGGAGGTTGGCATTTGTGTTAGTTTTCTAGAACTGCCATAAGAAATATCATGGATTTGGTGACTTACAGAAATTTATATTCTTATAGTTCTGGGAACTGGACATTCAAGTTCAAGGTGTTACGAGTTTGGATTTCTTCTGAGGTTTCTCTCCTTGGCTTGCAAATCGCCAACCTCTCTCTTAAGTCTTCATTTGATATTTAATCTGTGAGGACAGGTGTCTAATATTTTTGTTTAAATTTCCCCTTTTACAAAGGACACCATAGTGTTCATTCTAAAGACTCCATTTAACTAAACCACCTCTTTAGAGACCTTATCTATATTCCAAGGTTCTGGGGGTTAGGGATTTAACAAATCATTATTAGGGGAACACTGTCAGCTCAAAATAGGGTGGTAATTATTTGAATAAAGTGTCAGGATAAACTGAAAGAATGACATTTGATCAAAATCTTGAAGCAATCAAGAAAGCAATGGAAGTATATGGAAAAGCATAACCCAAGTAGAGAAACCATTTACAAGAGCCAAGGTAAGCTTGTGTTCACAGTGTGCATGGAACAGAAAGCAGGTTAGTTAACTGGAATAGAGAAAAACCAAAGTGATAGGACTAATGGACGTAAAGACAGAGACACAAACATTACCAGAAAATACAAGAGGTCATAGGTCACAGTGACATCCTGAACATTTGCTCTGAGAACCAGCACAGGATTCTGAGCAAGAGTTACAGCATATCATCCCAATAAAGGGCTGTTCTTTTAATTATGCAGTTGGAGTTGGTCAATTATAGCCTGAGAGCTAAATCAAACCCAATGCCTGCTTTTGTATGCTCCATTACTTGCACATTGTTTCTAGTTTGGTAATTGATAAAGTATCAAAAGGAGAATACTATTTTATGACATGAGACAATTATATGAAATTCAAATATAGCCTCCCCCCAAAATATTTTAGTGAATTATAGTCATACTAATTAATTGACAGAGTACCTAGCACTGCTTTTGCATTGCAATGGCAGAATCCAGTCTTTGTAAGTCAAATTGCAAGATGCCCAACATTTACAGTATTTGCCAACTGGCCCTTATGAGTTCTCTAATACCTACTAGAAAGGGTCAACATAGAAATAGGTGAGAAGAGTGTGACTCAGCATGGAGCGGTGGCCATGGAGACAAGAGTGGACCAGCACTACTAGGGAAGCCAAACGATTGGGAGAAGGGTTTGGAAGCGTGGGTTTCGAGAAAGTGATGGAATTTGAATGCACTGCAGTGAAACGGGATATCCCTGTGGCTTTTAGGCTGATACAACACCTTGGTAGCAGTGCTGTAGGAATCTCATTAATAGCAGATGGCCCCAGGGGGTTGATTGCAATGGTCCAGACAAGTCTGCTGGTGGCAGAAAATGTGGGGGGGAAGAAGCCAGTAAAAAGGTAGGAGCCAGAACACCCTGAATACAAGGATCAGCTTTTCTGTTTTCTGTGCCAGGGAGGAAACTTCTGTGATAATGTAGCAGTTTTCAAACAACTTTAAAAATATCTTGAAGTGCTAGAATACTAGTATTCTAATTATATACCCTTTGAATTAAAATAGAGTTCTTCAAGTGAATCAGGACACTTTTTACAATTTAGACTTTTGGATGTGTGGTATTGAAAATAGGAATTCAAAAGAAGATCATCAGTCATCCTTGAGGCACTTCCAACCTGGATTTCCAGCTTATTTAATTAGCATGTATTGGTTAAAAGCAAAAATATTTAGCTTGAAAATTCAGTTTTGTTCTGTAAAATCCTTTTATGACCTAGATAGTTCAGTTGTAGTTTAAAAGTTCTTCTATAGATTTTCATTATCTTTCCTAAGATATTTGAGTCCTGTTTTTTCTAATATGTGTTATAGAAGATTGGGTGAAAGGACATTTCATTCCATTTTAAGTGTTCCTTAAATCATTTCAGTTATAGAGTTCACATAAAAATCTTTGCTTCTTCCTTAAAATTAACTCTTTATTTTCATAAAGTGTAACTGCAATATAAATTTTTTAATCTTATGCCCTACATGTAAAGAATTAATATTTTATACATTGTGATCAAAGTTATACAAATTTTCTTCATAATATTTTCCAACTTTGTTGAGTCCATGTCTCCAAGTGTCAGTGAAAGTAAATAAAGCTAAAATACAAAATACTCCAAATATATGAGAGTATACTAATGTCTTATAAATATTCTTTAAAAAAGTTATACATCATAAAATAGACCTCCAACCTAGAGCAGATTTATTCATATATGAAGGAGTGCAATGTTCCTTGAATGAATATATTTCTGATGAAGGACTCTTTCAGACAAAGCTGTTTTCTGAATTTGGACTCATTAAAAGAAGCATGGAATATCTCTTTTGCAATTAGGAAAGGAAAGTATGATCTCCTATTTATCTAAAAATAATCATTTTTCACCAACAAAGGAGAGGTGGCTCAGTATTCTGACTAGGATTTCCAATGGAAGAGTCATGTCTGGACAAAAGTTGAGGGTGAGTTATCCAGGTTATGATTTAATTTTGGAAGTGTCACTCAAGTTAACATTGAGATATTCAAGTTAACTCAGTGATAAAATTCATATTTTTTAAATTTGATCTTTGTTAAAAGAGGGGTCATTTTACCGTGTCTCAAAAGCTTGCTGACTTCAAGATGTCAGAGACAAAAGGGTTGTAAATAAATGTTGGTAATGAAAAGATCTATCTGAAGATAGTCATAGTGTAGAAATGTAGTCAGTGAGTCTCCACTCCTTTACCATCAATTTTCTGAGGAACCTGAGACTCCTGGAGGTTGAGCTCATTGAGTGTAATGAGGTTTCAGTGGAGTTGTCTCAATGTATCTTTGTTGTTGTACCAGATTCACCCCACAGAATAGTGGCCGTGCTTGGCCTAGAACCTTGTTCCTGGTCTAATAGCTCCTTTTTCTTTCTGCTAGAGTCTGGACTACAAATACTCCAAGCATGTAATGCATACATTAGTAGATGTAAGCAGATTTGACATGAACCTTAGTCTTGGCATATTAAAAATCAGTTGGATCACATAATAAGTAAGAGTCATGTTTATGCTTTCTACTGATACTTGATAGCATCAAAGGGCACCCTCCAATTACTATAAACATGTCTTTTTCACCGCTCAAGACCACAGGACTCTCCATTTTGAACAGGAGAACAGATCTGACTCAAACTTTCACCAGGCAAAGGGATAAATGTAATTTTGAGACTATTAGGACCTGGAACACATTTTGTTTAGAAGGTAGTTCTTATGAATTTCTTTCACGTATGGTAAATACATGATTTTATTTTTATGAGAACAAATTATTTTATTTTATAATGTGTTTACCTTAATGACATCAACTTAGAGGTGACACAAAATACGGTAGAGCTCATGAAAGAGATACCGGGTGGAACACCAATACTGCACAACCATGAATGGGATTCATGGTTGACAGAACTTTAGAAATATGTCTCTAGGAACTGCCGTGATTGATTTATCTAAAGAAACAAGTAATCCAGTATAGGGAAAAACTCCTGTAATAAGAGCAGGAAGACCATTTGTAGTTCTTGATTTGTGGGTATGAATAGTCAATGCCAGCTGCTTTCGTCAAAGGTAAAATGAGGGAGAACAGTGCAGACAGCCAAGTGTGCTGCAGCTTTGCTGTTCTAAGTTAACTTGCAAAGGTTTAAACATTGTGGTCTTCCAGGTTTAATATTTAAAACAATGAAGGAACATTATCCATTCATCATAACCAACAGGGGATATGTTGCCCCCAGTAATCACTATTACTACACTTTTGCCTCATCAAAGCTATTTTTACCCCATAGTCTACAAATCAATTTAATCCTCTAGAAAGCAGTCCACACATATGATCCTGTAAACACACACACACACACACACACACACACAATTTCCTTGATCTGTGAACTTCAATGTCCATCAAAGACAAGTTTCTGGTTATTACTCCAACAAAAGATTTAGACTAGGATCTATCTCAGTAAGTATATCAAAGAGTTCGAAGTATTGCTTTCACTCTACTGGCAAGTTATTAATACTCTCCATTCGAAATCTGATTTGTTAAAGTTTTTCAGTTAAAGTGTTTAAAAGATGAAGTATGATGATAGAACACAGTTTTATCTTCATTTCTGTTTCAAACATGCCCTGTAACGCATACAGATATGAGCTGATTTCTTTGGGTCTTAAAGTGAGTTAGGATTCACAAACCTTATATAAAAGCATGTGGACAATGATTTGCTGATTAATCTCCATGTAAAATTTAACCAGTTCTTTAATAACATGGACTATAACTTAGTCAAGTAGACATAATGAACTGAGCAATAATTATTTCTACTTCTCTCTCACTTGTTTTCATATTGATTTTCTTTCATTTTATTCTCCAGAGGAACAAGTTACATTTTCAAAATGTAGGATTTGGAATAAAAGTTATATTAAATAGAGGTTTCTTTATTTAATATTCCATTTTAAAATAAGATTTTCATTCTTACTGCCATAATCTGTTTGAATTAACTTTGTCTTCATAATTAAGCACTGTATCTTACTTATATTATCATTGTTAAGACTCAATACTGCAATTAATTTGCTCAAGATTAAACTGGTGGTGGATGTGGTATGATGTGCATGTATTGTCAGGTGCAAATTTAAGATCTTGGAAATCATAGAATAGTAAACAAAATGAACACAGTAAAAAATTGAAAAGAACGAGATTAAACTAGTTAGTATCAAAATGGAAGTCAGTATCTCTAGATCAATTAAGTGAATCAGAAGATATAAAGAAAATTATCTGAAATAATATACTTATGAGTCATTTGAAGTAGACACTCATTAATTACAGACATGGGCAGGTAGTTTCAACTCTCTTATTTCTTATTTCATAGAGTCATTTTATTTGTGAAAAGCATTTTATCATTTGAGATATACTATATAAATGGTACTGGCCAATGACTCCCACCTGCAGCTCTTCATACCCTGTGTGGTCCACTCTGCCATTGTACCTGAGTTAATCTGTGTGAACATCGGCATTTGCAGATGATGGTATGTTATTTCCAACATTAGATTATGAAAGATACTGTGGCTTTCATCATAGTCATACTCTTTCTTTATTGGGGAAGGCAGTGACTATGTTATGAGATCCGTCTATGGAAGTGTGGCCTCCCAACAACAGCCATGTAAGTGCACCATCTTGGAAGCAGGTCCTCCAGCCCTGTTAAGCCTTCAGATGCCTGCAGCTCTGGTCTACGTCTTGATTGCAATCCCAAAAGAATCCTGGACCAGAGCCATCTAGCTCAACTAATTCCATGACCCTAATCCACAGACACTAAGATAAATATTTAATGTTTTAATTTACTAAATTTGAGGGTTATTTGTTACCTAGCAATATACGACAAGGTCATTGTTATCTTAAGAGTCACGTGTCCCTCCCTCTATCTCTTATAAGGAGCCTTATAATACATTTTGGTATCTGAACCAGACAGAAGCAGATTAAGAAACAAACAAACACAAACATACCTACAGACAAATATTCTAAATTAATGAAAGCAATATATATGTAATATACACTGTTCCACAAGCGATGAGTAAGTTATGATCCAAAGATTATGACTTTAATTAATGGCTCCAGCAGCTACAGGAAAGACTCTTATTGTCCACTTCTCAAAAAAGGAAACCAAAATTGACAGAGGTTAAGTAATTATCACCTTATAGATATGTTGCAGATCTAGTATTTTAAATCAGAGCACTCTTATTATAAAATCCCTGTTTTATATGTTAAGGCAGCATCTATTAACTCTACGAGAGCAGGTAGGGCCTGCACAGTTTTACTGCAGGCGCCTTAGTACATCAAAGGGAACTTGTTTCACTTACTTGAAGCTTCAGACTGAGATCCAGAGGGATGCATTTGTCTGAAGTTGGACCTTTGAGTAAAAGAGCCATTGCTGGGGCATAATTCAATTTTGTAGCCATCTAATTTTCTTCCTGGGAATCATTAGCCTTTTAAACTAAATACTTATTCTTTCAAACCATTAGGGCTTCACCCCTCAGACCCTTTTATGTACTTCGTAGCACAGGTTTCTGGATGGTTCTCAAAGTATTGTCACATCCCTGCTTCTGCATAAAGCTACCAGAATTGTGTGCAAACATTATATAGATCCACTAACAGCAATAGAAAAAAAAGGATGTCTAGCTAAAAGACAAATTGGATTCTGTTGACATTAGAAATGTGATGAAGCTTTTGTGAAACAGAGTTGATGGAGGATATTCATGCAGAGAACAAATTCTCATTGTGCCAGTGGTAGAAATGTTCTCCATATTTACTTGGCCTCCATTATAATTCTAAAGCAGATCCAAATCATTCTATGATGAGAATTGTAGTGATATCCATGAAGAAGGAAGACCCTCTCAAAACCAATGTGTTGGCTTCTAAAAAATTGCTATATTGTTGATTATGACAGTTCAGAATCTTTTAGACCCTGGTAAAACTTTCTTAAATGTGGTTGGCTGCCTTTGAAGCATATCTGCTTACTTTTCTAGCCAACCATTCTTGTTAGATTTTGGAACTTCAAAAAGCTCTGACTGTTCATAATTCAATATTTTAGTGACACATTTTAGGTTTCTAAATCAGTTTTATGAGACATGCGATAAAAATAAAATCAGTCTGTTGAGCACTTATGGTGCTCAGTCAACTCTGAATATGACCTGTAAGAAACAGACTGGAAACAATGACACTGAGTAACCCATTTTTGTTAAAAGCAAAATAATGATTAAACCAGTGAAAAACATAACCAATTACTAAATTTTTTTAAAAAACTTTTCACTTACATGTTTTTATTTTGTCTATTTTATCAGTGGCAGTTGAGGTCCATGATTTAAGTTAAATATAATTGGTTTTATGATCTAAACTTAATGGCAATGCTTTATGTGAATATGGAGAAATGTTCGATGTGTTGCTTTCTCATTCAACTTCCGATGTGACTTGTTCAAGTTGGTAATAAATCCTAATTGAAGACAATCTATATTTCTACCTGTGTAAAAACTCACCTCATCAATTGCGAGTATCATGCATAGAAACCAACAGATATTCCAGGATTCTCACTGTTATAGAAGATTAGAAGACTTACAATTAGGTGTTATAGAATAAGATTGTTGTGAAAAGTTGAATATCCTCTAAGCAATAGGTATATTTTTTACAATGACATATAGCACATATATTTTACTTTGGAAAATACTCATTCTTTCCCAAAGTGACTTTTATTCTATATTATAGAACCAAAAAGGGGCAGGATATTTCACCACAAATGCTTTTCACTTTGGAATTTATGTTCTTGAAAATGTTCATGTTTTACCAAAAGAATAGTGGTAAGTTTTATTATAATGACATAAAAAGTTTAAGTAATATAAATGCACATGAAAGTTGACCAATTGGTTTCTTCTTCAGTAAACATCTTAATGGGCAGTCATATGGACTCTGGACCCAACTACTTTAATCAAAATCTTGTTTTTTCAGGTAACAGTTATATAAATTTGGTATTTAATCTCTTCTATGTCTCAGTTCCTTAACCTGTAAATTGAGGAGAATAATAGCCTTTATCTCATAATTCTATAGTGAGAATTAAATGAGTAAAAAAGAAAATGTTTCAAGCCATACTTGCCTCTAATTGGTATTATCTGGGTGTTAAGGATTTCATGTGAAATGATCACAGAACTGGAATCTGACGTAATACAAGTGCTCACACAATTTGGAGATTTACATGACTAAGTGATAGATGAGTGAGCAAAAGAGAGAGATAGAGGATTGTATGTGTGTTCATGGAAAATATAGTCCATAAGTGTTAGTTTTGTTATCAGCATCTAAGTTAGACCAGATACTTCAGGCATTATCCTCCAGCATAGCTATTTTTTTGTCAGCAAAACATATTTTCCTTCAACTGCTAGGGATTAGTTAGCCAAAGCAGATTTCTCAGAAAAGGTTAATGCTATTTAGACCATGTTTCCACTTCATATTTTAGAACTAGTTTGCTTAGGCTAAATTTCAATGTTTTCTTTAGCTGTATTTTTCTTTTTGATTAATTTTAAGTACGTTTTGACATATGGCTATGTAACCACCTGTCCTTTCAAAAATAGTTATCTATGGCTATATTTTCCAAGGTCCATTCTTTGTTCTCCTATGGAAACAGTGGAACATATATTGAACACATACTTGAAGTGGTTCTATGTGGATTAACTGTCTTACAAGTTAAAAAACATATGAAAATAGATAGCATATACTCTTAATAAGTAGTTATTAATTTTAGGTTATATAGTTAAATGTATGATCTATAAATATATAATGTATATAATATATAAATGTATAATTTATATTCCTAATGAGTAGTCATTAATTTATTGATTAGACATTTAACTATGTCACAAAAATAATATGTATATTTTACATGCAAAAATGAAGTGTAAAATATTAAGACAAATATAAAACAAATACCTTATTATTTTATTGGTAATAAAACTCAACAGTTTTTGCTCTTATGAAAATTTTTTAAGTGTAAGCATCATATTATTGAATTATTTCTTGTAAAATAATCATGTAGTATTTATAATAATTTTAGTGAGAGCAATGTGATTATATATTCTTAATTATTTTGGAAGGTCTTGTTTCCACCACCTTTTTCTATACTTTAGTTTCAAACTTAGTTCTAATTTCAGTATATTTTATACATGTTTTTAATGGTTTCAAAGTTATTCCATGCATAGATATATCAAAATGGAAGGAGCACATTAGATCTCTTGCTTTACTGAGTCAGAATATGTGTTTTCCCTTCATCTGTGCCTTCATGCACCAGTCCACATCATACAGTTAGAGTGAAGTTCATTTTTAAGATGCAGAAAATAACTATGATCCTGAGAACACCTTGATAATTTCACATTACTTAGGAGATAGACATGTCTGATCTGAATATATCATTTCTGTTACCTGTCATCTCACTGAGACTAAGATCTTGCTAAGGAATTCAGGAGTACCCTCTACTGTGCTCTTGTCCTGAGTGTGCATTAGGGGTATTGTTTGCAAGTCAAATTCCTTTGTATGATTCATTGATTTTTGTTGCCTCTTTTGTGAGTGTGAGTTGGAATGAAATGACACTGCTGTGATCTGGAAATCTATTTAAGGAAGCTCAGACATGCCGGGTACCACTGCAGTGTGCCGAGTGTGTGTGGTGTCCCACTGCACATCCTGTGCCACCAGAGCACTTTCTTTCCTTCTATCAGACAAGTCTGTGCTTTAGTGACACAAATCTTCTCATGAAGACTTGGTGTAACTTAATTCTCTCTTAAAAAGTAAATAGAAGCAGTAGTCATAATATTTTATACAATTTCCCTTCCACACTTTGTCCCACATCCATTCTGGAGACCATTTAGGGAATTAAAAAATCATTGTGGTCTCATCTTTTTGTGAAAAAAAAAAATGGCTTATCTGTGTGATGCAATTAGACAATATCATCATTTTGAAATTTTAATACAAAAACATAAAATCTTGTCTGGCACATTGCTGTTGAGTGAGATTTCAGCACCCTGTGCAGATTCCTCTTAGAGTGTTGTGATTTCTATCCCAGACTCTCTCTTCAGTATCCTTCCTGACACACCCCAATGCCCAGTGAACCCAGTCATGTTAGAAATGACATCACTTATGTACTGTCTTTAATCCTAACATACCCTGTAGTAACTTTTCAATAGATTTTTTTAATGAATAAACACAATAAATCACAAACAGAGGTGATGGGGACTGCAGAGAAATATATTGTCCCATAGACAAATGTGAAAAGGAGAATTGGAAAACTAAAGTGGAGTGAGCAAGAATTGTACTAATGTCTTGCTGTTGTCTGAATATTGGTGACTCTCTTAATTCAGTTTTGAAGTTCTAACCCCCAGTGTATTAACATTAGATGGTATAGTCTTTGGGAAATGTTTACATTAAAACTGTGGGTCCCTCAAGAATGGGATTAATGCTTTTGTGAGCAAGACCCTGTAAGCTCCCTTGCTCCCTCCCTGTGAGGCACCATCTCTGAACCAGAAAATGAGTCCTCACAAACCCCCACACTGAATCTGCTGGTGCCTTGATCTTGAACTTGAAAAATGCATGCATATTGTGTAGAAGCCACCCAGTCTATGGTATTTTGTTCCAGCAGTCAGATAGACTAATGTGGTTCTACAGAATCATGGAAACTTCTGGTAGCTTTTCTTTTTCATGTCTGACTGTTCCTTTATCTAAGTACACAATTTTTGACCTGGGATTGACTTTGTTCCTTTTTTTCTTCAATTGTTTTCTTGGGGATGGGCATGTCAGAAGAGTAAAACTGAGATTTATAGTCACATAATTATCTTGTTCCCTCCCAGATGTCCTGCCATGATGAAGATTCAGTTTTTTTTACACTAATGAATGACTGTTCATATCTCCTCCTTCTTGTCATGCTACTGCATTCAAATTTTATTTCTTTTATCAGTGGGGTATAGAAAGGTCTGGAAGTGAGGAAAGGTAGAGAAGAACCATTTGTGTTCTCTTTCCTTTCCCTTTTCACCACCGCTAGCTGAAGTATATCCTTTAAAAAAGACCTGAAGGGACATCTAAAGGAGTTCCCATTATGACTTTTTATCTAAAAGACAGCTTTGGCATTTTCACTTAATGTCTATAAAATTGCTCCAAGTAAGTACCATGTGAAACACAGAGATTAGTATTGTTAATTTAATGCAATGAGCTTAGAGTCTTTATAAGATACCATCTCCTTTTGAACTTTATGTTCAAATCAGTAGAGACAGAGCAGGTGTTTTCAGAGGAATATTAACTTTCCCACTTCATATGTTAAGCAAATAGAAGAGCTAGAGAAAATACAAATGCTTGGGCTCTAATATCGGCATAAATCACATTGATGTATGGGAAAGTAAGCCTTTTTTATTTGTTTTTTTCCTCATAAACTGCTGAGGAAATTGGATGAACTTAAACTATAGATAATGGATACAGTAATGTGGAGAGATGATCTGTTGCAGTAATGCATTTGGAAAGGCTCTAATGAGCTAAAGATCCAGCTCAATGGATGACATAAAGAAAACAAAAGTTATTATAGACAAAGTACCATACAGTTACCACCAAGCAGTTCTTCTGAATCAGAGAGATAAGTATTACCTCAGTAAGTGTATCACACTCCCATCTTTAAAAAGTAATAATGCTGAGCCATACCAATTTTATTTTTATGCATTCCCTTTCAAAGATAATCTCTTACTTTGGCACCAATAAACTTCTAGAAAGGAATGTAATATTTTCTCTAGACAGCAGTGTATGCCTGTCTGAGAAACGCTTGGAGCAAAATGGCGGCCAAACAAAATAAAGAGGCTCTAGTTGATTTGTGTGTTATGATATTAATGTATTTTTGAATTTTTGTTAAAATTTGCTATGATATTAAAATTTGTTTTGACCCACCCCAATCCATAGTACAGTTACGAGTTATTTAATGATGGGGATACATTCTGAGAAATTTATTGATGGGTGATTTCTTTTTGATGCCAAGTCAACATCAGTAGTGGATATTGTAACCTCAGGGGCCGTGATGAATAGAACAGCATGAGATTAAACCAAGCAGAGGAAATTGATGTTATCTAGGAATGGGAAACATGAAATGTGTGATGAGATGTGTATGCTGTGTTGTAATGACAGGTATTATGTCACACAGCAACAGGAATTTGGGGGCCACTGGGGTTTATGTGGACTCTTCTTTGTTGAAACACTGTTGGGCAATACGTGACTATAATTAACAATGACAATGGGCTCAAAGACTCTATATATAGTCAGGGGAAGGATGAAGCCTTCAAACTATATATTCATTTGATTAAAGTAGAATCTCCAAGTGGGAAATAAAGACTTGGCTAGCCAAGGATTTTCAGTAGAGTTTAGATCCCTGGCACAACTTTTGCTAAAGGGCAAATATGCTTATATGACCTAGCAAACAGATGTATCTACTACTTGTCATGTGGATGCTCTGTTTCAAATTTCTCTTTTTAAAATTTCCATATCAACAATTCTTCTTAAAACCATGCTTTTTATATTCATGTTGATAAGCTTTATGAAGAATACTTGTTCATTTATAAATGAAAAGGGGGCTGGGGAGCTGTGATGAAAAAAGATCTAACAGTCATTCTTCAATGTTACCTGACTTCTTTTCAAGTCTGCAGTTGTGTTTGAGTTAGGTCTATACCTACATATCCCTTGCTACAATATTTTCAGCCCCCCACATTGCATCTTTAAGCACCCATTTCCATATTTTGTAACTTTTCTGCCAATCTTTGAGGAGAAGGGAGGCTTATTGAGAACAAATCTTCCCCTATCTTATCCAAGAAGTTCTAACATAGGGCAGGTAGGCAGATGTTTATGACATTGTCACCTATCATCCCTTTCCTGAACTGTTCAGGATGCTTAACCAGAGGGCCAGTAGTAAAACTTAAAAATGAGTGAGTATTCCTTTTGGAAAAATAACAATAGCAGTGATTTATTGAGGGTATGCTATGCTATACTGCTTCTTTATCTATACACTATTTTATTTAATCTTAACCAAAAAATTACTACATGTTAACCATGCACTAATAGTCAATAGATGAAGAAGTTAAGCATCACTGAGTTTTAGTCAGAGCCTTCCAAGTTCTAGGAGACTGAATTATATTATTTTTCCAGATAATATGATTATTAAAATTAAAGAAATACAAAATAAAGTCACAAATATTACTGTGATAATTTTGAAATTATATAGGTCCGAAAATAAAAAGGTTAACAGAAACAAGACAATAAATATGTGCGATGCACATAATCTTTACAGTAAGTGTATTTTGGAAACTTATCCAGTGTGTTATAGATGGAGTGGCTAAATAAAAAATAAGGATTTAATTTATATTATGAAAGTCAATTTTTAGTGTTTTTTGTTTATCTCTGGGAAGCCACTTAAACATAGGGGATTAAGTATCCTGCCCTCAGCCACAGAGCTAGTAAATAATGAAGCTAAAAAGTGAAGTGACGTTCTGACATGGAGTCTACATTTTTAACAATTTTGCTCTGCTGTCTCCTTGTTAGACTTGCATCAGAGCTTTTTCTTACTCCCCATAAGCCTTTTCCATAAGCTTTCAAATAGCACAAAGAGGCATATAAACATTTATTTGACTTAGATAAATTAAAGAAATACATGCTTTATTGGTTTTCTACCATCTTTATTCCTGTTCAAGTACTAGGATATTTCTTTTGGTTGCCTGTTTTTTTGCCTGACAGAGAGACCTACTGAAAAGATTCTCAGACATTAAGCAGTATTATATTTAACTTTAAAGACCTTAGGGATTTGCATCAAGAAAAGTCATGATCATATCTCCAAAACATATGTGTGTCAATTAGCAACACCAGAAGCTAGTTAGGTCAATTCTGTGCCATTGAAGAACACAGAAATCAGATAAAACATTGTTTAAACTTTGTTTTTGCTTAATCCCTGCTGGTCTCTGGACAAAGGATATTTGCCCTCATAATGCTTCCCAATCTTACACCATTCCACCCCTCAACCTCTCACTGCTGGACAGGGTCAGCTTTTCACAGATAGGAGACCATCATCAAAATTCAATCTAGATACTTTGTGAACATTACTTTTAAGAAAGAAAACTTCAGTCACTGTGAAATATACTTCCCGGTTATTCATGGAATCTTTATTTTTTCAAAGTATCAAAATGAAAGTTAGTTAGAAACCAATATTAAAAGGGCTATATTAACAATTTAAAAGCTGATATAAAATTACTCTTCTGATCTAAAAGAATTGCTTTCTCTTTTTCCCTGATATTTCTAAAACAGCCTGGCTCTGGGGTCTTAACCTTCTTCACTGCCCGCCCCAAAGAAGCATGTTTTGAAACATTCTCTAGGTAAAAAGCTATTAATAGCAATATTTTAAACTAGTCAATACTTCTTCTCTTTCAAATAGTTCAAGTCATCAGTGTAAAATATATCAACATTGTATTCGATTTTCTTTTTTCACTAGCCCTTGGACCAAATTATTAGAGCTACTGTTAAGTTTCCTTTTGGGAAATAAAAAACACTGGAGGATGTTGGTATAACCTTTCTCCTGTTCCTCCTGCTTTTTGTCAGCTGTAACAAACATGTATTTGTGCAATATCATCCTGCATCATTTCCTTGGTTGATATTTTAGTCCTTCTGTTAGATCTCTGCATGGGAGCTATGGTTTTTATTAGGGAACACATGTAACTGCAAAGCTGTTACAATCACTTTTATATAGAAACAATTATTTTAAGCCACAAACCAAAATTACATGAAGATAATGTTACGTAGGAGGCCTAAGTAGAGAGAAATAGAGTCCTAATTAATGCTGCTTCTGTGCAATTATCATTATTCTGGGCGGATTATATAATGCTGCATTTATAACAGGAGACACAGTCTCAGAGCTGTTTAGCAAATCAATTTGTAGGCAGATGTTAATAGCATCTCAACTTTCAGGTCCGTGGCAACTTTCATGGTATTGATGGATAAGGAAGAATATCTGTTGGGGAATATGACAAGGGGAAATTGTATTCAGATAGTAAACCGTATGCATTTGGAAAATTTCGTTGGACAAAAATTGAAAAGAAGATTCAGTAGAAATGAAGAGAAGATGTGCTTTCCATCACTGGAACAGGTTTTAACAAAAATAAAGCAAATGTAAGTATCTAGCCAAGCTCCACAGGCCTTTGAAGTCAGAAATATTGCAGAGCATTCCCAGCTCTGTTTTCTGTTCCTTTAAATTTCAGGATGAAGGTGGCAGGGTGTTTAAAATTTCAGAAACAGTCCTGTTCAAGCTCATAGCTATTGGTCCCAGTGGTGAGAGGAATTCCTGACACCCTTCTGAAGAGGGTCTCTGGAGCGAACTGTGTAGGGAGTGCCTGGAGATTGCTTGCTATGTTGCATCGTGCTACCCTCACCAGGACTGAAATTCTCCTTTGCAACTAGAAAGCTGTTCCTAAGAGTTCAGACATAAGACTTTGTTTTCTTTTTATGTTTTCCTTGACAAATAAAGATTTTAGCATTTTCATACTGAAATTCTGTGTTATTTTTCTCTTTGCTTTTGACACTAGAATAAGGTTATTACAAATCTCTGGTTTCATTTCTTATTTTATTACTTGACTCTCAGGTGTTTGTTTGTTTGTTTTTTTCAGGGACTTCAGTTAGAAAAGCCAAAATCAAAAGAATCTATTGAGTGCAGTAGGCTAGAAGGAGGATGGGGGAAGGAGACAAAAGAATGTTTTCTGGAATTTTCTGTCATGTAGATGTGTTAGTCACCTTGGGTTCATTTGGTTAGTCACTATGAGTCACAGGGTTCTTATAGCAAAGACAGATTTAGCAACAACTCCCTCCCAGAATTGGGCAGCGATATAAAAGACATAGTGAGAAGGCTTCATAGGTGAAAACAGTAAGTATCATTGTTTGGTTCTCATCCCTACAACCATGACTGGAAAATTGAGAATAGACTTTCTTTGGACCTCCCTCCCAGAATTGGGCAGCGATATAAAAGACATAGTGAGAAGGCTTCATAGGTGAAAACAGTAAGTATCATTGTTTGGTTTTCATCCCTACAACCATGACTGGAAAATTGAGAATAGACTTTCTTTGGACCTCTGATTAAGGAGAGTTTTCACAAGTAAGAGTAGAGGGTAGAAAACCCAAATCCCATGAAACAACTTTGACCTCCATGTCAGTGTTGACCTCCTATCTTTCACTTCACTAATGCTGAATTTGTTTTCAAATGCCCCATGGAAGACATTCCAGTCTACTACTGAAATTCCCCTGAATGGTACTTTCTCAGATTTTCTCTACTTGTCCTCTGTGACAATCCATGAACCCACATCCTCAGGAGAAAGTGTTTAAACTGTGTGAGTAGATAAAGAAAAAGTGAAATGTTATATATCCTGTTTGATGTGAAATGCTCCTACATAGAGAAATTACTTTAGATGGGAAGTAATGCATTATATAATAAAGTCAAAAATATACAGACAAATCATACTGGAGTTAATTTAAACAAGTTTATTGAAGGTTTCTTATGTGCAAAGCACTGGAATAGTTCATCTAAGAGACATGATGGAAAATACGTTATCTACCCCTGCTTCTTGAAGCTTAATCTAGATAAGGAAAGTAATAAGTATATATAAATAAGGACAATATTTAACATGATTAAATTTGATGTGATTTACTAGAATAAAGAAAGTAATAAGGATCTCTCTGCTATGGAAATAAAGATTTTAATTAAAGAAAACATTTGAGTTGAGTTTTATAAATTTGAGAAAAATTTTGGTGGCAGGAAAAGACAGAATTAATAAATAAAAGGTGATTAGCATATAGCTAGAATATAGAGAACATATAGGACAAAAGAGAAAGGAAACTCTCTTTGGTACTTTTAACTAGATTCCCCTCATCAGTTGCTTAATCTAATTCCATTGCTTTGTTAGTCAATCATCCATTATCACCACTTTACAAATAAAGAAACCAGAGCCCAAGGAGATTCATTAACTGACCTGAAAAGAAAGCATTAGCAAGTAAAATTTAAAATTTGAGACTAGGTTTTCTTCTGTTATAATTACCTTACTCTACCACAGTCTCAGCTGTGACAAAATGAATATTTGTGACTTGTGACTTCCTGAGTATCCTACTCTATGTCACAGTTTTCATTTTCCTTGATCTTCAAAAGTACTTACAATATAGCAATTAATATTCAATAAGCAATTAGCATCCAGATGAGGAAACTGTAGATCAGAACATTCATTTGCTGTGTAAATGTATTGGAAGTTAAGTCTGTAAAGGTGACGTGCGGGAAGAAATGAAATGGGTTTAAATACTAGGAAAAGAGTATTTCGCATAAAACTACTAAGGTTATCATTAAATATATTAGTGCAAAACTTGCATCATTAAGCTTCTCCTTCAACACTCGGCTATATTTTTTACCAGGACTGAGTGAAAAGATGAGTCATCTTATATGGTTAGGCAATAAGATGCTCTGATCACCTAAATAGGTGAACTTAAATGTCACAGTCATACACAGGTGGCCACTTTTTATTTTATTTTATTTTTAAGGAAAGGTGTCAGCAGGGATGAAGGTGAGCAGACAGGCAGGAAGGAAGAGAGAGGAAGAGGAATACTTTATTTTGTTTTAAATTGTTCATCTTGGTTGTTTCCCCCAGTCCTGGTTCTTGAACCATGGATTTTAGAATGTAAGTGAACTGTACTACAGCAGACCAGTCCGCTAGGTCACCAGAGATGAGACGGCCACTTTTTAAAGTATGTATAGTACCATAACATGTACATAGACAGGTGCCTTATTTCTTCTATATTCAGATTTTGAGTGCTAATTACATGCAAACTACTCTGCCCAGTATAAAGTGTGATTAGATACATTGTTTCCTGAGAATATAAAATTGTAGCATTTCCATAACTTAGATTTTGGTATTATTTCTTTATGTTAGGCATATAGTGAGCTCTCAATAAATGTTGTTTGTTGAATGAATCAATCTATGAATGAATAAGTCTGTCAATCACTGATTGTTGTGATAGAACTCAGTTCATATCTATAACAAATGTTATCTAATGAGTCTCTAGTTTATCATACTCATGAAGTGTTCAAGCTTCAAGGAATCTTAAATTTGACTTAACATTAAGTTGGCATTATTTTTAAATTATTTTAAGAAGTAAATTGCCATATATGTCAGTAGTCCTGGCTAAAATATCTAGTTAATGAATATCCTATTTTACTGAAATGCATATTAAAATATTGTGTGCAAAGCAGTTTTATTCATCTTAGTAGCTTTTTTTCACTGAAAATGAAATTTAAGTAGACATAATTTATTCTACTTCTTGTACCCACTCTTTATTACATTAATCCATCCAATTGATTGCAAGTCAGCTCTAGCTACATTTTCTCAAATAGATTTTCAGGTGAAATTCATGAATCTAATCTAATAATCAATGGGCCAAATTATAAACTGCATATAAATTATTTCTGTTATTGGAACTTGTCTATTTACTGACCTAACTTTGTCCATAGGGTACATTTGCAAACTAAGTGTTGTAGTTCAACTCTATTACCCATTCTTATTGGAAAGCACTTAGAGAATCATTAAAATCCTCAACTGAAGAGAAGATGTAGATCAACTCTTTCATCATTCAGGGAGAGAGAGGTCATAGAGTACAAGAGGGAATGTAGGCATCTAAATCAAGTGTTCATAATTTAGTAAATCATCTGCTCACTTATCCATCAACCAAAGTATGTTGTATTAAATGATATGAATTTGGTGATACTTTATAGACTAGAGCATTATTTTGTATTCCTGTGTTTAATATAGCATAGATCACATTAAGATGAAGTGGTAGATTTTTCAAATTAAGCAACCAATTTGAGACTGAAGTAAAATAAGAGTGTTTAATTAGGTTTTAAAATATCTGCTCCTTAAAAGTTTATTTGGTAGTTATAGGACTTTATTGTTTTTAATATTTGTTTCTTAAGTAAAAATATGTTTAAAAACATTTTATGAAACAACAATACTTTGATAAAGATTCATCAGATATCAACCTATGGGCAAAAGCAAGACAGGAGTTTCCAAAGGAGACAAGTAGATTTCATAGACTTGTGCATGGAGTCTAGTCATTCTCTTTTAAAGATAGGCACAACAGATAGGAGTTTATACTTTTGGTACCATATACTACACTAGAAGAAACATTGTAGATAAGAAACAATAATACATTTGTACAAAATGATAATCCTAATTATAATAATTTTCAAATAATGAATACCTGAGTATGTATCACGAGTCAAGCATAATTTTGGAAGTGTCTAATTCTCACCAATTTCACAACCTATGGATTGTACCTTATTTTAGAGATGGGGAAATGAGAATTGGATGTGTTTTGCTTTGCCTAAGTTCAATCACAAAGTATAGAATGTGGAAAGGAAGTTTATCTGATACTAGACCTTTAGATCTGTTCTCACAAGGTGTGCATCAGAAAATAAGAATTCCACAGAGGAAACAATCTAATACACGGGATCAGCCTTGACTCTTTAATAAAAAAAAATAGGTAAAGATCTTGTGAGAGAACTAATGTGCATGATCACAGAACAGAACTGGAAAGACTCAATAGGACTTTCTGTCTTTGCTACATGACTAGTCGGTGCGATTTGTGTGTATCTGCTATTATTCATATTATTATTCATAATACTAGCTGACATTTATTGAGCTGTGTCAGGGATAGCTTCTTGCAGGAAGGGAGATGGCAGTGCTGGTGGACCCCAGTGATTAATTAGCTATTGAAAGGAGCAGAGGGGACAGGGAGGTGATGGTGGGGAGAGTCCTAATTTGGGGGAACAACTTGTATAAAGGCACAGATATAAGATATCGTTATGAATTGAATTGTGTCTCCAAATTCATATGATGATGTCCAAATCCAAGTATTTCAGAATGTAACCTTATTTAGAAATAGGGCCATTGCAACTGTCATTAGTTACAATGAGATCATACTGTATAGTAGAGTGGGCCGCTAATATTATATACCGGTATCCTTATCAAATGGGGGCACTTTGGACACAGACTTCCATAGGAAGAACACCAGCCAGAGACAAGACAGAGATGGGTATGAGACGTCTACAAACCAAGGCACACCCAAGATTTTCAGCGAATCACCTGATACTAGGGGCAAAACATGGAACAGAATCTCCCTCACAGCCCTTGGAATGAATCAACCCTGCTGATTCTCTGACCTTGGACTTCTAGATGTCAAATTTTGAGAGTGTACATTTTGGTTGTTTAGGCTGCTTTGTTGATCACAGTAACCCTAAGAAACTAAGGAGTTCAAAACATGCAGTTTGGCTCCTGGATCTCATTCATTATTAAAGAACAAATGGTCCACTAATAATGAATGAGAGGGCAGAGAAATACCTGAGATATTTAAAGCTATTGCAGTCTTGTTGATTAATATATTAAAGATCACATTATAGTGCTGAAAGTTCTGCATCATGATCTGTTAAATTTACTTAATTAAAAGAAAACAATTCATCAGTTGTGTAAGAGCATTCAGCAAATAAGTATTATTTAGTGTTTATAATGTGCCATGTTCTGTAGGACAGTGGTTAAAAAGCTTAGACTCTGTGAATAAAACAAGAGGAGTAACCTCACATATTAGGATGTAGATTTCGGAAGAGATCATGTTCTCCAGAGGAATCGGTGTCCTCGTCCACTTCCCCAGCGAGAGGGGATTAAATCCGATTACCCCGATGGCAGGTCTAGTGACGTGGTTGTATCAGAGCAAACACAAGAAAATGCAACTTTATTATTACTGTTATTGTTGATGCTTTGTTATTTTTGTTCGAATGGGGAGTGTTCTTTTTGTCACTTTCTCTTGCTTCCTGTGAAATGTGTTGGCAGTTTCTGGCTCTGCTCCCTGGATTCTCATTTCTGGCTTTTGATGGGGCATGATGATCAGATGGCCATGATTAGTTCTTTGGCTTGTGTTGCAGATTATCTATTAAGTAGCCATCTCCTCAGCCACTGAGGCATATGGTCAGCACTTCCAGGGCTTAAAATAAATCTGCATTTTAACATGTGGGATTTTATTATGCAAAAGAAAGCTCACACGGGATCTAATCTTATTATTTGTTATGCGGCGCACGTCTACTTGTGTGCATTCTGGATGGAAGAGTACATTAGGCCTGGGTCTTCCATTTTTTTGACATTGCGTAGATATTCTGGGTGAGGACACCCTTGGAGGTTGCATCAGCTCTGAACTGTGCAAGGTATAAGATAGGAGAGAAGAAGAGAATAATAGCTCCTCCTTTTGCAAGTCATTTCATTTTGTAAATTAAACATTTATTTAGTAACTGCACTGCCCCAGATGTTGCCCTAGGTATATGGGTGGTGGTTAACAGAACATTTTGGCCCTGCACCTAGAGGGTTAGCAGAGATCACTCCTTATAATACTGACTTGAAAAATGACACGCCTTCCTTTGGGCTGATGCAGCTCTGTTCCAGGACATCTAACATTGCAAGTGGAGTGTGGAATGGATTTCAAATTACACTGTCTTAACTTAATGCTGTTGGACTCAGTACACGATGAAGGTAATTAAATTGACAATTATTGAAACACATGTTCAGCAGATGACAAACAAGACAGCTGACTATGCATGCTCTGAGGCCTGCTTGGTTTTTTTTTTGGTGGGCATGGCGGGTGGGTGGGAGGTGTTTGCATATGCTGAAAAAGTTTATTAAATTTCATTCTGCTCCCTGTCACTGTGAATTGACTTTTCCTTATGCAAAGAGTCAGAAAGTATTAGTTTATGCAGTATTTATTTGAACAAATACTTCAGGTTTTACATGATTTATTAACTTTTAATTTTTTAATGTTTTACATTTTTAAACTCGTTTGTTAAGATATTCACAAGCATTACAGTCCATGTACATCGAAGAGATGAATAACAAGAGACGCGTTTATAGAAATTAGCTTGAGTGTTTTCTTATATTAATAGAAAGTTATTTGAGTCTACTAAATGAGAGCTTTTTTATCTTTTCAGGTGTGGCATATCAGCTAAGCTAATAAGTAGTGCACAAGATAAAAATAGCAATACCAAGTACCAAACACCAGGCTGGGAATTGAGAGAACTAGATTTGAATTCTAATTCCTCATCCTCCATCTACTTGCTCTGTTACCATGGGCAATTTACTTATCTTTCATGGGATTCATCATAATACTATATTCTTTGGGTGTTGTGAGGATTTAAAGTGGTAATGCAGGTAAAGTGTTAAGCACAGCCTCAGCAACTAATCAATATTCAAAGAGTGATAGCTATTGTAGTCAAAGCTGCTGCTGTTTTAAATGTATAAGGATTCACTGCATGTAAACTAGTTTTGCAGATTACCAGGACAATAGACTTTCCATTTTTCTATACAGAAATAGGCGTGTTTATAAACCCACTATTAGGCCCATGCACAATTGAGAGCATATATTCTTCCACAACAATGCAAAAATAGTTTTGGTTCACACATATATGATTGTGCCAAGTCCTAGTCTATGTGCTTCATTTTGAATAAGTCCCAGTTTCCTTATAATAATCCTGAGTATGGATTGTATTGCAACACTTTTGCAGATGAGAAAATTGAGCCCCCAAGAAGAGAACACACAGCTAGTAAAATTCAGAGAGGGAATTCTAACCCAGGTAATCTCTGGATCCCAACAATGATATTGTGAATTTTATGGTAACTAGGATTATATACGTATATAGGTATAATATGTGTGTATATATATAGCATGTGTGTATATACATAGATATGGATCTGTACACAAACATGCATGCACACATAAATACACATACAAATACATACTGATACCCAGCTTTGTGAATGTGTGTGTCTGCCTAAAAAAGATGAATTTGTAGAATAACTCTTCCTCTATTATTATCTGAGGGCTGTAGTCACACTCACATTTTCTGTTTGTGGTTCCTTTTTCCCAGCTGGCTGATTGAATTATATGGCACATCATATGCAAAACGAGATGCTAAACTGAAACCACTCTCTGTTGCCCAGCAATGGATGATTGCCCATATTGCTTAGAATTATGCTTAAGCATGTCCCTTGCATCCTTCTCCTTGTTCACTTCCTCTCACCCCCACTCAAGTGACTTGTACAGTGAGTTTCTATTCAATTATGTGTCACAGAGTGGCAGAGGCTGGCATGAATATGGATGAACTCTATTTCACAAGCTCACTGGTGATCTTTGACCTTCAAAGCTGAATTAATTGATGTGTCCTGTTAGTACTTTTGCCTGGCTCTATTTAACAGAAATCTGTTGATTGTAGTTTGACTGAATAGGCATTTATTTCCCACACATATCAGGAAATAGAGGGTTAATCTATCGTGTTGACTTTCACATCCTCAGTGTCCCAGACTTTTAGTGTCTTTACACACTACCCTGAGTTTGTGTCTTGTCTCTTCCGGTTTATGCTTCAAAGTCACTGCACACTATTCCACCTCCTGCCTCACACCCTATTCTACATGGCAAGACCCCAGCATTTCTAAATCTTTTTGATCAGAACTGTACTACCAGAGACAGAGGTTCAATGGGTCTGGCACATTGTTGCCAAACAAAATCCAGGTTCTGTTCATGCAAAGCATACATGTAAGTCTAGTAATAGCTGGCAGTATTTTCTGCTATAATTGAAGACTCTAACTGCAAAGATTGCTTACTGCTAAGGTAGGCATGACATTCAAGCAGCTCTTATTTATAAAGTGTCTTCTCTGAGCCTAGAAGTACAGATCAATGGGGAGTACAGCTCTCTCTCATTGGGAAAATTACTGTCTGGAGGGTTAGTGGACAGGCCAACTAATAACTGTAAAGTACTATGAGAGAAGCATCCAAATTGGAGCTTTGAGAGATCAGTGACAGGGCCAAGAACCACAAACTATAGCTCTGTATAGACTTAAGAATACATTGATTTTTATCATACATTAACTATAGCTACACATAGAAGTGTGTATTATATATATAAATCAACCTGATGCTTTTTTATCTCTTTACTTAAATTTTGTGAGACCAAATGAAGTTGAATAACTTGCCAAGATCCAATAACTAGGAAGTTTTAGAGCAGGTATTCAAATCTACATTCTACCACCTTCATCTGCAGCCCTCTCATTCTTCAATGAATATTGGCAAAAACTGAAATCTTACACCATAGGATACTCTTAACTGTCATTTTTTAGCCAATATATTCTATTTTGGCCTTAATCTTGACTAAGAATCAGTCATCATTCATGGGGACATCTATATTTTTAGAGATACTTTCTCTGTGCCTTTTCTAGCCAGCCCCTGTAGGTAATAGCTTACTTTCCTTGCCTGCAGTTGGGTTTCATGACACTCCCTCCAATACCATATGTGGCAGATAGATGTGTAAGATGATCCCAAGAGACCCAAGCCTGTGACCATGAAAGGGACTTAATGAGAGTGATGTTATATCATAGCATCACCCCATAATTAAGTGATGTTCTTTGGCACAGTGAACTACAAGAGAAGAGATTATGTGCCGTGGGTCTGGCCTAATCACATTATCCCTTAAAAGGTCATGACTCTTCCTGGAAACAGAGATTCCAAATGTGAGAGGGAATAAACAGAGGGAGAGTTTCTGCTGCTGACGTTTAAGATGGAAAGGGCCACATGGCAAGGCATTGTGATGGTCTCAAGGAACTGAGAGTGACCCCATCCTGACAACTGACAAAGAAATAGGGACCTCAGTCTCTAACAAGGAATTAAATTCTGCTACAGCCACATGAGCTTGCAAAAGGTCCCAGAACTTCAAATGAGAAGAGACTCTAGTGAACACCGTAATTTTCTCTTGTGAAGCTGTTAGCAGAACCCAGTTATTCTTTGCCTAGGGTCCTGACCCAGAGAATCAGAGATAGTAAATTAATATTGTTTTGAGAAACTAAATTTTGCATAATCTGTATGTAGTGTTTTAAAACTAATGCACCTGAATTTGGATTTCAGTTGTTTAGCTAGCTCTCCTCCCCTGACCTCAGTGAGCTGAAGTTGGGTAACATGCCCATGTCATTTAGTGATGCTAGAGTAGGATTTACTCAAACCACACTAGAGACATTACCATCAAGGAGAGAAAATGGGACTCTACATCACAGGAGTAAGTCTTTTTTGTATTTGTTATTTTATGATTTCTACTAGAAATATTTCACCAATGTACATAATTTTTCTATAATACATCATTTTCTATAATTTCTTCTAAGATTTCCTACTGTAAATACCAAAAACAAACAAATAAAAAAAAACCCAAACAAACACCATATGATTCACTGATTGAAAGTCACAGTGCAGTAGCACAAGGAAAATGTCCAAGGTGAAAGAAAATTTTAAAGAGTACAAAATTAGTAGACCAAGCACTAAGGGTTTTCCACACAATGAGAAACACAATTTAATGCGTCTCTTCTTGCTGAGTGAAGCACCGATCCTGTGGAGTGGACTAGGAAAGAAAATGCTTTTTCTCTGTGTTTGTGCTTCAAGAAGTACTCGAACAGTCTATTTCAATCTTCATTAACATATGAAGATTGAGTTCAGGATGAAAACTTAGTAGTTTGTCCTTTGTCCAGAACATGCAATTAGCTTGCTAAATAAAAAGTAAAAGTAAAAGCTAAACATTTGTGTTTTTAGACATTTTTGTTAACTCTTTGCAAATTTGGAATAAGCTACTAGCCTACGATAAAATATGATCCTCACTCACTCTTGTAAATTGCCTTACCCCATTCTCATTTAGAGGTCATTAATCTCGTTTCACTTTATGGATGGACATTCAGCACATTCTCCACAATTGATCAGCTCTATCATTCAGAGTGGTATTAAAAAAATCACAAAGAGTAGTTGGTGAAAAGTTTTATGTAACAGGGGTATGGGTAAGAAGGGTTACCTTTATCTTACTTACAGAGACACATAGAGTGTTTGCAAAGGGACTATGAAAGGGATTTAGGCATAATATATAAAGAAGTAATCAAATTCTTCACTTAGCAGGAACTGCGCAACTACGTCTACTCACTACAGGAACTCCTTTTTACACTCTCAATAAAACACACAGTCCAATAACACATACTTGAAAGCATCTTGGATTAGAGCAACTTAGCCTATCAGACATTCTGTTTTTTCTATGCTCCCTTGCTATTCCAGAGACTCTTCTTTTAAATACATTTATATCACATTTGTCATGAGTTGTTATTTCTTTCAGATTTTCATCCCTTTCTATTATCCTCATAGAATACATTGAATATTTATTTGCAGGCGCATAGTATATCAAAAGTAAATAACAGTGAAATCCTCCAGTGATGAAAATTCCAGATACTGTCTACTAATCCTTCACATGACTATAAAAGTTATAGTAAATAATTAGCCCTGTATATGTGTATGGCTAAGGTAGCATTGGTGTATAAAATACTCTAAGCCCATATGTGCATGTTCACCATTTGTCAAGTATATAACAACACAACACACACCTACCACCAAATTACCAAAAGTCAGCACTGTCCACTGGATCCCCCATCGCTTGCTTCCATCTCCCCACCCACTTCCTCGCTATTAATATTTTATTTATATGGTATTTTCCTTCCGGTGGTTTTCTTCCAGCCTATTCCAATATAGCTCAACAATTATTTCTCCAATATACTTGATGGCCAACCAGAAACGATATGAGTGAAGTATATGATTCATAGAAACAAAAGCACTTCGTCCTTAAATAGAATTCATAAAATCAGAGGGTCTTTTAAGCTCCCATTTTTATTTATCTTTTATATAAATTGAGTGAGAATTTTAACTTTGAGTAAATACTGAATAAAAGGAAGAATCTATTAGTAATGACTAAAATAATATCCTGTAAAGTGTTTAATCAGAAGGGAGGAAATATATATCATTGAACAAGCACAAGAGAATTTAAAATCGCATCATAATCGAATGAATAAATATTTGACTTTCTATACTGCATGAGAGCTGTTCTTACCGATATAGATGGAAAATTAACGTGGTAAATATGACAGAATTTCTCCTTTCTAAATGAATTTACTACTCCTGAGGAGTTAAGACAATGCGTGCGCTCTGTTACTTCCTTTTGAAATGCAGTGTGTGTGTAAGCCGCCATGTTGGCAATTCCGCAACGCGACTTTGCTCTCTGTCGAGGAGTCTCTGCATGCTACCCTTCGCTTTTGAAGCAGATGTGAACTACTGGTTGAGCACATTTATATTTCAGATCCTGGGAATATGGCAGGTGTGTAGTTCTTCCCACTACAAGCAAGATCTAACCCTGCCTGAAAAGTGCACCTCCCTCTTATTTACAAACTACAGAAAGTGCTCAATAATTTTTGAAGACACCAAGATTTTCGCAGAATCTCTACTTTCTGAAGTATAGCATTTATATAAATGATTTTACTCATTCCCTGTATATTTAACTTCTCGTTTTAAATAATAAATTATTGCACTTTTGTGCATGCAAAAGTATGGCAGCCTAATGGACTTGAGGTAGGAAATTTCTTGACAAAGGAAACGTCTGGAGCATATTTTATATAATTGTCTTAATTCTGCATGGATTAGGGATAGAGGAGATCAATATATTCCTTTTTAACTTGAAAAAAATTATTGACATGGCAGGATACTACCCAAGGGAAGGACTTAAGGAACAAGAGATATTTTTTTTCTGTGAATTTTGGTGGAGTGCATGCATAGTTTAAGGATCAGAGTGGAAATGTTGAAAGCAAGTAGAGAGATTTGGGGAGGGATACCTGTGTTGGAGAAGAAAGAGAGAAAGACAAAGATTAGCAAGATGAGGAAGATGAGGGACACTGAACATTAGAACCAAGATCTCATAAGGATTTTGATGAATTATTCTCTCCTATGATTTCTAAAATTAATTCAGAATTGTTTTCCTTCCTTAAAAGTTTGTCAGTCAACTGTCTGATTTAAAAAAAAAAATTTTATTGAAGTAACATTGCATCATAACATTGTATGGGTTTGACATGCAACTATCTACTTCTTAATAGTAATCTGTAAGACTATTTGCTGTGAAACAAATTTCTTGCTGGGAAGCAATACTATATCAAGATGGTGAATAAGGTATTCTGTAATGAATGGTCTTTGAGGCAGAAACACTTCTTAACGGAAAGCAAATCCCTTTCCAGAGTAAATGTCTATTTCATTAAGAATAAATGCTGTCCTTTCCTAGATGGATATGATCCAATATAGTCAATGGAGTACTGGGTAAATGGATGACCACCTGGGGAATGGTGCCCTATAGAGGATTGTGTATTTGTCTCTGCTACTAGCTGATTAGACATTCAGCAGTGACTGTAACTAGGTGGGTCTTAGAGAATGGAGTTCCATTTTACTGAGTCCTTTCAAAACCTCCATCTCTGCCACCGTGATCATTGGCAGTCCAAAGGACTTGTAGAGAACCAGGCTGACTGAGATTCACAGAATAGGTCATCCTATCCATTGGATTACTAACATCCTCCTGCTGAGATTACCCTTTGGTGATTATTCACAGGGGGCACAAATATCTCCAACTTTCTCGTTTAGAGAACTCTATACACATACCTCATCCCCCAACATCCTTATCACCAATTTTCTAACCATGTTCCCTCCAAGCCAGTGAGCCTCCAACTAGTCCATTAACCACAGTCCATGAATCAGTATTTAATCGCCCATCTGTGCATTGCTTCTTTGAAGCCAAGTGAATAACCAGGTGCATTACTCAAAGTTCTGCCCCCTGGGAAGATTTTTCTTTCCCACTGCCCTATAAGGTTCCAGAAAAAGGCTACAATGCTGCAGTTAATCACATTTGATACAGAGCCATCTGGAAATCAAATTTACATTTTCCCTTTCTCTTCAGGACACTTGCAATAAGGTCATAGGTGTGGGCTAGGAGAGAGATGCAGCAGGACTGGGACCATGGACGTTAGGACTCCTTTTCATAATTTGCTTGTGCCGTCAGGCCTGCTGCAGAATAATCTCATAAACACCATTTCTCTTTTGTGATGGGGGCTGCTGTGCATGCCCAACTTTGTGGATTAGCTTTGGGAATGTTATCTGACCCAGCTAACACCAGATCCTAATGGGTCCCATGGTAACTTGGTGCCCCATGGTTAAGCATTCAGTATTTGCTATGGCCCAGCAGCACATCAAAAACGTTTAACAAAAGGAGGATACTTATTTGCAGAGATGCAAGGGCTTTGCTCCGAAATCCTAAGAGTTTATTCTGTGTTCACATGATGACTGTGCATTGAGAAAAGGAAATACCCAGACCTTTCAGGGGTTATGGAACAGGAGCTCTCAACACTCTTAATTCCAGGCCACCCAAGATGTCACTGTGGCCCAGATTCAGAGAAGGGTCTTATGAAGTTTAGTAAATAATGGATTTTCTCAAGTTTGTCTCACTGTGGTCCCAGCTGGTCCTCGACCCCCATCTTTTATTTGCTTCTCTAGGTTCGGAATGTCTAATTATAATGGACTTACTCAGCATCGTGCAGACTTCTATTTAAAAAAGATACTCTGTTCAATTATCGCCCCCCCATAAATGGAAGAATAAGATAGACATTTTTCCATCTGTGCTCAATGGGGCTGTTAAATTATTTTTAATTCTCAAATTTGTTACATAATTTCCTAAAATTTTGTTTGAAATATGGAGAAATTTTACTTATATTGGTATTCACATAGATTGGTGTCTTATCATTTGCAGTTTTGTCTAGTCAATGAAGGAGAACTCTAGAGTTTTGAGAACCATATGAAAATATTTGATGGAAGGGAAATTAATTCTCAAATTGTGTAATGGCAGAGACTGTGTCTTTTCACTGACAAATACATATACTTGTTTCTCAGTTTCTTAGGCATTTCCTGTGTCCTTGCTCTTGTGCTTAAATTTTATCTTTGCTCTTTTGCTGTTCTGTAATTAGTTTTCCTGGTACTTTTCTTCAATTGAATAGTTAAATGTGATTTGAACTTGATGTGATTAAGGCTAATGGATTGTATTTCCTGCTGCCTTGTTTGATTGGCAATGTAGAGAAATAGAAGCAAATGCAGTTGATGAAAGTATTAAAGCCATTATTTCATGTCCTGGAAAATATTGGACATCTCCTCCTTTCCAGTAGATGTAGTTTCTTGCAATTTTTCTACGAAGACCTTTAAATTCATGTCCAAATTTAATTCACACACCTTTAATATATTCAGGATAATGTATATTGCTATTCTAATGAATCCCATCGAATTATTTTTCCTTTTTTTAAGTATAACTGTCCACTCACAACTGGCCAATATTTCAGTTATTTTCTATTAAAAATGTTATTATAACATAGTGGTAATACCTTATAAACACTAGCTTTGCTTTATTCTCACAAATGAGTTATTTTCCTGGTGCCCAAAAGAGTCTTACTCCAGGATCCTTCTTTCAGGACTGGTGAAATCTTCTTTACATGTTCACACAAGCAGACATCCTGGGTTATAACAGAGAAAACGTGTATTTAGATGGAATCTCTTTATGAAATGTACAGCACACCTTGCAGAAGATTTGTTTGGCTGTCAAAGCCTCAATTACAACAATGTAAAATGCAACAACGTAAAACAAAGTTTCCAAAAACCAGAGTGCAGAAATGGACATCTCTGGTGCCCAAGGAATGTCCCTAGTTGGAACTGTGATGGCATTTGCAGGACAGGTTGCCAAAATCGTGATGCTGTTTGACTTGAAAATGTAGAAGTGTTAGTCTCGTTTTATAAGTATGGAAATGTTTGAATGGTAGGACATTACTGTATTCTTTTGCATAGTAGCTCAATAGTTATATTACATTTCCAAAGGATGCCTAAAGGAATAACCTTGCATCAGTTGCAGTCAGGAAAAGAAATCCTTGAATGTGGACTGTGGGTGGAATGCAATCTAAGATGGAACCAAATCTAGAAGACACGTGGAGTTGCATTCCAATAGCCTTTGACTCTACACTGAGGTCTTGGGCTACTGAGGAAACAGCATTGGTCTCCATTTGATCCCAGTTGAGGAATTTATGACACAAGTTTCCATTAAGATGGATGTAGTTCTGCTCTGTATAAATTATTTTATTCTTCAAAAAGCATTTCCTTTGGCAATTGAAATGGCTTTTTCATTTTTCTAAATTATCATTAGCATCTTTTGAACTTATAAAGGCACTGATGTGTTATATTGTCTTCCTGTTTGGGGACTGAGATGAGATAAAGAGAAGAAAATGAAAAGTGAATTTTATTGTTCATCCCTTCCCCTTAATTGTATAAAGGAAAAGCATAGGCATTAAAATTCACAGTCACTGTGGGATGATAATTATAAGCTTAGAGTTCTGGTGTCCGATGATCACAGTTTGAATCCCCATTCAGTCACTTAGTGATTTGTGATTAGGTAAGATTCTTAACAACTCCAAAATTTTATTTTCTTATCTCTTATGTGAAAGCAGTGTCGGGATCTATTTTGTAGAGTAATAGGAGATGATTTTAATAAGAAAAATCCAGGTAAGTGGCTTTACCCAGTGTTTGACATGTCATACATCCTTGTGAGCAATAATTAAGTTGTTTGAATCCCAGTTCTAGCATTTAGTAGATTACTGACTTTACTCCAAGTATTTAGTCTCTTGCACCTCATCTTTAAAACGAAGATAATGATACCCAAATTGAAAAAGTATTGAGAATTAAAACCATTAAAAATCACCAAGTATTTTACATTTAGTAGTTGATCAATATATATTAGTTACTCTCCTCATATCCCAGTAATAAAAATAAAACAATAGCAACAATGTTTATCAAATACCTATCAAGTGTCAGTCATTATTTATCTTTCAGAAAGACAATTGCTCCTCATTGTGTTTGTAATAAAATAATGCCGCAAATCAGTGGTATAGATTCAAAATGCTGTCACCTTTCTGTGTTTCTATGACTTTGTGTTGAATAATTAATTGCTTTTGCTTTGGACTCATGTGTAATGGGTTCTATTATATTATTATGTATTCTCCCATTAGGAAGTAATGCATTACTTTCTTTTTAGTATCAAGCTTTTGCTAGAAGAAAAAGTAAGACTGATCTAAAGGACTGACTATAGTTGTGTGCCTTTTGGGGCTCTAAAATGAACTTTCTACCTTTCCAGAGTGGGTTTTCTAGTAGACGCTGGAGACTTTCAAGGAAAATGTCAATATTGTATCTCATAGTTAGCCTCTCAGCAGGAAAATAATTTGAGCACCACACCAGGTATCTTAAGTATTAGGTACAACATAAAGCTTCCACTTTGTAGTGCTGTCTGGTTATTTGAAATTTTTCAAATAAGAAAAAAAAAATTTATGGCCAAGTAATTCATTTCAATATTTTCAAGGAATCATTTTAGTAAAATAATAGTTTCTCATTTCTTGGCAATAGTTCTCTTAAGGACTTTAAATTCAAGTCCAAATTTTTATCAGATTATTTTAAAACCCAATTAACCAACAGCATAATGTGTTAAAAAGAAGCACATTCCGATGATTGATTTCCTTGCTGCCTCTGTATTTCTGCAGAACTCTGGGCTGTCTGTGTGGATGGAAAACAATGGCTGGATTTAATGTATCTGGGCACTTAATGCAGACATTTATTAAGAATGTCGAGAATTGCCATTAGGAAGGATGCTGCCATTTATTTGCTCATTTCCCCAAAGCAGAAAATCTATTACCAAGACTTGAATAGATTTTGATTAAGTATGGAGAGGCTCTGGATTTCAAGACCTCTCTGTTGTGTCGAGGTACCAATTTGCCAGACAATTTATTTTAAAATAACTTTATAGATCCTTTATCTTACATGGACAAAAGAAGATGGAATTTTAGATGACTGATTTTCCTAGCCTGAGCTCATTAGTTTTGGGTTTGGGAAAAAGCTCTATAAAGTAAATAAAATATGTGACCTGGGTGGTTGTGATCTATTCTAATAGTTTTTATTTCATTTTCTGATACATATACATTAATTGCTATTCTTACTTATTTGATTCAATATGAGAATTATTAATAGTCTACAAGGAAGTGGGTTATTTCATTGAATTCAAGGCTGTGGGTACCAATGACTGGATTGAGGAAGGAAGGGAACCTGGGATTAAAGAGTAAAAATAAGAGCGGTGACTGGAACTAGAACTCTACCAGTGGGTGTGATGTGACATACACGTTAACTAAGGTGTGAATCTATTCCCCTAAAATGTATATACTCTTGTAATTTGATGAACTATTAATTATAAATATGAGTCATTTCAGAGGCAATATGATATAGTGGTAATAGCACTTCACAATTGATTAACCAGGGCTTTATTAGTTTGTGATTTTAGAGAAGCAATTTTACCCCACTAAGACCCTGAAGCTTTCCTAACAAAGGAGATCATGACTTCTGTTTCCTTAAGTTCCGCAATTCTAAAAATCTATTTGTTTTTTTGTCTCTTTGAAGCTATAGTGTCTATCATTTAAAATTTTAACATAACCTTCACATGAATGATGTGTGAGAATTTTGAAATATGTATTTTTATTTCCACATCATTCTTCAGATTCATTATGGCTTCAGTTACATTCCCTGAAGTCTATGCAAACTTCATGTGTAATGAGAAATTTGAACAACATAGTCTCTATAGAGCCTTCTCGCGCTTATCTTTTAAAGTGTATATTTATGTAAGCAATGTAAACTTTAAATGTATGGGTATTGGTAGAACAGAGGAATCAAAATGAAAAAAAAAAAAAAAAAACATTTGCCTTAGAGAAAGCTTTATAATTCTGTTGAATGATATTTGCAATATCGTAGTCTTTTTTGGCTGCAATAAAAAATACTATAAAATACTACATCATTCATGTGAAGGCTATGCTAAAACTTTGAATGATAGAAGCTGTAGCTTCAAAGAGATGAAGAGACAAATAGATTTTTAGAATTGCAGAACTTAAACAACAAAGATGTCCTTGATAGTTTTGGAGCCTGAAAATACAAGATTTAGGTGCTGCAGATTCTGTTTGATGAAAGTCTGTTCTTGATTCATGACAGCTATCTTCTAACTGTGTACTCTCATGATGAAGGGATAAGGGATCTTCTTGAGGGGGAGGGCTCTTCTCCAAGGCTCTAATTCTGGTCATAAAAGCTCTTCTGCTACTGCCTGATCTTCTCCCAAAGATCTCTTTGCCACAAACCACTGCCTTGGGAGAATAAGCTACAAGCACTCAGTTTATAGCAGATCAGATTTATGAAACTACTATAGTTATGTTTAAAATGTTTGCCTATCCAGGTATCTGTTGTTGAACTTTTAGGCTATTTCCAAGTCTTGCCTGATGTCAACTGTGCTGCTAGGAATATCAGGGTACAGATAATTTTTCTTCTTATAGATAATCTTTTTGTGATGATATTTAGTGTTCATGTAGCCGTGAATTATATTACCTGCCTCCCTCATTGATTTTCAGCTCCTGTTACATCTATGAGAACAGGCTTCCTAGCTTATTATTATTGTATGCCTTGAAACTATCATGATACTTGGCCCATTGTAAGGTCTTGGGTAGATATTTATTGAATGGGCAATACTTAGTTTCAAAAAGAGAAATTCCATGAAAGGAAAATAGGAGGTCAGAATAAAGCAGAAGTTAAGAGTTTGTGATAAAAGAACATTGTATGACATTTAAAGTCTAGTCTGGTAGGTAACTACTGCATCAAAAACGTAGGATATCAAAAAGCATGAAATCCGCATGTTAGAAGAACCATTACTGTGAAAGTTCACATAACTGACAAGGATTTAAAAAAAATTGGGATAGAAAGGTAAAATGTCCTAAAGTCATTAAAGACTGAGGGAATTTTTAGTGACAGGACAAAAATAGAAAGAGGCTGGTATAGGATGGCTTCAATCTTTAGAGAGGGGAAGTTATTGAGAACCTGCAATGGAATAATGATTTGAAAATGACAACTCAAATATTTGTTTAATGAACAGATGATAGATGAATAGATGACAAAATGTCATCTTTCTTTCTTATTTTTTGTTACCTGACCCTCAAAACCAATGGTGTTAGAGGAAAATCAATTTTTGCCTAAGGTAAGGAAATTGAAGGAATGATTATTCAAGCATTAGAAACTTTGGAGGACTTTTCAAAAAATAAGGTATGAAAGTCATGGAAACTCAGTACATAAGGTGCATTCACAGAGTTAGAGTTAACTGGTCTGGCCTGACCTGGTGAGGAGGTATTATGAGAGATTTCCTAGCAAAGGGGTTTTCATAGAGTGGATTATGAAAACTGTTTAAAGAAATAATAACATTAGGGGAAAAGAGAAAGTCTGTTTATAAAGTCTTTACAGAATTAACCACATCCAGTTTTCTAAAGGGAGAATGATAGTATAAATATGTTCACTTTTGCATCTTTAGGTGCTAAGTGATTATTGATTTACTTTTTAAATCTAAGAATAATAATCTCTTCATGAAGTGTTTGATAAGTCATCTTTAGCCAATGTCTATGTAACTGCTCTACTTTTAGTAAAATTTTGCTGTTTAAATAATACAGATAATTAGCCACATAATGTTTTCGGAGGTCTCACAAAAGTGAATTGGGGGATTCTACTATCTAAAATTGAAATGTGTTGTAATAACCTATGGATGTAGTGTGATCAAACATGTTTGTGTATTTTTGTTGTTAAAAATACCAGTCATTTAAATAAAAACATGGATTATATTTGAACTAGCTTTTTAACTTCATTATAAATATTCTACAAAATTCATTAATTATCTCCTATGGGTAAGAGCTTATGCTGGATTCTAGGAATAGAAAGATAAAAAGAAGAAAGCCCATGCCTTTGAGAATCTCATAGTTTGGTAGAGGAAATAAACATGTGAAAATTAATGTGTAACTTGTGATGTGATCAATAAAGACAACTTTGATAAGGTATGGAAATAGTATATTTATCTTAAGATTGCATGAATACTACAAAGGGAAGCTTTACAGCATGTTGTGAATACTGAGGAGGAAGTCACCCAGAGGCTCTACAGACTGGAGACGTTTCAGAATGAGCAGACTGCACACACGGCAACATGCTAATGTGAAACAACTTACTGTCTTTAGGGAAGTATAAAGGATTTGTTGTTTTTGAAAGGTATAAGATAGGAAGTACTTGATGATACTCAATGACTTTAGGTAGAAGTCATACCAAGAAGTGTGGTCTCATTCTTGATGGTGCATGGAACCTAGCAAGGAACCTATATTTATTGGATGAATGAAGGGGGCATAATTAAAGAATTTTAACTAAGAAAGGTTTATAGTCCTAAATGTCTTTTACATTGTTGTTTATTTTTAATCACTCTATCTGCGATGAGGAGGGTGGTTTGAGATATAGCAATGTGAAATGAATGCAATAAACCAGAGACTTGGTCACTTGAAACTAAACTACAGAATCAGAAGATGAAGGAATAAGTCCAGCGGCTGGCAAAATGTAAGCAATAAAGTTATGATAAAAAAAATTGGGCAGTAGTAAGATAGATACGATCTTGGAGAAGAGGCAGTGAGCTTGAAGGTTATTTAAAAGAAAGACCAATTTTTTCTAACATCAAGGCATTAGTAACTCTCATGTAGAAACTTCTCACATGTGTAGTGTATAGCGTGTGTTCTGCCAGAGAGGGTTGAGTACAGAAATGCTCTACTCTAAATTCTCCATAGGTATCTAGTTGTTTCGAAATTTAAAGGAGTTATTTTTAAAGTTTATCCTGCTGTCACCATTTATATTCAGTTTTAAATGTCTCCTAAAAGGACATCTTAGCATTTTCTGCTACTTAAGATATGATAGCAAAACTCTATAGTGCCCATGCTGTATTTAGGCTAGGAACTCTGTAGTGAATTGGACTCTAGTAGGACATCAAATAAGGACATCTCACATTAAAGTGACTACAGCTGACAGCCCTCTTGTTGCTTTGAGAGTAGTTAGTATTATTGCTTCTTTAAGGAGCCATGAAAGTAGGCTAGTTAATTCCCCCAGATAATTTTCTTGTACATTAGCCTCAGTGATGCAGTACAATCAGTTACGTCTGATGGAGCTGATCATTGATTTATTATTCTTTTGGGATGCTTAGACTCATTAGGACAACTATTGACACAATAGATCTTCCTGGAAAATAAATTTGCTGTTTCCAGCCTAGGCTGTTCCTCTGCATCAGTCTAGGGACCCATTCTGATAAATTCTTCCAAGCTGTCAACTCTCCTAGCTTGCTTAGTTTTCTAACCTGTGATCCACATACTATCTCAGAGAGACATTGTGGAAATTAGATTTTATTTCAGTTTGCTTGGAACCTACCATTTTAATTTTTATAACTCTGTACTCAGATTGTATATATATGTATATATATATATATGTGTGTGTGTGTGTATTCCTGTAATATTTGTAAAATCAAAACTGTATTCCATTTTAAATAACATAGTTTAAATGTAAAGGCACTATAAATTTGCAAGAGCTGATCAAATGTAACTATTATGGTATTGAGTTTAATGGTGTGTTGGTATAGTAGAATTTTCCCTTTACTTATAATGTTCTTGTGTGACCCATTATATTGATAGAGAGCTATTTATTTCTGTTCTATTGTGATAAAAATTGCCTTCAACATAGGGGCACAATGGATGACAGTAAGAAGATTGCATATAACTTTGCTTAGCCTGAAAAGATTTAAAATACCAGAAAACAACAGAATTTTTCAAGGTGATATTCCTTTAGTTAGAATGAAATGTCTTCAGTGAGAATGAAATTCCAGGAAATCTTTAAACAGAGATTGTTTTTCTTTATTATGCTGCCTCTTGTTTTTTGAGTGCCTGGGTCATTATGCTCATTTAGAAGTCTCTATTTACTTGTTTGTTTGTATATTGGACATACCTCCAGCACTGGCAGTGCGTTAGGACTCATGCACACTGCTAAGTAGCAACCAGGCCTTGCTTGCCTTTGAGAACCTCTGACTTAACATGGGGATTCAGCCAAGCAAAGTGATGATTGCAATTTAGCAGAATTGAAGTATGCGCAGAGCTCTGGGTTATCACAGCAGAGGAGCACACCTACTCTCAGCTCATTAAGTCATGTTTGGTAGTCAGAATTTAGAATTTTGGAGGAGGTGAAGAAGCAGGTTGAAAGGAAGTCAAATGCATCCGTTGGGGAGATACTTTCTTTCTAAAAATGTGCAAAGGAGCCATGACTTCAATAATGAATTTCAAATGAAATAAAGTAAGCAATACTTAGAGAGAAGACCAGGCTCCTGTAACTTATAATGAACCAATATAGAGCATTCTTATATAAAAGATATCTATTTTGGGTGAAAAAACTCAACTTAAGTCAGTTACACAAGCATAACTGCATATATATTCTCTTCCACTGGATCTTTAAAAGTTGAGTAAATTTCATTCTTTGCATAATTCTGAATGCTTTCCCCTGCAAGAATCATTTCCTTTCAACTTGTAGTATATAAATGTACTTTTCCTAAGCCATTATCATGGTCTGAAAAGGTTTTATTAATGACCGGTAGTTATTAGACTTAATGACAATCCATGCAGCAAATTATCCTGTACTCACAAACTGAGGACCAAAATGAGATCGGCTTTGGACAGAAAAGATCAACATACAGGAGACCTTAAGTAAATTTCATAAACCACGTTTCTTTTCATATTGTGTGTTTGAAAATATTTTATGGGAAATTCCTTGAGGGTAATTGTTTTTCTTCCAGACAAAATCTTTTTCTTGTTTACCTCTTAGGTTAATAAGAAGGTAAAATTGAGAAAATTTCAAAAATCAGGAATAATTGAGCATAACTCAGGTTAATGTCAGAAAGCAAACAATAACTGGTGTTTTCAATGACTGCTGCATGTTTAGAATGGTCTAATTATACTTAAAGATAAATAAACAATAAGTAAGAGATAATTGCTATTTTATTTTATTTATTTATTATTTGTGTGTGTGTGTGTGTGAGAGAGAGAGAGAGAGAGAGAGAGAGAGAGAGAGAGAGAGAGAGAGAGACTGAGATTAGGAATTAGGGGGAAATGCCAGAATGCAAATAAAAAAGAATCTATGTTTTATAATCAAGAGCTAAACAACCTAGTGAAGACTGAAGTATAAAAAACTGAGAAAGTCAAGATCAATATGTTTTTTGCTAAAGTGATTGGAAAAGTTTATTTAACAAGGTGAAAATTTTAGAGACTGCGCACAACGTTTATTGAACAATTTGGAAGTCTGGTTTGAGTTTTCCAACAGTTCTGCAACAAGCCTTTCTGAGATTGAAAAGAAAATGGGAATTCGCCTTTCAGTCAAAAACTTAGGGTAATTGCTTTCAATTTTGCCTGAATTCACTAAACCCAATCTTAGATAAAAACAACATTCAAGGAGCAACAGAGGAAGGGACTAAAAATGGATAGGCAAGAGTTTTAGAAATCTAAATTTATTATTGGTGAGGTTTAAAAATGAAGATGGTTGTGGATTAGACACCATACAGCAGTATCTAGAACCTGGGGAAAAGAACAATGGAATGCAGTTTTGGATATTCGCAGCAAAATCATGGAAGCTTAAGGGCAATCAGTACTATAGAGAGACTTTATTCTAAAATGAGGCAGGAAAAGGAAACATGTATGAATTCTCATTCTGGGGATCCATGAAATTTTAGCAGAGAAATGTTCTCCACACAGCTTGTTGGTGAAGTATTTGCATGAGATGACAATAGTGCTACCACAAATCAAAGGACTTAGTATTTCTGTCAGTATGCTCAGTCTATAGACTCAAATAGCACACATTATGTAGCTTAAACAACAGAAGTTTATTTCTTATGGCTCTGAAAGTCAAGAAGTTTAATATCATGGTGCCATCAAGGTAAGCTTCTTCTCCTGAAACCTCTTCTCTTGACTTATAGGAGGCTGCCCTCTTAGTCAGTGGCCACATGACCTATTCTTTGCAAGGGAGGTCAAAGAAAGATTGAGTTTTCTGGTCTCTCTGCTTATAAGGGCACTAATCCCATGATGAGGATCTCACCTTTATGATGTCATTTAAGCCTAATATCGCTCCAAGAGTCTGTTGCCAAATACCATCATATTAAAAGTTAAGGCTCAACATCTGAATCGGGGGTGTTTAAAGATATGCAGCTCATAACAATTTCTTGCCTTAGATATTCGGCTCTGGAAAAAAATAATTTTTAAAATTATCTCCTACTAGGGTAGTCAGGTAAAATTCATGACACCCAGTTAATTGGAATAAATAGCAAATACCATTATAATACAAGTAGGCAACATGTGGAACATATGCATACTAAAAATGTATTTGTTGTTTATCCGAAATTAAAATTTAACTGGGCAGCGTGTAAATTGATTGCTAAATCTGGCAACCCTAACCCCTCATTTTTGGTCAAAGACTGTTGCTGGCCTAACTTTCTATTATGCATTCCAGAACAAGAGAGCGGGAAGATGAATAGTCTATGACAGCTGTGATCACTCCTGATTGATAAATTGATATTTAGCTGTTGTAATGATTTGCTCTGTCAGAGAGAGTGTAATTTTTCAGTTTTGGTATTGACTGTTAACTATGCCCATTATTTCCTCTAGCATTTAATCTGTGGAATGCCTGAGGATTCTGTTCAAATACATTTAGCTGAAAGTGATGCCAAAATTACCTCTCTCTTATACTTGGAATGACTTAAGGAGAGAGACAGGTGAAACCTTTGTCAGGACCTTCTCTGTCAATCATGTTGGTAGTACATGATGCTGGTATGTGACTCAACCTGTTTTTTCATTTCCCTGAGAGGAGAGGCTCTGAGTTAAGACAAGAGCACACAGAGTTGGTGGGCTGGGATATCAATTTACATTCTAGGATGTCTTCTTGCATGAACCTAGGAGAACTATAAACCTTGCTAAACTCAACTTCCTCAACTCCCCAACGGGGTAGCAATGCACCAACCTCCCAAATACTACTAATGAATGATTGTGATGATAGAATTCCTGATAACATCTACTATGTGCCCAGATCAGTGATTTAATAACTTACTAAGCATCAGCACATCCTATGGAAGTTCCTGCTTTTATTATCTGAGTTTTATAGGTGTGCAAATGGAAGTATTAACAGTTAAGAAGTACTGAAGATCCTTAGAGATTATGTAATATATGTTTCTTCTACTCCTCTGCCTCCTGCTCCCTCTGCCTCCTCACCTCCTTTTCCTTCTCTTTCTTCTTTTCCTCTCCCTTCTCCTTCTCTTTCATCATTTAATTGTTTGCAAAGGTAAACCAACAAAGCCATGATCATTTATTTAATAATTCAGTTTATCCCAGAAAATACTGCTGGTCTACTTCTAATAATTTGGAACCCCATGTCATTTTGGTTAAAAAATATATTGAATCCTGTCTAATGTGAGCATGCTTAATTACCACATTCTGTCAGTTACTTTGTCATAAATTTAGGCAACTGGAGCAAGCAGGGAAATTCTCAGTCAATTTCAGTGTATTTAAATTTTTATGAAGTCATTGATATGTTAGAGTCATTTAAACTCTATAGAAGACTATTAATGATAAGAATATAAGGTGAAAAAGAAATCAGAAATTCAATTTACGGTATCGAAGAAGCTTCTACTTTAGTGTTTCTCCTCAATTGTTGAAACATAATGTCCCTTGTCAGATTTTATACTTTTCCTTTTCTATAGAAAAAGGGCAAAACCTAGTCATTATTTTCTAAGAGTCTAATGCAAAATTATTTATTATTTCCAAATTTTTTTGTACTGACATCTAAGAGTCAAATTTAAAAGATAAAAGATGATATCTCTTTGGTCATGTCAACTGACTTACATTCATGACAGCATTTAGCAAAATATTGTAGCTAAGTGTAGATAGTAATGTCTTAGCCTACTCAGGCTACTATAGTGAAAATAGCATGAATGGGGTAACTTAAACAACAAACTTATTATTTTTCTCACAGTTCTGAATTACAGCAATTGGGAAATCCAATTTATCTCATTTCCATAAAAGCCCTATGAGCTAGTCCTTATGCTTCTTATTTTTATGTAAGAGAACTGACTTAAGAGATTAAGTTCCTTGTGCAAATTCACATTGTTAAGTATTGGAGGAAGGAATTGATGTTCCTTGTGTCTGTCTGATATGATAAGCAGGACATTTATCTGTCTAATTGTTTATCTGTCTATCTATCTATCTATAATCTATCCTCTCTCTGAGGGTAGCAGGGAAGGAAGAGTTAAATATTCGCAGTAGAAATCCTGACAATGTAGATGTATTTTAGTACATGTCCAGTGGGGGCATCCAAGTCACCCCTTTTTTGACTAAAGTGATTTTCATTTTTCTTTTAAAGTTGATGCCTTCTCTTCAGGCTCAGAATGGGATATTAGAAATCATAAAATAATTATGCAGTTTCATAAATATTTTCTAATCAAATATTTTCCACTAAAGACTCTGCCTCCTTTATATGCAAGAGTCATACTTCAGTGATAGAAATACATGTGCTAAACTAAATGATATTATGAATATATTTTTGATTTCTTAAAAAGCTTTGCTTAATATCTCAAAGGCATAGCTCTCCCACTGGAACAGCTGGAAAATCAGGGGTGTGCTCTCCTCTCTATAGAAATTGGGGACTCAAAATCTAATCTTTAATTAGAAAATAAAGTAATATATATTTAAAAACTTGTTTTTGAATTGGTGTGGGGTTACAAGATAGGTAGACAAAATATTGAGAAACAAGGAAGAACTGATTATAAATATCAGTCAAGTCTGGCTTCACTCAGTATAGTGAAAGGTGCTTTTTTTTCCTTATCTCAGTAATAAACTGAGGAGTACTTTAGGCAAAGTCATTAAAAGATGAGTAGCAAGCAGTTTTTAATTATGCAGTATTTGTACATCTGTGAATTACCTGGTAGTTTGCTACCTGAGTGACAGTGATTGACAGAAAGCTATCAATGGCTCCAGGCACAAGGCACATCTTTAGTATGAATAAAAGATATAAAACTTCACCTACATGAAGACAATAACAAAAACAAGTAAGGTACCACTGCCCACCCTGGCTTGCATGTTCTTGGGGTGCTGGCTTACCAGCAGCAGTCCCCTAATGAGAAAGAGAATCACTGCAGGAACTTCTAAGATGTGTGGCTTTGCCATTCTGCTTGGGGGCTTATGGCCGCTAACCCAGTAGAAGAAAAGTACTGGGACCAACCTCAGAACATTTCTGAGTATTACCAATGATTCAAAGTGACTCCAAAACAATTTTCTTTGTATGGTGGAGCCCTCATAAGCCAGCCTCAAGAAAACCAGCTTAGTCCATGTAGTTTATTGTGAAAACCAGTTTAAGCCATTTTGTCTATTTTAAAAATATAGTAAAATGGTAAATGTGTTCTATTTTCATGTAATAGGTACCCTTCAGGGTCAGAAGGGGCTACAGATACAACTGCAGAGAGCTGGGCAGTATTTAGTCTTTATCTTGGGGTTGCAGACAGTCTCCATGTCTTTGGGCACATATTGTTTGGCTGGAATGGTGCTTTGCCTTTTTAAGTTGAATTTGCCTACCTTTGCCTGGAGCATGACTCCTGTTTGCCACAATTTGGAAGCTCTATATGCTGCTTTTCCTTGGACCACTTCCAGTTCACTGTAGGTAATTGTGTCTTCCCAGTTTCATACTATGAGTCTTGGTAAGATTTTCTGTCCAGAGCCTGTGACATCTGCATAGATGGGTAAGAAAGAGAGTTTGCTGCTTAAACCACCACAGTAGAGTCTCAGGGAAGTAGTCATCATCTGTGGTCAGACCCAGAACTCCAGAAACATCAAAGGTGGTTGTGCAGAGGATTAATGATGTATGCTAAAAGCTAGCTTGAAAGATAAGTCAGGGTGACAAGTCCAGGCCCTAAGGGTTAGATGATTGAACCCAAGTCCTTGGTCAAATGTGTGGGCAACAGATGTAGGAATAAGAACAAGAAAAGAAAGGGCTTCTCCTATAGTCCCTCTTCAGCTTTAAAGTATGTCATAAAATAGACTGGGATTAGAGACTAGGACTAGTTAGTCAAACAAATCTCTTTAAGCATTCATCTTCCTAAAAATGGCCATTTTTCTGTTTGATTTTTTTTTCTATTCATCTAACAGCATTTTAGGATAGCTTTAGGAAGAAGGGTAAAAGCCCTAAGAAACTTTTCCAATTTACTGTATTTTTTGCTTACCTGTCCTTTACTTCTGATTTCTGACCCTCTGATCTTCAAAATCTTAGCTTATTTTTGAAAATTCACCTTCTAATTCTTATTATTGATTTCCTTTCCAAGTCTCTAGAACAATGACCAGTGTGTCTAACTTGGCTGCCACTTTGAATACCTGCTGTGTTCCCTACCTTTCCTTCTTCAATGAAGAGTTGAGTATAACTTCCTTACATTGCTTCATTTAATTCCCACCAACTTCTCAAAGAGTAGGTGCTTTTGTGCCCTTTTGTCAATTGGCAAGACTGAATCACAAAGAACTGAAAATGTATGATCATGAAGTTATACTTTCATGAACATGTTGCATTTAAAACTTGTAAGATGCAAAAATGACACAGTTCCTACTTTCTCCTCTCATCTTTTAGCCCTCAATTGTAATCTTTCTTAATCCTAGGCAGTCTCTTACAAACCAGCTTAATAATTCTGAACTCCTGAAGTAGTGAATGAGTAAGTCTGCTATAGCACTTAGCATTTTGAAATATCTGTGCTGGTTACATGATGCATCCTCCATTATACTGTAAAAAAACCTTGAAGACAGTGGCTACAACTTATTCATTTTAGTGTTCTCCATACTGATGAAGTCCTGGTTCATAAGAAAGGGCTAAATTATTGAGTAGATGATAAAAGAAAGGTTTGTTGGTAGTCTACATATATGATGAATGCAATCACGGTAGAAGCCTGATCTTTGAACCAATACCTGTTTCCTTTCTTTCAGACACAGGTCACCTGGGAATGTTACTTTTATTCTTCTGGATGTGGAAGGGATTAAGGACCTAAGCAAATCTAGACAGAAGTATTTGGCAAGGCTTCATTTAGAATTTGGACTGTGATTACATGCCTTTAACATTTGCAAAATAAGTTAACAACTAGGCTATGATCAAAGTATATGTAAATAATGAATACTGATTATTGTTCATCCTCTACTTGCACTAAATCAATGATACTGCCATGTTTAGTGTTTGTTTAATCAAGCACTAGTTTTTTAAGAAAGTATTTCCTCATCAAAGAATTTTAGTTAATAGTTATTGGCAATATTTTCTCTCCTTTTAAAAAGAGATTGCATTATTATTACTGCTAAAATCTTCTGATTTTGATGGATGTACCCAAAAGGAAGGAAAAAGACAAACATCATATATTTCCACACATATATGATACATAGAGAAACCAAGCAAACAGATTAATAAAATCAAACCAAGTTAACCAAAATAGATCTTTAGTATATAGAATCAAATTAGTGGTTACCAGAACAGAAGGGGGAGATGGATGGGCAAATCAGGTAAAAGGGGTTAATTACATGATGAAGGATAGAACTGGACTGTTGGTAGTAAATAATGCACTATATATACATATGTATATATATATACACACATGTACATACACATATATATGTGTATATATATATTTTGAATTATGGTGATTCATACCTATACCCATATAATGCTATGTTGCAATGTTCCTTCAACAAAACAATTAAAAAAGTAAAGATAAATATTTTTTTGCTTTGGGGATGAATATCCAAGCATTAAACATAGGATGCAGTGTCCATTGAAAATAGTTCTGGAACTAGATATGAGAGGCACAGGGAGGTCAGAGAAGAAAGTCAGAGACCTCAGACTGAGCAATGTCACTGCTAGTCATTCAACAAAGAAATTTAGTCTCTAATAGTCTAAATATTATGTCAGTTGGTGACCACACAAAGATGAATGAATTGAGGTTGTCAGGTTATCAAGGGATGCATAGCTTAGCAGAGGAAATATGCAAATGAACAAATGATTAAAATATAGAAATTCTCTAAATATATACATGTGGTGAGAGAGGAAAGGGTTTTGAAAAGGGTAAGATTAAAAAAAGAGTGAATGAGAGAATCAAGAGGAAAGAATTAATTCTCCAACAAGAGTGGTAACTCTGGAGCTGGGAGCTTCATTAACCTCTTTCTCTAGCTTGCTTATCTGCTAGATGAATGTTTTCTAAATGTTAGAATTTTTGATATCACTTTTATATTTTGATATATTTAAATACTGCTTTTATACTATTTATTTTCTTTTAATAACATTGAATTTTTTTAAATTTAGTATTCTTTAAACAATAGCATTTGTGAAATCACAAGGTTGGAAGAGCCATTTCTTTCTATACTTACTTCATATTGAATTTGTTAAAACTCCTGACCCAAACGAGAAACACTACAAAGCTAACTTATTATTTTGTTTACTTAAGCAAAATGAATTGATATCTATAAAAACAAAGTCATTCTTATTAACATCAATTTTTAAATAGTATTTTGTTATCTAAAAATATCCTATAAATCATCTCCCAGTTGTACTCAAGGTTTTAAAATTTGGAAAATTCTACTCAGATTTTCCCTTCTGAAGTCTCTTCTGTCATTATCATTTTAACTTCTATAAAAGTTTTATTATTAATAAAAGTGTATTTAAACTGACTTTTAGATAATTCAGACTCACAGAGGTCTGAAGGAACAGATAACCTTTTGGATTCCCATGAAATTTTGTTAATATCAAAGCAATTAATAGAAATCATCGAAAGTCAAAGTTGGAACTCTTCTTGCCTGGAGTTTGAAACAGTCCAGATATAGAAAGAGAAGGAGATACATTCTGAACATGTTTATTCAGACTGTGGAGGGTGGAATAATATATATCCTAGTCCTGACTTCACAGAAGCTTTTCTTTTGAAAGTAGACCAGTGCCTGTTATAAGTATAAATATTAAATGAAGGAAGACTAGGCAGTAGTAAAGTGGAAAGCATAGAAATCATCATGAGCATTGGGTAAAATACTTATTTTATAACTTGTTGATTTCTATTGCAATAATGCCTTATTTTTTAAAATCCAAGATGAAATTATGGTGACGTGTGATTTAGAAATAAAGTGGTAAGGAGCACTGGAACTCTGGCAGTAAGTGTGATGTGAAATATAGACCGAAATGCAATTTCAATATCCAAAATGGAATTTAGCATTGTGAAATAAATAAATATTGCTATAAAAATAAATAAAGCTATGGCTCACTAGGAGAACTAAAAGAAAGTGTATTTTTACTAATAAAAAATATGGCAACAGTTGTCTGTCTTAATAAAATGTTGATGTTTCCCTCATTGACATACTATTTAAACTAATTTTGTTATCTTATTTCTGAAAGCAAGACCCATTTAATTGTTATTTCCATAATAGAGGGAATATGGGGTGGTTCTGTGTTTTGTACGAGCACATTCACTATTGTAATTGAAAATATCACTCTTCTTGAACATGTTGAAGAAAGAATAATGCATAATATTTTTATTTTTATACAAAGATATGTGATAAAGATAATTATAAAGCTCAGAAGTAACTATCAAGATGGATATACTTGTCTTGTTATTTTACTTTTTGAAATTTTATTGAAGGAACATGGTATCCTAACATTATATACAATTAAGGTGTGCACCATTGTAAATTGACATCTGAATGTAATGTGTTAAGTTTACTACCAATGGTTTAGTTCTATCCTCAACCATAAAATTGACTCCTTATACCCAATTTGCTCTAATCTCTCCTGCTTGCCCTTTGGTAACCACTAATTTGATTCTATAGACAGAATCTATTTCTGTTTGATTAAGTTCCATTATTTGTTTAGTTTCTCTATATACAACATTAAGTGAGATCAACATTTACCTTTAGAATGCATTTAAACCATAACAAGGGATCTACAATATCATCCTCAGAATGGTTTCAAGAACTTGAGTTACTTTCATGATTCTAATGATTCATTGTGAAAACATTTGGGGGTTTGGTTATGAGATGAATTTTGTGCCCCCAAAACTTGACTACCAGTACTTTAGAAGGTGATCTTATTTGAAAATAGGGTCATTTATTGGCTAGTTCAAATAATTAATGAAGTAGATAAAATATTAAGTGAAGAAGAGGTCATATTGAAGTAGGATGGGTCCTTAAGTCAATATGGCTGGTATCCTTATAAGAAGGGAAAAGAGACACAGGTACACATGGGGTGAGTATCATGTGGCAATGGAGACAGCAAATGGAGTGCTGTTGCAAGACAAGGAACAAGCACAAACCACCAGAATCAAGGAAGAGACTAGGGAGGATTCCAGCCTACAGTTTTCAGAGGGTACGTGGCCACCTGAAACCTTGATTTCAAAACATTTTTGGTCTTTTAAGTCACCCAAATTGTGATAATTTTCACGACAACCTTAGGAAATAAATAGGAGCACAGACAGTGTGTTCTAGAAGCATGTAGACATTTGAACTACATCAGCAAAGGAGGACTAAGTTTTCTGTGCTGATAGGTTTTCATTCTCAAGTGAGAAGAAAAATAAGTGGACTGGACAGTATGTTCAATGGTAGTAGGTATTCAGGTTTGCAGAGTGGAGTAGATGGAAGGGTGAGGAGTGAAGGTGACAGTAGTGAAAGTGTGGCCAGATATAGGTAACATTTGAGCAAAATTTAAAGACTGAGAAGGTATTAACCCTGTAAAAATACTTGGGATAAAGCATCCAGGGAGTGCGATGCCCCCCAAATAAAACCTGAAGAATGGAGCATGCCCAGTCTTTTGGGAAGGAAAGCCAGAGATGATGACTGGCCTCAGTGAGAAAGAGGGAGAGGAAAGAAGCTGAGCTTGTGACCCTAACTGGGAAACCAGAACTTCAAACTCTTCACAGCTTAGTATAAATGAAATGAAGATCCGTTAGAGGTTCAAGCAGAGGCATGACATAGTTTGACCTACTTTTGAAAAAGAATCACACTTGTTTTTGTGCTCTCAATTGTAAAAGGTAAGGATTAGAGCCAGAGGAGCAATTAACAGGACATTTACTGATTTTTTTTCATGAATGAATATTGGATTTTGTAATATGCTTTTTTTGCACTTTTTTATTTGATCGTGGTGTTTTTCCTTTTTAGTGTGTTAATGGAATGGATTAGAGTCATGTGTCTGTTAATGATGTTTCAGTCAAGGACAGATGACATAAACTACAGTGATACCAATAGACTATATCATACAGCCTAGATGGGTAGTAGGCTTACCATTTACCATTTAGATATAGGATGTTCACACAATGATGGAATCACCTATTGATGTGTTTCTCAAAACATATGATCCTTGTTAAGCTGTGCTTGACTGTAGATTAAATAACTTTTAAAATTTTGAACCAGTCTTGCATACCTTGTGTAAATCCCTCTTTGTCTGGTATATAATTCTTTGTATAAATTGTGTAATTCTTTTTGCTAGTATTTTGTTGAGAATTTTTGCATCTATTTTCATGAGAGAGATGGGTCTGTGGTTTCCTTTTCTTGCAATGTCTTTGTGGGATTTTGGTATTAGAGTGATACTGGTCTCATAGATTTAAGATGTTATTTCTTCTGCTAATAAAATGTCTACTTTAATGTCATTATTTTTGCTTTATTTTATAATTTATTTTTATTGATTATTAACCTTTTTTTCCTTTCCTTTCATTTTCTTATTTTCCTTTATGTAACTTTGATTTTAAAGATATTTCCTCCTTTCTTCCTTCATCCTTTCATTTTTCATTCTTCCTTTCTACTTATGTTACTCTTAGCTTCCCACTTTTTAACTAAATACTGTAACTAGGGAATTCCCTCATTTACAGGTGGTCATTTTCAGAAAGAGACAGGTGAATCTCCCATTTCCAGGAATCAAACAGGTGTGCTCTACCTCAGAGATAGTGAGTGTCTTCAGAGTACACTACATGTACAGTATAATCAATGGTTTTGTTCCTATAAAACTGATTGTTTTAAGAAAGTTTGTTCCTCAATTATTAAAACTCCTCTCTATGACTAATAGGCATCCTAAAATACATTCCTGACATGTTAACATTTTCGATGGATTTTATTAATAAATAGTTGTATACCAGATGGATTTAGATTTCACATATATAACTAACCCTATCTTTATATCTCTCTATTTGGAAGAAGAAAAGTGATCATTGATAAAGGTAGAAGTATGTCCATTTTCTGTCAAACTGCAGAAGTGTTGTTTTAGCACTTGGTAAGCTTGTTTGACCAGAATATGTTTTTCTATCATGGCTTTATACCTTGGCAGCTTGTCTACCAGATGCCTTTGCACTTGCCTCTCCCATTTCAAGGATAATGTTGTCTGCATGAATACATTGTCACAGTCAAATAATCATATTAGTTTGTGTTTATTCTATTCATCTCAAGGCTGAATTAATTTTCTCTGAACAGCAGGAAAAAGTGAAGTGTTGAAGGGGTCCTCCCTAAATCCATTGACAAATGGATGAATTGCTTTCTTATAAAACTTTCTTCCAGAAACAAATGTGAATATGTCCATTGGACATAACTCATCACATATATTTATTAAAAAAATAACACCCTCATTGTATTTAATGGCAGTACTTGAGCAACAATGAAAGATTTAAGGAGATTATTTCAGAGTTAGAGTGTATCATTGTATTATTTATTGCCAAATTATAAATTATCTCAACATTTAATGGCTCAAAACAACATAAACACAGCTTATGTATTATCTCATAGCTCCTGTGGGTCAGGAATCCAACAACTTAGCTATTTTCTGTCCTGGGCTCTCTCCTGATGTGATAGTCATCTCAAGACTTGGCAGGGTCTGGAATATCCACTACCAAAGTAGCTCACTGGTATGTTTTAGCTATTGGCAAGAGGCCTTACTTTCCCTCTATGTGGAGCTCTCTACTGGGCTGCTTGAATATCCTCATGGTGACTGGCTTCACTCATAGAGACTGGACCAAGAAAAATAAACAAAGCAGAAGCTGCAATATCTTGTATGACCTAGCCTCTGATGCTGCATACTCACTTTCACAGCATTCTGTTGGTTAGCATACATCATCTTTATTCTATGTGGTAGACATCTATTTAAGAACATGACTATAAGGAAACTGACCCACTGGGGGACATGACTGCAAAATTTGCCTTTGTGGTTGTAGGATATACTGGATTGAGGCAGAAAAGTAATTAGTCCTCATTTTACAACCTGGTGTACTAGTCCCTGAGACAGCAGGCATTTAAGATTAGATTGATAAAAACAGGAACTGGGATCACTAAAATTGACCTGTTGACTCATTATGGTCTTTGAAGAGTCTCCTTATATGTTCTTCACCTACTATATATTAAAATTAAGAACTCTATTACCTCTCCTATTAGAGTAATCTCTGATATTACTAATGTAAGATATATCTCCTCTGTTTTCATAATACTTTCTGCATAGTGCTTCTGATGATTTGTACTTACCATTTATTATGATTTGTATTATGATTTTCTTCTATCAAACACTATGCTTGAAACCATGTGACTTTGATAAAAAGTGACAATAATATTGAAGACTTTACTGAGTTAATTAGCTTTGGTGTTGCCTATCCTTTCCTGCTCCATCTATATGATGAATAATTGATCTGTCAAACATAATATTCAGCTTTTCATTAAATAGCCACAACATATTAGATGTCAATCTGAAATCAGCCTACGTGGTCTAATTGTTTCCATCAAATATATTCTACAACTTTAGTTAAATTGTTTATCACAGACAATCCAAAAAGTCAGCCTCCAGCTTTGAAATTCTATGACTCAGTGACCTAAATTTGCAGCCCAAATCAGTGCCATATACTTAGCATGCTAGTTATCTTCACAAAGAAACTTTGTTTTATTTTAACTTTAAGGACATACTGTGGAATACAACCCTGTTTCATGCATTCAGTGCACATATTTCAACCAAGCTCAATGCTGACAACCAATTCAACCTAAAGCAACTCAAAACAAAAAACTCTGGTTTGAAAAAAGATCAATGTTTTTATTTTCTCTCACACATAAATAGAATGAAAATGGAATGCTCACTAGTAATTCTAAATTGACAAGCCTATATCAAAAACTTTGAGGAACTGTTAAAGATATCTAATGACCACAGAAATTTTGAATCATTGAAGAAAGGCAAAATGTGCACTTTCTCTAAATTTGTATTTTGAAGAACACATAGTATTTTTTTACATTTTATTGAAGGAATATGCCATCATAACATTATATAAATTTAAGGTGTGCATCGTCATAAATCAACAACTGTATATAAATAGTACATTCACTACCAACAAACCAACTCCTTTGCTATAAATCTTTTACCTGATTTGTCCATCCCTTCCACTTTCCCTTTTAGTAACCATTAATTTGGTTCCTAGATGAAAAGTCTTTTTGTTATTTATTTGCTATCATTATATACCCATATGTGAAAATCATACAAGGTTTGTCTTTCTCTTTCTCATTGATTTCACTGAGCAAGATTCCATCTTGTTGTATCAATATTGTAAATGTCAGGATTTTTACCTTTTTAGTCACTGAGTAGTATTCTATTTAATATGTATGCCACATATTCTTTGTTGCGCATATGTTGATGCATATTTAGATTGTTGGCAGTTCTTGGTTATTGTAATTAAGCACATAGAGCTTTTCATCTTTATCTTAAAGGCATTCAATTCTTCTATTCTTGATTTCCCTCTCTCCCTAACTATACCTCTAGGCATAAGTTGATTCAACCAAATAAAGTGACATTCAAGAATGCTATTTTTAAAGAAAAAATATTATTTGTCTATATAACTATTTGTAGGAGTTACAAAGTAGAGAGTTAGGCATGGCCTGGTTGCCTAGTGGTTTTGTATACCATGGGAGCAGTCCCACATGCTTCCCAAAGTCCCAGGTTCAAGATCTAAGGTGGGGGAGTGACCAATGTGAACAACTAAATAAGACTGTATAAAGTATTTCTTCTACCTCTCTTTTCCTGTCTGATCTCCTTTATTCCAGCCTACATCTTTTCTTTCAAACAAACAAATAAACAAAAGGTTAAATCACCTATTAATATGAAAAAATACAGTTTATACTTAATAAGATAAAGTTGATATCACAGATTATGTATTTGTGCTCAGGAATATGTAATGTTATTAGGTCAAATACCATAACTAGACTGTGTTAATCCTTAGTTGTCATTCACTAAGTAACGTAAGAAACTTTATATTGCTATTGTTTTTTTTATGTGTTCTTAGATATCATTCTAATGTTAAATATTGGATATTTTATACCCATTTGATTTCACAGGGATAAACCCCTAATTGGATGATTTCCCCCTTTATGTTGATTTGTGTCCCCCTCAAAAATTCATGTTGAAATTCTGACCCCTGATACCAAAGAATGTGATCATATTTGGAGACAGGGTCTTTAAAAATGTTATTAAGTAAAATGAGTTCATTATAGTTGGTTCTAATCCAATATGGCTGATGTCATTATAAGAAGAGGGAATCTGGACATATGTGTATACTGAGGGAGGACACCATGAAGACCCAAAGAGAAACAGACATCTGCAAGCTCAGACGAGAGAGGTCTTATCCTTCCCTCATGGCTCTCAGAAGCAACAGCTCCTACTGACAGCTTGACCTTGGATTTCTAACCTCCAGAATGTATGAAAATAGATTACTGTTAAGTCATTCAATTGTGGTACTTCGTTATGGAATTCCTAGGAAACTTATACAGTGTTTTTACATCTTTGAGACAAAACCTCCAGTGGATTTGATACAATCTTTCCCTCCTTATGCAAACATCCTGTATAATCTTTGCCGTACACACTTTTACCATTCTTGCATATTAAGACATAAAAATGCAAATTGTCCTAAGAATTTGACCTATCGTGACCTGCAATATAAAAATAGTTTGTTGGCAAAGTGATTTTATGAAAACAATCCATAGTATAGCAAAGATAGTAGCTACTCACTATATTTGATTTACGGGGGTTAACAGTTTCTACTTGGTTTTTACATGTCACTCAGCATGTATGCCAATATTCTTGACATGGGTTGAGGATGAGTGGAAATAGACTAATCTTTCTCAAGGTAGATGATTTGGGATTCAAAGTCAACCTCCCAGCAGCACACAGCCATTTAGTTAACGCCTCTGAATTTCAATTACTCATGTATACAGTGATCATAGTAAACTCTATCTTGTGAGATTTCTTGAGTAGTAACTGTGATAACCACAAGAGTACTTAATAGTTCAATTTTGGCACATAGTAAATGTTCACTCCATGTTTTCACTGTTCTTGCTTCAGTTTACAGGCTGACATAACTTACAGATTAATTTCCTGAAAATTCTCTCCCTGAATAGTCAGTGTGTATATTTTGATCAGATAATGTTCTTCTTTTTTTCCTATTACCAAAGATATCTTGTTAGGAAATGTCATCTTTCTCTTCATTACATTGTATTTTATTCAACTTAAGATTATTTTCAAACCTTGTTTTATTTAGAATTTGCAATTTTCCTATCTTCAGAGAATTTTGAATTAATGAGTATGTCCTGTCATTATCTAAATCTTTGAAAATAGACATACAGGCAGTCCTTGTTTAGCACAGAAAATATTAGGAGAAATTCATGCAGAATGAAGAATTAGTCAATATGAGTTAGTTTCATTTTATATAATTTTGGTGCTATGAAAAAAAGTGGATTATCTCTACCTCTAAGGAAAACTTAAAGAAATATATCTGTATGTATTCTGACCAGTTGATAATATCAGTAGGTCTGTTTTAAACATAGTTACCCCCACACATTTAAAGTATGTTTTGTCAAAAATTTATTTCTTTTCAGCATGTACAGTCATGTTTTCTCTTTGCTCTTCAATGAACTAATTTCTCCTACTCATTCCCTTTATCACATCAAACTTCCTGCATGCATGCCTCAAAGTATGCTCAGATTAAATTTAATCTCTTGGAAATCATTCTTTAGTTTCTCCAGGAAAGTCAGTTTGCATCTCATAGGTTCCTCCAGTAATCTGTCATATTAAAATTTATAAATAAATAGCATTGGACTATTTAAACAATTATGCCAGATTTTGGCTATCAAAAAGCACCCCCCCCCCCCTTGTCTATGTGCTTTCAATGAACCAACTTCAATTGCTACATTCTTAGAGTATAGGTTAGCTGTCATGGACTATTTAGGAATGCTAAACAGAGTTGCCTAACTATAGACTTTAGTTTTTGTTGGTAGCCATGTGCTCTGTGGAAAAGAATTAGAACTAAGTTGTTGATAAATAGCAGACCTAAGCAGTGTTGGAGTGAGTTTTTGTGGTGTAGTGTTTGAGTGAATTAATGGTCCCCCAGTAGACCTATGGATTAGTCACTAGATTTTATAATGTCATATTGCATGTTCAAAGGATTTTTCAGTTGTAATCTTATGGATTTTGATATGGACAGCATTCCTGATTATCCTAATGAATCCAATATAATCACATAAATCCTTAAAAGTGGAAGAGAAAGGCAGAAGAGTTAGTCAGGAATGTAACATAAGGACTCAACTAATCCTTGCTACATTTGAAGATAGATAAAAGAAGCTATAAGTCAAGAAATGTAGATCATTTCTAGAATCATATTGTGTTCCTCCATTAGCCAGCAAAATAACGGAGGCCTCAGTCCCACAACTACAAGAACCTGAACTCAGCCAGCAACCTGAGTGAGCAAGGGGAGTCAGTCTTGCTGCCTCTTTCAACCTTGTGAGTTTCTAAACAGAGATTCAGCCAGTACCCTGTTTTTCCATCCTATAGAAAATGTGAGGCAATAGGTTAATGTTTCTTTATACTGTTGTTTATGGTAATTTGTAATGGCAACTTTAGAAAATGAATGCATGAAATGCCTAAATGGAGATGGAAAATCCAGTAATAAAGATTGCCGCATTAAAAAAAAAAAAAAGTTACCTTAAGAGAAAAGTGCCATGAATGTAAAAGGCTGACAGGGCATTGGAGCCTAGATTAGAATGAATTTGGTTTCCGGTACCTTGCAAAGCTGTGTGTGACTACTACCTAAAGTATCGTGCTTCCCTTTTTCAAAAACCTATATATTGAGTGAAGAATATTTGTTGTTGTACCATTGACATCATAATGTTACCAGGAAGCCCATCAGTTCTGCTTTGGGAATTCTCTGAAAGCCCAGGGCAAGCACAGATTTTCCTGTAGCCTGCAGGAAAGGTAGGAAGAGCAACTGAAGAACAACGTTTGATATAGGACTAAGGAAACCAACAGAAATGTACCCATTCTGTTTAAATGTGACAAGCTCTCCAAGCTCTCCCAGAGTAAATGACTATTTCTTAATATCCTGGAAACAAATTATGTATCTGCTAATCATATCCATGGGCATTTAGAGCATGGACTTGTGACAAAGCAGTATAAATATTTGTTCTTGATACCTGTGATCAAATCCCCCTTTCTAGTTCTGAAGCCTTTAGATAGTCACCATATGTTTAATGGTTTTGTCTTTTATCTTGGAGTAGATAGACATTGGAATTGTTAGCGTTAATTGAGAACATATTCTTTAATGATCAAAACAAAATACACTTTGTGAATTCATAAATTAATTCATTTAATCCTTTCAAGAACTCTTGAGATTACTGTTAGCCACATTTTGCAAGTCGGGGAACTGAGGCATGGAGAAACTATCATTAAGTCATAGTTGCACAACTAGTGTGTGGTGGCAGTGGGCTAAATAGAAATTACATGGCCCAGAGATTGTTCTCACAGTTGCTGTAGCTGACAGAATAAAGATATCCTTGGATATCTACATCCTAATCTCTGGAACCTGTGAATTGTTATTACCTAGAAAAAACAGAATGAAAGTTGTTATTCAGCTGAACATTGATAGTTAGATTTTCTTGCATTATCCGTGTAGTGCCAATATTGTCACAAGGGTCCTAAAAATAGAAGAGGGAGACAAAAAAAGGCTGGAGTGATATGGTGTCAAAGGACTAAACCCATCACTTTTGCCTTTGAAATTGGAAGAGGCTCTCAAACCAAAAATGCAGCCAGTCACTAAAAACTAGAAATGTTCCCAGAGTCTGTACAAAGGAATGCAGCTCTGCCGACCTTTGTTTCAGTCCACTTGAGACATAACTTAGACTTCTGACCTAAAGAACTGTAAGGTAATATATTTCTCCTGGGTGAAGTTCCTAAATTTGTGGTAGTTTATTGTTAAGTTGCAATGAAAATCAATACATCTAACTATTGTTCCCAAGTCAAATAATTACATTTCTGCAAGAAAACTCCCTTAATCTTCATTGATCCTCAAGGCTGTATTAAACAATGTTTCTTGACATGCATATGGAGTCTCAAGATTCCCTATATATTGCCCTAACTTTATTAGTCAAATTATGAAGCTGTTGGATCTGGAGATACCTTTTCTCTGAGTTCTACCTCTAGATGACCACCAACCTGATCCATTACTCAAATAATTCTCTCTTTGTCTCTTTATGCATGACTTAAGCATCTATGAAATGTGCTGGCTTTAATGTTTAATCACAAGTCTCATCTTTTCTACATATTTTTGTGCCCCAAAACAGGGTAGTAGAATTAAAAACATTTACTGGGTGCATTTCTAGCACAGAAGAAGGTTGGCTTCCTCTGGGACAAAAGTTATATCTGTTCATTCCCTTGTAGTTATTTATTTATTTGTTTAGTCTGTGGTAGGAGTGGATAGGTAATCATTTTGTTCACATGCGAAAATAAACTTACCTTTTTCAGGTAGTGAACTGTGTAACTGTCTTTGTTTTTATGTGAAAACTAATTTATACTGGTTTTTTAAATCAATAAGTAAGCATTTTAAAAGGGAGTTTTATAAATAGAATGTTGAAGATGGGCGTATCAATCATACCCTGGAAGCTTGGGCCCAGATCCATGACAAAGCAAGGAACAGAGATTAGGTGCCCACAGATCCTTAATAAGGACTCAGTTCTAAAATGTTCTTGCCTCATTTATTCTGAGAAGGGCTTGTGTTTTCCAAGGAAAGCTTGTTTGTCTCTCATCCATATTTCTAGCCTTTCCCAATATGCTGTTTTAAACACAGCCCAATTGGACCATTAGTGGTAAACTTAATGTATTTATATACAGATGTTGATTTCTTATGATGCAAACTTTACACTTATATAACATTTTCTGTAATATCAAATATAATATATAGCATAGATGTTAAATATATGTCATAATGTTACAATATTATATAATGTTTATCCCTTTAATAAAATTAAAATGCAAGAAACACAGCCCAGACTCACAGAACATATTATAACCTTAAGCATCTGTAATTTATGACAAATTTTATCCACAGTAAACCAGATGGCTTTGTACCCTGAAAGGACTATGTATATTTTGTATAATATGGCTGATCATTTAGATTCTGAGCCATAGACAGACAGCTTTTCCTCATTTCATCAATATTACTCTTACCTTCTAGTATCAGTTCACCTAAAAGTCCACTGGAGAAGGCTTACCATTATGTCCCCAGAAACACTCTTGTGACCCTTAAAATGTAGAGAGTGTAAAGGCACAAATTCATTGGACAATTTAGCTGGATTACAATGATCATTTTCACTGGAAATGGTTTAATGCAACAGGAGACCTAGAAAGAAGAAATTTGACCTCTCTGAGGCTTTTGAAACAATTGATCAATGTGAAAGCTGTTTCTACTCAGCAAGTTTACTTCTCTGAGTTTGTCTTTTGACCTCTTTATCCCACAGTGACTTTCAAAGGAACTGTTTGAATCTGTCTAAATTTAGTGCTCGAAAAGGGATATCCAACTCATATTAATTTCTTGAAGCAAACTAGCATCCAATTTATTTTTTTTCAAAAATTGGCTGTATGAAATTTGGGCTTACTTTAAATACATCAAGTATATGAAAATTTGCACTGAGATATAAGATTGATGAAGGATCTTATTTATTGTTCAATAATCTGAGTAACAAATAGACCTCTGATTTAATTTGATTCTCTAAAGTGTCATTTGAACTTGCCATTTGAAGAGATGCTTTTGTGTTAAAACAGAGTGCAGGTGGTATTATCTTAATATGCTGAATTGCAATGCTTAAATATCTTATTCTGAAGTTTTACAACTTAGAAAAGGTTCTGGTTCCCAAAACAATTAGACGGGTAAACTTGAGTGGGTTACTTAAACTTCCTTTTTTTCAGTTTCTTCATCAATAAATTGAAGAACTAAAAGCAAAAATATCACAGTATGATACACATCAGATGCAAATAATATAGGTTCCTTATAATTTTGATGAGAAAAATAAAATCCCAGATGTGGCATTTCTACAAATAATATTATTCAAAAACCTAGTTTAATTATACATTCTCTTATGCTTTTTCTTCAAGTCTCAGATTTTAAGAACCTATGGAGGAAGTTAAGTGAGGGCGTATTGGATAATGAATAATTGGATAATTGGCATTTGTAGGCTAACATTTATAGCTTGTCTAGTTTTCTAAATTCTGTGTTTGAATTCCTCTACTGTGTTTGCAGAATTTCCTTGGAGTAGATTTATATTTGTAAGTTGAAATCTTAGAAGATAAGTGAAATTCATAGATATTTTGAACCCTTGGAACCCTAGCATAGAGTAAGAGTAGGTACTGGCAATTCTAAGTTTCTGGCAAAGTTACTAGGTTCATTGCACAAAAAAAGATTCCCATTTTCTACTACAGCAATCATGACTATTTAATGAGCCCCAGTGACACACAGTAATAGAAGATATGTAATTGTAAGACTAATACACTTTGCTTCATGTTACACTTACTTCACTTAACTAAAGATTCTGTAAACTAAATAATTATTGTAAAATTAAAAGACTGAACATTATAATTAATGGACAGATGTTCTTAGGTTTCTCATTAATGCATAGTCAACTAAAGTTTCAATCTAAAAATGCAAATCTGTATTACTTAATTTTAGATTCAAATTATAATCAATGCTATCTATCTTGTAGATCAAATTCTTTTCAGCGTTTCGGAGACACGAATGACCTACATGTGGAAATTTGTAGACATGAGAATTCAACCCTGTAACTTAAAAAGCTGTAGTTTTGATTTTGTTAAATCTTCTTAACCTGGAATTTATATCTTCTTTGGAATTGAAAGATAGATTCCTAGTCAAGGAGAACATTCTCTTTCCTGTTACCTGGGGTAATTTTCAGTTGTTGCTACTTAATTATAATTTTCTTACATTTGGTTGGTGAATTACCATGAAAATAATTGCCTTCCCAATGCACTGAGGTTGGACCCAATGTTAAATATCAGCTGACAGATTATCTGGAACTGAAGTTGTCTCGAGCTTTGCACTTCTTTAGAAAAAGGATTGGCCTCTTAACTAACAATGTAATTCCTATCTGGTCTTAACTCCTCAAAAGTACATCCCTTGATTGTATTTTGCATCTACTTTCTTTACCTGGGCGACTTGCATTTTCTTCCTTTTTTTCCCTGTCCTGCCTTTCTTCCTTACTTCTTTCCTTCCCTCTCCCTCCCTCTCTCCCTTTTTTCCTCTTTCATCGCTTTTTTATTCATATCATCTATTCTCACAAATGTTCAAAATATCTATGAATTTCACTTATCTTCTAGGACTTTAACTTGCAGATATAAATCCACTCCAAGGTAATTCTGCAAAAACAGTAAAAGAATTCAAACATAGAATTTAGAAAACTAGAGAAACTATAAAATTTAGTATATAAATGTCCAAATAAGCTTATTCATCCATGTAATGAAGGAGTGCTAGAGGATGTTTTAAAGCTCTTTGGCAGTGCCAACAGAGGAAGGCATGCTCACGAGTCTCTTAAGGATTGTTAAAGTTGTTTTTTTTCCTGAAAATAAATATACTGAATGCAATGCCATGAAGAGAAAATAATTGAAACTGAATAGATGTCGATGCAAGCTTACACTTTTCATTTATAAGAATGCATATAAACTTGGATATTATTTCTTATTCTTCTCCATTAATGGATTTTATAAAATTTGAAATGGAAGACATTAAGTTCAATGACTAGTTCCTCATAGAATATTTTTACTTATTAAGTTAAGAAACATTTTAAAATACTCCTGCAGATTAAGCATAATAGCTCTTGCTCCATCCTAAGCCTAACAATTTAGAAAAGCATACACATTTGTAAATGAGCAAGATTTATAGATTTATAGCTATAACCCAACTGTAGAGTCAGCAGTAAATTGCCAATATATTTTAATATACATTCTGATAATGTATTAAAGATCTGTTATATATAATTCTTTCAAATGATCTTATTAGAAGGTTATCCATGTTTTACATATCTATATATCTTTATATATTAAAATCAGATACATAGGCATAATGACACTGTACATAAAGCTTATTTGATAGTTTTAGGAATATCTCTCTAGAATTATCACAGTTGTTTCAGTGTCTTATTTACAGTAGGGTATAGATAATGACAAAACATTTATTGTGCTATGCAGAGACTAGAGAGATATAAGACACAATATTATTCCAGAGAATTCTAGATAGGGAGAAGGTATGCAAACAAATCATTATGAAACTGTTTGATTCTGTAACAGAGGTGTGGATCTATATAGCTGAGCCAAATGTGGGCATTTATCAACCCTGTTTGGGGTGAAGAGTAGACCTTCCAGCAAAAGAGTTGTTTAAGGGTTGAAGATTGACCCAGAGCCTAGCAAGCAGGCAGTGGACAGGTTGGGGGACTGTACTCCAAGGAGAAGAAATAATATACAAAACCATTGAGATATTCAAAAATTTCTTTTGAGCTGATGTTCTTTTTGTTAGTAAACTTATACTTGAGTGGAGACGGGGGCAAACACAGTGATAAACTAATTAAAGGCAATTTGCATAGTGATAAATGCTATGTAGAAGCCAAAACAGTAATGTAACACAAAATTACTGGGAGGACCACTAGTTTGTGCTGGTAAAGTCAAGGAGAGAAGGTAGTTGAGATTTGCATGAGTGGAGAACCGGCTTGTATTATAAACTCACTTTCAAAGTTCCTGGGGGTAGCAGTGAGTTAGTATTGTTTCAGGAGAAGAAAGAAGGACAGTTTGTTTGGATTAATTTGAACAAGCGGAAAGGGAAAGAGGAGGGCATACAGTAGTCAGGCAGGAATCAGATGATATAGGACCTATAGATCACAGGATGTGGAATGGATTTTGATTGAGGTTCAGACAGAAGAAAGACAAGCAGAAGATTGGGATGACCTAGAATGATCTACTTAGGTTTTTCAAATCCCCTTTAAGGATTAGGAGGACAGTATATTTAGGAGATGAGAAAGACGAAAAGAAGAGGGTCTTTGGAGAGTGTAGCAAAAGAAGCATCAAGGTAGCAGTTTGAATTGGAGTGTTAGATGATGACACATTTGAAGCACAGTAGTTGCTTATTAGGGCTAATTTTCTAAAATAATATATATTATATGTGCATATATGCCTATATACACTACATATACACACACTCACACACACATATACAAGGGGAACATATATATGAGGGGAATATTTGGGTAATTTGATAGAGTCCAGTTTATAAATGCATCTTTTAATGGTATGGATATTAAAATTTATTCTTTTGGCAATGAAGTGACTTGAGGAGAGAAGGAGAGCACAGTATGATCAGATTTGGACTTAGAATATCATTCAAGTGGTTTGTAGAGAAGGAATTAGGAAGGAGATTGGAACCAAGGAGAGCAGATAGAACCCTTTAACACTGATGCCTTTCAGCAATGGTGAGCATTTACTTGAAGGAGCATGTGGTAAAGCAATGGCTCTGAAATAATACTGAATCAATATGGATTGATGACTCATTGAATTCCAAGCATTAAGAAAAACAGGGAATCCTTAATGGCTCTCAGTTTTTGTTCTGTTTGACACTAGTGATTCAATAAATGATAATACAATTAAATAAGATAAAAATACAAAGGGGATCAGGTTCGAGGTGTTGACAGGTGTTGATCTGGATCAGTGGAATATACCTTGATACATAATGCCAAGGAGACACAATACAAAGCTGGTAATACAGGATATTATAAAGGTAAAAAAGGAACTTAGAAATAAATACTTATGGTAGAAATGAAATGGAGCATATAGCAATCTAGAGGAAGCCTGTTTGGTACCAAAATGTGAAGAATCGCACACAACTACATAAAGATAAGGATCATGAAAACATGCACAGCATCAAGGCTTTTCCAGTACTTGATCAAGAAGTTAGATAAAGCTAGAAAATATGATTAACCTTAAAAAATCAAGAATTCAGAAAGTTTGGCAGAATTTGTCTAAATTTGTTTTAGATAAAGGATCTAAGTATAAAACACAAAATGTTATGTATGGTAGGTTAAGTGTGAGTCAACATCAAGGCTTAATCTGAAAGGCAATTGATTACAAAGGCTGTACAACTCCATTCGCCTTTTAAATAATCTATTTAGTACTCCCTAGATCCTTTTCCTAACTTTGCCCCCATATTTAGCTCAAAATCCTGATTTCTTAAAGTCAAGCGTCCTGACACCTAGAGAAATTCACCTTCTGTAAGTAAACAAGGTAAGTTATTATGCACAATACAATTACCAATCTCATACCTAAAATACAGAACTGTATCTAAACCCTCAGTACCATTTTATAGAAGAAGCAACTAAGATAAGCTGTTGGAAAAGTCTGTTATACCTGCTCACAGTTCTGCATTGGAGCTGTTCATTGTGATTATATTTCCTCATGAGGTTTCCTCTGCTGTTGTTTGCATATAAGGAAGATCAATATATTAATGGCATGAAATCAAGTCTGTGGCACATATTAAGTACTTAATAGATGGTAGTAATTATGATTTCTTCTCTTTTATTATTGTTATTACATTTTTATGTTTAAATTTTTTCAGGGTTAGTCATACAATTGGAAAGTAATTTATTTTTTAAAAAATCCTGAAATTAAAATACTGTGCAAATAATAAATCATAATTACAATAGAATTTATATTAAAATTCATCTCAATGACTTTTCCCCCTTTTCTAAGAAAGAAAAGTAGAGATGAAGAAAGGTGGGACAGATGTAATTGAGAAATAAATTTTTAACATAGATATTCATTTCAAAATATACTATTTGTTTTAATATACATTTAAGGAGATAAATATCCAAAGCAGGACTTAGGAGGTATTTGAACATGAAAAAGAGAGGTGATTATATGTCAACAATGCCACTATCAAGATTCAAAAAATGTTGACAAAAAATGGTAATTCAAACATAGGGCTGCAGGGTTGATGCAGTTAATCAAGCACATCAATTTCATAAATTCTGATGTGTTTTGAGATTGTTGTCCCCCAAGAGAAGTCTAATAAACCCAACCTAATATGCCTGCCAGGAGACATTATGTGGCTCTGTTTAATAGAAAATCAGCTTGGAGGGCATTTACACTTAGAATCAGAAACCATGAGAAGAAATGGAGACAACATGAAAATCTGTAAGTTGAGTGAGCCCTAAGGCTCTGCTGGAACATGTGTTCAAAAGAAACCAGCATTCAGATGTGTAGATCTCACAAATATTTAATTTGCTCAGTTTAAGCTTCTTAACTGCAAAATCTCATATCATTTTTTGGAGGGAGGGCATATCTAAACAAAACTGATGAAAGGAAAACAGCACCTTTAGAATTAGAGGGATTCTGTGACATATTAGTGAGATGAATTTCTCAACATCACATACCATCATCTAGGGATTGTTCAACCTGGGTGCTGTCTGGCCAGCCCCTGTTATATAAATAAAGTTTTATTGATACATAATGGCTCTCAATCTTTTACATATTCCCTACAACTGCTTCCATGCCCCAACTGCAAACTTGCATAGTTACAACAAACACTGTGACTTGACAAGCTGAAAATATAGTATCTGGCACTTTATAGTAAAAATTTTCTGTTCCTGATCTTATATGCAGTTTGGCATAGAGTAAAGTTTCAAAAACATCAATGGTTTTTAGATGTATACTAGTTCTATACCTTGGGCAAGCTGATTAATCTCTGAGACTTAATTTTCCTCAATAATTACACCTAAAGTGAGCATAATAGTACAAAATGTATGAATTCTTTGCATTTTTCAGCATAGTGCTTAGAATATGATTTATGGACAAAACAATATTCCTTTCTTTCTATTCTCTTCACTTAATAATATCAGGTGCTGATTTCATCCAGAATAGTCTGGAACATTCCAACTGGTGATTTTACAGCTTTCTAAAATTTCAGACATACATAAATAATTTATTTTCTCAATAGAATCAATGGTTTATAATTATGACTGACTTGAATCAATGCGTTTTTTCTCCTTCCTTCCTTCCTTCTTTCCTTTTGAAGTTGTTTATTTTCCTACAAATAAAGTCCTCTTTTTATTTTATACTTGTCACTAAAAATCTAACCATTTCATTTCTCCTTATAGACAGAATATCATACAAGTCTATGATGTTGAGGTACCTTGCTGTTAAAGCAGCTGAAAGGAATACAAGAGTTTTATTTACTTTTTAAAAAATTTCCCTCAACCTTTTATTTTTGGTCAATCCCAGACTCTAGCACACCAGGAGAAGGGATATTGTAATTGAATGAATACATTAGACCCAGATTAGGCCCCAAGGAAGGTGTGGACATTGAAGAGACTATTCCTTTATAGAAAACATTCCTTTATACTTTAAGTCTGTGGACTGAAGAGAAGTTCTTTCTGACAGCAGAGTTTATAGATGTGAAACAACAGTTTTCTTTTTCTATTGTTTTATTATTTCTTTCATTTACATCCTATAATCTTTTTAGGATGTTGAATTCACACCTTACCAATGTGTATTTCACACAACCTTCTCCACTTTAACTCTAGTACCCTTTACCTCCTCCTCATTCCCTTCTTCCTTCCTCTCCCCCTCCCAACCCCAGTAATCACAGTCTTGCCCTCTGTGAATGCTGCTGAGTTTTGTCTGTTTTTTTGTTTCATTTCTTTATATTCCATATATGAGCAGAACCATCTGTATTCTTTTTCACTTAGCATAATCAAGCCAGTTCCATCTAGGTTGTGGCAAAAGGTACAATTTTATCTTTTTAAGTAGCTACATAAAATTCCACTGGGAAAAAAATATATATATATACTATAGCTTTTGTTTTTAATTTTTACTGAGATAACTATAATTTACAAAATAATACAAGCCCATATTACCACAGCTTCTTTATCCAGTCATCTGTTCATTTAGGTTGTTTTCACACCTTGGTTATAGTGAATTGTGCTGCTGTGAACATAAGGGTGTGAATATTTTTTCTGATTACTTCTTGTGTTCTCTGCGTGTATGCCTAGAAGTGTGATTGATGGATTGAATGGATCCATTCTTCATTTTTTGAGAAATCTTCCCACTGTCTTCTAAAGAGATTGCATTAATTAACTCCCACCAACAACGTAAGAAGTTGCTTTTTCTCCACCCCCTATCCAGTCTTGTTTCTAGGTTTTGATGTAGGCCGTTCTCATGGATATAAGGTGATATCTCATTTTTATTTATATTTGCATTTCTCTGATGGAGAATGATGTAAAACATTATTTTTCATGTGTCTGTAGGTCATCTGTGTGCCTTCTAAAAATGTGTCTTCAGTCTTTTACCCATTTTTTGTTGTTGTTGAAGTGTGGGAGCTCTTCATATATTTTTGAGATTGCACTTTGGTCTGACTTAACGTTGTACAAATATCTTCTCCCATTAAGTTGGTTGAATTTTTGTTTTAATGGTGGTTTCTTTTGCTCTATTAAAATTTAATTTGATGTAGTTCCAGTTATTCAATTTTACTTTAGTCATCTGCGCTGTAGTTGTCATTTTCCTATGTATTTTACAGTTACAGGTTTTGCATCAATGTTGTGATCTATTTTGAGTTAGTTTTTATATATGATACTAATGAGTAATCTATTTTCATACCCTTTTCCTTTTTTTTCAGCATCAGTAGCAGCATTTGTTGAACAGACTTTCCTTACTCCATTTTATATTCTTGGCTTGAAGATTAGTTGCCCATTCAGATGGGTTTTATTTCTGAACTTTCACTTTTATTCCAAATTTGTTTTTATTCCAATACTATATTGTTTTGATGACAATTGCTCTGTAGTATAGTCTGAACTTAGGGATTGTGATTTTACCATTGGGTGTTCTATTGACTTATTGAGTTTCCAGGATTATTGTTTGTGACAGGTATGGAAAATACTCTATGATTAATTCTTTAATAATATTTCTGCTACTTTCTTCCTTTCCATACCTTTGGGCATGCTGATAATTCTTATGTTTGTTCTTCTCATGGTAGCTAATATTTCTTTCAGGGTTTTAAAAACAATGTTTCTCAATGTTGCTTCTCTCTTTCTCTTTTTCCATCAGGTTCACTTCCATGTTTTTCTTCAACTTTGAGATTCATTTCTCTGAGAGATTGAATCTGTTTATGATAATTTCCATGTTTGTCTTCAATACATTGACTGTATTTTTCATATCAGCTCTACTTGGGTAGTCATTATAGTCTCAATGTCTTTGGTGAAGAAGTCTAATGATCTCTGCCATCTTTCTGAGGTTCTGGATTTGTCTTTAGGTAGTTAATTGGGTACCCTCAGATCATTCCCCTTTTTAAAAACTATTGCTCTGAATTCCTTATCTGTAAATTATTCCATTCAGTGCCATTTAATTTCTTTTCTGGGAAGCCTGTGGTATCATCTTGTCTTGAGTCACTTGTGTGTTGTTTTGGGGGGACTTGGCTATTAGGATTTTGAGTTATTGGTGTGGGGGAGGACTTGGCATGGCTCACTTCTCTGTCCTGTATTTGATGGTGAGGTTTTTTTTATTATTCCCTTTTATTTACTTCCTAAACAATGATTGCTGTGACTGTTGGGGGTGGTGTGTCAGTTCTGGGCTGTGTGGTATCCTGGGGAACCAAGTGTCTCAGCTCAGAGGCAGGTGGGGTCACTCACGCATATCACCTCAGTTTTCTGAGAGAAGCCTGGCTTTCATCCCATGGTACTCTTAAAGCAGACCCTTCTTTCTAGAAATCTGCATAAAGGCATTCATGATCAATATTTTATCAAATATATTATAAGCTTTACTTACATTCACACTCCTCCAATCATGTTACACTTGGTGAAACATCATTATTTGTAATAATTTTCTTCTCAGACTTATCAAACTCACTCCCATAGGCTCTCTTTCACAATAACCCTCCCCACTTATCATCTCTCCATTTCTTCAGCTGCTGTTTCCTACGCCTAAATCTTTCTGACAGTCATTTTTTCCTTTAAAAGTTTTTGTGATTTAATTTTATCAAAGGTTTAAGATGTGCATGTTGTTAATTATTATCTGTATATAATCTCTTTTACCTAATTTTCTCCTCCCTTTCTCCTTCCCTTCTGGTAACCACTAATTTGCTTAAAGTCTATCTTTGATTTGATTTGATTGATTGATTTGATTTCTCCCTATATCACATATAAGTGAATCATCTGATATCTTTCTTCTGTCTTATCTCACTAAACAAAATTTCCTATAGTCTCATCCATGCTATTGCAAATGGCAGGATTTCATATTGCTAACAGATCAATATTATTCCATTATGTATATATACCATATATTCTTCATTTACTTATATATAGATGGACATCTATGTTTTTTCAAACTAACTTTAGTAAGTGATCTTATAATGAACACAGGGGTATGATACCTATATCCACATATTTATCTGTGTCTACATACACATATTATTTATATGTTTTTATGTTTTTCAGGTTAATAGTGAAAAATTGATCCTTTCTCAGATTCTAACTCTATAACAAATACCTCCAGTCACTCTTTGGTACTCAATAAATGAAATTTTATTGAGTGGGAAGATGTGGTTTGTGCTAAGCAGACAAAAGACCATTCCCTGATTAGGCCACTTTTTTTTTTTTTTTTTTTGGAACAGAGTAATTCAGGGTTATAAATAACAGAAAAAAAAAAAAAAAGAGCTTTGTTATTTTCCAGGCTCAAAGCCAGGTAGAACAGCTTTGTTTTTCCTTTCTTTCTTTCTTTCTTTCTTTTTGTTTTTCTTTTTATCTTTACAAAGAGAAGGATGGGGCTGGGAGGATTGTCAAAGAATGCACACATAATTCGATATGACTTAGACTTTAGCAGCATTTCAAAGTAAATGAGTTAAATTTTATCCCAAGAGAGAAGGGCAGCTCCACAAAGCAACAGTAGAAATTTTAACAGTTGTTATCAATTAGTGATTCAATAGATTTCTTATGTTATATATGTATCTATATCTGAAACATCTAGAAAATTTGAATGACAATATTTATTAAATATTTACCCATTAGAATTAATCTAACATATGAAAAAGTTCAGTATACTGTTAAACAATGCGAATATTAATTGTATATATTAATTAGTAATATGATTATAGACTGATTTGCATTATGACAAGCTATCTTTGTTTGAAAATCTGAGAGGGATATACTCTCTTGAGCAGAGAAGGAAAACTGGGCAATTAGGAAAGTTGTGCCATGAAAGAAAAGGACTGATCCTTAAACTCTTAACTGTCTTCCAAAACGTTATACTTGGAATTTATTGGACCATAATCTTGGGAACCTTCTATGCTCCAGTACAAGTTGTTCTGAAAATCAGGAGCTTTCAAGTGGTCCCTGCAGCTGTTCTCTCATTCCACAAGGGTCCTGTGGATTCTGTTAAAGACTCCCTGGGACAGGATAGAGAATCATCATTATCAAGTGACCAGCACATAGTAGTTTTTCAATAAATAATTCCTGAGAGAATAGGTAATCCACATGCTCCAAATTGAAACCTTGAAGCAGTCTTCAACCACTATGTAAGCACATGCTTATAGAGACCATTTTATTGTTAAGGTCATGACACTGGGAAACAGATTATCCAGCTTTTATTCCCATATCTAACATATTCAATTAAATATTTGTGCAAAAGTTGACTGCCTGCTTATACCTCCATTTATTCATCTGCAAAATGGGAATAATAGTATGCACTTCATTAGATTGTCATGAGGGAAAAATGAGGTGATATATTGTAAATGCTTAAAATACTGAGACTTGCATACCTGTTATTATTGCCCATATTTGCTAACTCACATTATGAGTACAGTAGAGTAGAATAGTCCATGTTGCATCCTGCAATTAACTCCGAATTTCCATTTCTTAAAGTAACAAATATTCAGTTCTCATCCATAGCTCAGATCTAGTGCTGGTTAGTAGGAAGTTGCATTTTATGCACTCACTGTCAACTAAGGCCAATGACTCCTCTGTTTTGAAACAGCCTAATCTAAAACATGTGGCTTTTCAGACATCTAGAGGAGTTTGTTTGGAAGTCTCGTGCCAGTAATTCAGTATTTTGGCCTGGAAACAACAGACCTCATATCCACTCACAGAATTAATTGCCAGAATTGGTTGCATGGCTCCACCCAGTTGTAACCCAGGTACTTTTGTGAATATTCATTGAGCAGATTGATCAATGTCACTGCTCCAGTGAGTAAATTCTCTTATGTTAATTGTGTTTAGCTTCTGATCTTTTAAGAATCATATCTCACTCATATTTGTATCTTCACAAGGTCTAAATCTTATTCACAGTGTGTGCTCAATAAGGTTTTATATAGGAAGGAAGGAAAAAAGGAAGGAAGGAAGGAAGGAAGGAAAGAAGCAAGGAAGGAAGGAGGAAGGGAGGGAGGGAGGGAAGGAAGGATGGAAGGGGAAGGGCAGGAAATAAGATGCATCTATGAACAGAAGTGAGGAACATTTTTTTTTTGCTTGATTTAGTCTAAAGTTCCTCCTCTAAATATTCATTATATTCAGATTAAAGTTAAATGTTATTTCTCTTTATGTTCTTGTTCAATTTCACTTAAGATTCTTTGTTCCATAAATGGATTACCTTTTAAAATCTAAAATTGTCTTATATCAAAAACCTGAATTCGACACTATTTTTACTTTTCCCTTTTTACTTCTGAGCGATGAATAGAGAGACAGAGATGAAAAGAATGAAGTAGGTCTTGAAATACCAGTTCAATATCAATTTCAAAAATATTAGCTGAGTTAGACTCATCTTTACTCAAAAACCAAAATAATTTCAATGTTATTGAGACTTTAGAATTCTAATTGTATGTCTCTTTATTCCCACTTACTTGTAAACTTGAAAACTTCTCAATAGTTAATGAATTACCCTGAGCGGGGAGTAAATGGAAGGGAAAACGAAATGACGAGCACTAAGTTCTAGTGTATGTGAATATGGGATGTAAAGGAAATTAATATATTGGGGGAAAAAAGCTTTTAGATCCAGATTATCTAGGTTTGTAATTCAAATTTCATGATTAAAAGCCATACCTTATATACAACCTATTTCATTTCTTTCTGCCTTAGTATATTTATGTTTAAAATAGAGGAGATGATAGTACCAACCTCATTAGATTGTCATGAGAGAAAAATGAGGTGATGCATTGTAAATGCTTAAAATAGTGAGACTTACATACATGTTATTGTTGCCTGTATTTGCTAACTCACATTAGCAAAGGGTTAAGTGGTAGTGGAAATATAAAGTGTCTGGTAAAAAGTGCTCAACAAGACTTGGTTAGATTATTGAATGCTCAATTGTATATTTTGCCCAGGTTTATACAGATCGTCACAATTTATCCCAGATGTTGTAGGTTAGGACATACAGCTAAGAAAATGTGACTGACAGAATTAACACCCAGCACTAACCCCAAAGCCTTGGTTCTTTATAGTCTACCAGGAACCTAATGTGTTAAGAGAAGGTCATGATCGAAGTCAGGAGTATTAGTTACTAGGATCTTCTTTGTCTTTCTTAAATCTTTTAACAACTTTTTATAAACTATATTTTTTTAGATCCTATCTATGTTCATAGCAAAATTGAGGTGAACATACAAAGATATCCCATACATCTCCTATTCCAACTATGTACAATTTCCCTCACTATCGACATCACAGTGGTACATTATGTTATAATTGATTAGCCTATTTTGACACATAATTATCCCCCAAAGTTTCTAGTTTATATGACAAGTCACTCTTAGTGTTATATCTTTTGTGGATTTGGACAAACGTATAATGATATGTATCCATTCTTACAGTGTCATACAGACTATTTCACTGCCCTAAAATTCTTCTGTGCTCTGCCTATTCATCCTACCTTGTGCCTCCAACCTCTGAACTTATACTCTCTCCATAGTTTTGCTTTTCTAGAATATCATATAGTTGGAATCATCTAATGCATTACCTTTTCAGATCAGCTTATTTCAGTTAATAACATGCATTTAAATTTTCATGTCTTTTTATGACTTGATAGCTCTTTTTTTTAACATGACATAATATTTTAGTATGTATTATACCACAGTTTACTTCAGCCCATAGCTAGCACTGATCAGGACATATTGGTTGCTTCTAAGTTTTGACATTTATAAATTAAGCTGTTTTAAACATCCACATGCGGGTTTTTGTGTGGATGTAAGTTTTCAATTCTCTAATCATATGGGAAGAATTTATTGAATTGTCTAAGAAACTGCCACACTGTCTTCCCAAGTAGCCATACCTATTGAATTCGTGTAGGTAAAAAAATAGAGTTTCTTATCAGTGTTTGTTTGTAGTTTAGATTTGAGCCATTCTAATTGATACATAGTGGGATCTCATTTTGTTTTTTATTTTAACATCCCAAGTGACATATAATGTCAAACATCTTTTATATGCTCATTTATCCTTATTTTTAAAGTATTTTTTCCTTCTACAACTCCAGATTTTTAACCCAGATGCTTTACATGACCAGAACCATAACCACAGAGCCACAGGGTTATACTTCATTGTTTTCAAATTCTGCTTCAGCCTTTGCGGAGACTATATTTTTGTGGACTAGTGTTCATTTCTTTTTTCTTCCTAACATTTATTCGTGTTTCTTTTGTGCAGTACTCTGAAATTATTTGGGGGGAGCCATCCTTGTCAACTCTTATTCTCTTAAATTTCAATTGAGGTTGATTATTCCCTGCCCTTTTCCAAAAGTAAGAACTGGCCAATCAGAGGATTGTATCCTCTGAGTACACTGTTTGCTTCAGGGATAGACACCTGACTATTGTAGCCAATGACATAGGATGAAATTCATGTTCTGTCTAGAAAATTACAAGTTTTCTTTCCTGTTGAATGTGAACTGGGAGCACATAACGTTAGAACTGCTACTCAGAGATGAAAGGGAGACATTTGTCTTCTTTCAGACTTTGATTTTATTCCAGTTGTCCAATTGACAATTACAATTTGAAAGTGATAAGTCCTGAAAGAGATGGTGACTGAGTGCTTCATTAGTAAAATATTAAGTAAAAGCAAACATTCTTACTAATTGCAGTTTATAAGACTGTGAAAAAGTATTCTTTATTTAAAATTTTAATAACATGAACTCTTGCAGAAGAAACTGGACAATTTTCTCCAAAATATGAACTTGGCTGAGAAGCAACAAACCTGACTGGAATGGAGGATAGAGACAGTTTTCATTTCATTAGGTATTTATGCAATGGATATCACATAGCAGCCAACTCATTATAGAACAGGGAATATTGAATTATTCTGAGTCAATGAGGCTCCCGTGACAAGGTACTCCAGGGAGAAATTGGGAGTAGGAAAATAATTTTTAGATTAGTGGTTTTACTTTTTGTCTGTAGAAGGGAGCCAACAATCACCTATTCATCTTCCAAAGACCAACCAGTAACCTATCTGAGTATGATTCCACATTCCCCAGTGAGGGCAGGTGAGTTGAAGGGAAGGGAAGATTGAGCTCGTTTCTTAAGAGTAAAAAGGGTGCCAAAGGTTTGAAATACTCATCAGGGAAGGAAGTATTGACATAGTGATCATGGTGATACTATTTGAAAGGATTTTGTTTGTCATTGTGTGTTTAGATAAACCCATGGTTCTAAGGACACAATTGCACCATTTTATTGCACCTTTCTTCCAGTCAAATTCAATGACTTTTGCTACATAGTTCATGCCAAAGTCATTTGTGAGTGGTGATTCTGTTAGAAGGTTAAAGCTATATAATATTTACCTTACCCAATTGGCTCTTAACATTTCATCTATTAGGTTAGTGGTCCTCAACACTGGCCATCTGTCAGAATTCATTTGCTACTAGCACATTGATATTGTTTTAAAAGTTCTCTAGGGGATACTAACAGCTTCGACACAGAGCACTATTAATCTATAAGTGCTCTACCTATTGCACGAGTTCATATTTTAAAATATGTAGTTATATTTACCAACTGACTTTCAGGATCATTGGCACAGTCGTTACATTATGGGTCATTTATTACAATTAGGATGTATGTCTCAGTTCAAGATCAAATTATGTGTTCTTATTCACCAACTGAGCTCAAGGAAGCATAACCACATGATAGTTTTGTGGTCATGTATATACTTACCCTGAAATTATACCTGTAACATATGTACTAAGAGGTATGCTGCTGTGGAAGAGGTATAGCACACAGTCTGTGTAAAGTTTAAATCTTAATGTTGTTAGTAACACAATTATCTTAATTAATAGAGGAATTGACATATGTATATAAAGAGATCTATAGATAGCTATATCTATATCACCTATATATCTATCCATCTATCTTATCTACGTACTTTTAATAGGGAACTTGTCCAAATTTGAGAGATTGCTGCATAAATCAGAGCTATCAAGCAAAGAACAAGAAACTAAAGTATTTACTATTTATGAGAAACTGTCAGATAGGTCAAACCGTACATTCAGAAACTTAGTTTAAATAACACAAAGTGCAGTGTAGGTAAAAATGCTTTGAAGAATTGTTCAAGTCCTTCAGTGAAAGCAATACACTTGTGCTAAATATTGTCTTGCCTTGGAGGCATGTGGAGCTGTGCATTTGTGTTCTAAGGCACTAAAACCATCAAATGAGACAAAACAAGACTAGGTATAACCACAGACATATGACTTGGGACACTTTCAATCCCAGATCTTAATAAAACGTAGAGGTGCCTTTTATGATATTTGAAAGTGGCTAACCCACCCCTCAATAGAAGAGAAAGGGAAGAGCTCCAGGTATAAGAACTTGCAGTGACCCCGTAAAGCCTAGTCCTATGGGACAAAGAATTCTGTGCAATAGTTTTGGATCAGGTCATGAACCTACAAAGTCACCTGCACTTAACTGGAAGCCTTAATGTGATGCATTCCACCCCAGGAAGCCACCCAGTGATGATTCACGTGGTATATCTTGTGTGTGTATATATCTATATATATACACACACAAATATGTGTGTGTGTGTGATGTATGTGTGTAATCCCCACTAATATTTGCATTGCATGATATCCTATAATTATGTCATTTTATGTGGGTGTGATCACAATTTCCAAATATTTTAGGCATCATGAGAAGAGAAATGACAATTTCTCTTGTTCTCTTTCCTCTCCTCTCCTCCAAATAATTGGTATTGATAGTTGTGATTGATTTGCTTTTCAGTTGTTTGTGGTTTGTTTTTATGTGTTGAAATTTAAAATTTTTATGCAGACACTTCATTGATTTGTATTTAACATTTATTATTTTGTTCCAGTGTTTTTAAGCTTAGGCAGCAATTTTCATTTCTGAGGTCAAATTCAACTATATTTTGTTCCATTCTGATTGATTGATTGATTGAATTTCCTTTTCCCTTTATTCTGCATTGTCCTTTCCTCCCCATTATCATTTCTAATGCTGATTTGCATTTATTAAAGTCTCACTTGGTGCCAAGTATTACCCTGAGCATTTTGCATTTTGTAAAATCTACCCACAAACCCTGTAGATTGATACTACTATTGTTCTCATTAAGACTTGAACCTTATTCAGAGACATGAAATAATCACTTTTTTTCCAGTTGGAAGCATTTTTTTTTTCATAATTATTAGGCTCTCCTCCTTTGCTGGTTTTTTGTTGTTGTTTTTGATTGAATTGTCTTGCAACCTTGACTTGTAGATAATTTTTGAAATATTGAATTGTTGATTTCTACATGTCTAAAATAGTATTTCAACATCCCAATACAAAGCCTAACTCCAAAGATTCCATGAAGGAATATACATAAAGCACAGAACACTGCTTCATTCACAGAACAACTGCAACTACTTTCCTTTCCTGACATTGCTCTTGCTTAGAAGTTACTTTGGTTGTCAAGAAATTTGGTATCATGGCTTTCAAGTTACCTGTTTTATTTCCCTTTCATTTAGTTCACAAATGTCACTTCTTATCCTTAAACAGAGCCCATACATATTTGCCCCAAGACATAATAAGTAAGCAAATTGTTGAGTAGTAGATTTTATAAGGTATTTTGAACCCAAATATGTCCTACTTTACTGCCTTTCCTGTTTACCAGAAACAAGGATTCTTCAGCTAGAAAGAAGTATCTGAATAATGACTTGCTCAGTGAAAATTCCTTGCATTATATTTCTTTTTATTAACATGACATTAGTACTGCTATGAATCAAAATTTTTCAAAATCTCCATGAGTAGGAGAATTGGACAAATGGACCCATTGTGGGTCCTGGCATAGTTCTACTTAAGGGCATGTGTCTGCATTGATGTGTCAAGAAAATGTCCTCTAAAGCCAGACTTGGAAACTTGTACCAGCTGGTTCGAGCACATTGTGGGTGGTGGGAAGACTGAGAGGGGTGTGACCTGGCATGGATATCTGTGCAATATGCCATGCTAATAGAGAACATCAGGAGCACAATCAGTCATTTTATGAGGATGAGATTAACACGTCTGCCAGGTCTGGAGACCGTAGAGGTAAGAGTGATATAGAGAGTAACCTCTGAATCCAGAATTCTAATTAAGGTTGAGAAAAGAATGGGACATTGACATGTGTCAGCATGCAACTCTGTTTCAAGACCAGAAAGTCACCAGAGGCCCCACTCGTATCTTTGCCCTTTGATAAACTCAGACTGTCAGTATACGCTAATTATTTTTTTCTTAAAAGACAAGGTGCAGACAGGAATGAAGGTAAGCAGGGGAATGCAAGCAGGTAGGAAGAGAGATGAGAAAGAACTTTATTTATTTAGCTATTCATTTTTGTTGCCCCCTGCAGGAGTGGGACGCAAACCTGGTCCTTGGGATGTATGTGGATTGCACTGACCTATGGTGGCTGATGAAACCACTATTTTACCATGGCACCTCAAAATGTTTACTCTTTCTTTTCTAGTTCTGACATGTGTATATAAATTTTCCAGTCCTAGCCCCCAGTATCTGTGGCATAGCAGGATATTTTCTTTTTTGACTTTGCAAAAATACCAAAAATTACTTAAATTACAAGATGGTTATATGCAATGCAATATATTGTAGGAGGTAAAAAGCATTTGGAAAGTGATTGGACATTACTCTAAGAACTTCTGTTCTATTATAATATTATAGTTTCAATATGCTCCTGTGTTTTCCTATCTATTCATCTCCTATCAGTGAATGTTGCATGGGATTTGAGAGATTGTCTCTTTGAAAAGAAACTAGGAGGCTTCCTAGCAAATTATGTTGCTATTCCTGCTGACCAAATCAAGGGTTTGTTATTTCTTTCTGCCCCATCCCAAACACCAACATTTGGCTTCCATGTTTCTTTGCTAGATGCATTATAGTTTTATCTTTTTCAATGAGATGGGAGGTTGAAGCTTTGTTATAAGTATGTGCCATATAAAGTGGTGAATTCAGGAATGAGATTGGATTTTGGAATCCTGAATGCAACCACACTATGGACTAAATTATTGAGAGTTCCCTTCCAAGGAAGTCAACATACCTAAGTTCTTCTTTGACCTACTAGAGATTAAAAGGCCTAACAAAAGTAACTGAGCATTTTAAACCTCCAGTGTCAATCAGTAATTCTCTCTCTTTTGTCTAAAGAAAATTAACAAGAAATTAAATGAGCTTGTTTTGTAGCAGACTATTAGTAAGTACATGGCCACAGTGGTTCTGAGCTGAACAGCATTCAATGAGGTAGTGGGATGGTGAATGTTTTAATGTGATTTCCAGGTGAGGACGGAGGCCATTTTCTCGACAAGGGTTGCCTTACCGTACACTGGTCCAAACATCTTCTGTGGTTTCCTTTCCTATAAGCAATACCTAGTAACATCTATGTTCAACAGAGGCAGAAATAACTTAAAGGCATTATTTATTAGGGGAAATTGAAAAATACAACACAACTCATAATTAGGTTATTTTGTATATTTTGTTGTTTTTTAAAATTTGATTTGATTGATGGGATATTGCATATGCTTAAGGTGGACATCATAGTAAGTCAACACCTGCATATAATACATTAAGTTCACTATTTCAATGTTTTCTTTACTCTACAATTAATTACCTTTACTCAATTTCTCACCCACCTTCCCCTTTCTCTTTAACTACTGATTTGCTTTATTTGACTAAAATTCTATTGTTTAATTTTGTTCATATTTTAAAGTATTTTTGTTTTATTTAGTTCATTTGTTTGCTTGATATCTCTATATACCACATATTAGTGATATCAAACAGTGTCTTTCTCTTTCTGACTTACATCACTAAGCATAATTTCCTCCAAGTACATCCATATTGAATCTAGGTATATATGTGTCATACAACTGGGGTATGTGATACAATAAAATCTCTAAACCTTTTGTTTATCCTTTCTTCTTCCATTCCTTCTTTTCTTTATTCTTTCCTTCTTTCCTTAATATAAAACCTTTGCCATAAGGAAAGATTCACTGGTGGGCAGCCCAGCTTAGAAGGACCCCAGTTATTTTAATTCTCTGCTGTCACTGTCTTGAAATTCCACACACTTTTTAAACATGGTACCCTGTAATTTTATTTTTCACTGAGCCCAGCAAATTATGTTGCTATTCCTGCTGAACAAATCAAGTTTATACCATTCTTTTCTGAAATAGTTGTATTTTTTGATAGGCATTCATTCCTCCCTCCCCACTGAAAGCACTTGAGAATAAGTCTTCATCCCTGACAGCTAGATTGAATGAGACATCAGCTCTCTAGCTCTCTCCCTCAATCACTCCCCCTTTAATTCTTGTCATAAAGGACCTGACTAAACCGATACCTTTGTCATCACATCATTTTCATTCTCAAAAGTTCTCAACAGTATCAAGTCTCAGTTTTCCCAGGCTTGCAAACAGTCATTAGTTCCCACATTTTAATTATTCCTGTTGAATTCCTGCTGCTCCCCCAAATTTTATTTTATTTTTGCTTATTATTACATAGTTAAAGAATAGAAGTGGAATCCATCAGAAGAAGAGGTAGTGGGGTTAGGTTTGGGATGGTCCCAGTACAAAGTTCCCTTGTCCTTAGGGATCTGTCCACCTCCCTGCACATGAATGTATGCTAATAGAGAGTCTATTGTCAATACTCTCTTGAGCTTCAATGTCCATAATTGAATTTTTTTAATATTAAGATAGAGGTTCAATTTAATTGCTTATATGTGAATACCTCAATTTGACAACATCCAAATTTTATTGTAATTGATATAGAATTGTCACTTCACTGAGCCACGAGTATATTATAGAATATCTTATATTTTCTATCATCTTTAGGAAATCAATTAAATACTTCAACTATTTGCCAATTTTATTTACTAAATATGCACTCTTTGATCTGAACTTTGCTAGGCATGGCAGAAGCAGATGAAGAATAAAACATATATGCCTATTTCTTACCCTCATATAATTTGCAGTTTAAAGGGACTTAGAGATACATGTTAAATAATACTTTGCTTGTTAAGAATGTTCTGAAGGAAGAAAATTAACAATTATGGAAGAGACTTAAAGAGAGGACAATTGTCTTTCTGTCCTCAGACTACTCACCCTTCATACCTAGTTTAAAACTTAGATACTGGGTTACTTATTACAGTTAGATTGCTTTTCATACTTCACTCCTTTGCTTACAGTATTTACAGTCTGTGTATCCAATTCAGCCCTTTTCCATTAATATTTTATTTCTTGCTTCCTTAATTAGATTGTGGTCTAGACTTTGCCTCACATTCTTTTTTGTCCTTCAAATTCAGCTCAGCTTTTTCCTTCTCTGGAACCCTTGTCTAACTTCCCCTTCTTCTAGGCTTCGTGCATTGATTTCAGTGATACCCTTTTTCCCTCTCTATTCCAGAGACAGCATGGTACAGGGGTCTACTGGAAGATATTCAACAGCTTCTAAATTCATGAAAAAAAAATGGTTTTCCTAAATATGTCCTGCTTCAGAATTTAAATATTGAGGAAGAATCCAACTTGTGGTTTGTGGTTGCAGCATCTGTCACAAAGATGTATTACTGCTACCAATACAATCATATGCCAACGAAGCCTGTATTATTTATATAGCCAGAAAACCTCCTAATTTACCAGGTATCAGACATTTTTTCTAGAGACAAGATAGATTTTGATAATTATCTCATGTGTTTTTTAAATTTCTTTCATTATCAGACAATTAGTTTATAGTATCTCTGCTAAAGTCTAGGACCCTGTTAATAAAGACAGAGAAAATAAAAATATCCTACATAGGATATTCAAAAATTAGGTAATTCAGTGGATGATGTAGGACTTGTGATACTTAGGGTTCCAGTCTTTCCCTATCTGGAATGGTTTTATAAGCAATGGAATGACAGAGAAAAAGTCAAACCCCTGATTGTCATCAGCACCAGAATCTTAACTCTTCACACTTTGGCTTCAGGGCTACCATGATGCAGGGAGAAAAGCAGATCAGGAACACATTAATGGGGTATGAATATTTTCTTGAGACTTTTACTTATCATATCCGTCTGAATATTGCAATCATCTGCCACTCAGCTTGGTCGATACACATGGTCATCGATATGGCTAAAAGATGGTATGTAGAAAGGATTCCAGATGGTGTCGAAATTAAATACTCATTTATTTTATTGGTAGAGACCAGCCATTATCTCCCTAGAGCTTAGTTTAGGTCTTCTTGTTTACATCTTAAAAGAGGAATAATTTTATTTCATTTGTTTTAATGAGCAAAAGCACTTTTAGCCAAGATAAGAGAGAGAGCTTTAAATAGTTAGGGGCTGTCACAAAAAATAGTTATTTGACTTGTACAATTTGATCATGAAAGAAATAACTAAGATCAATGAATAGAAGCAAACAAAATTAGATTTCAAGCCAATAACAAAAAGAAATATTTTAACAGTCGAACTTAGAAAATGGAAAGCAGTAAATTCGCAAAGTATCTCCCCCATCGCCGGGGGTATTCAAACATTGGTTATGGCACCACTTTAATTGAGTTAGATGAACTCCCCTTAGATAAAGCATGTGTTTTCCATTTGCTGATATTCTCTCCTACCCTTATTCTTCATGCTTCTGTACACTTTCTCCAACCACTGGGCTTCTTCTTTGCTGTTTATATACCAAAAATATGGTGCTCTTGATCATTCCTCTACTAGTTAATTCCAGACCTAGAGTAATATCACAATAGGTTTTTCTTAGTACAGGCATGGTTTAGAAAAATGAAATAGAGTTAGTACTCCATGTATGTTATCCGTTATTATTGTCATGATTGTTTGTTGTTATTATTTTCAGGGAAGACATGGCTTTCCAAAGTCCAAGTCTCTATTTCCACTATTGGCTCTGTTAATACTCCAAGAAAAATTAGTGTTTTTCTAGTCCCCAGATTGATGCACAGAAGCAGGAATGAGATAGAATAGTGCAAATAGTGTTTTATTGATGTTAAAATAAAAGTGTATTTTATGACTTATATGGTATTATTACATCCCTTATCTCATTTATATTCCTACCAGTAGCCCCATGAGATAGATGAGGAATGATTCCATTTTTGACATGAGAGAATGGAATTAACAGGTGTTTTATGGCATTCACAAGGACACTCATAACCAGTAGTACAAGGTTTTAAACCTATTGGTCCTTCAGTGGCAAATCCAACATTTGTTCTAAAATTGATCAAATTATATGTAGCACATATACAAGGCACACTGTGCCATTTTCAGTTGTGTCCTTAAGCATAATAACCACTCTGAAAACAAGAATAGCTTTGTTGATGAGCAAATGTCAGTTGACTCCTGGCTGTTGACAATAAGACTGTAAGTTTTCTTTTTGTTATAATGATGCTAAACATATTTTTGTGAAAAATTGCTACTTAAAATAATGAAGGTGAGATTTGACTTAGATCAATTAAAAGTAGCTTGATTTCTGAACGCTGCTCTCATAAATGAGGATTATATATTTTGTCTTACCTGTATTAGGAAAGAATCCAAGAATTATTCTAGAACTGGGAGAAATAAGTTTCCATAAATGAAACCTAGAAGTTTTATATATTTTTTTCTAGTAAATTATAAATAAAGTTTCCAAAGTTACTAATGCTTTAGGCTCCTTATTACTGATTTTGTTGCTATTTCTTCTCTATTCTTTATCAAGTCTCCAATAAAATTGATTAGTATCTAAGAGAAGATCTTGTATCTTGATGTTTTAATTTTTTGATGAGTCACTTAATAAGTTCCTGTCACATCTTTTTAATTTTTTTTGAGCTCTATATATCAGTTCTGGATCTCAATACTGTTCCTAACAACTATCTCATCCAAGATGAAACATAGGGAAAACATGGATTTTGAAACTGCCCCTTCATCTTTTCCACTCACTGATTTCTGCACATTTTCTGAGTACCAATAATGAGTTAGACACTGGAGATATACATAAATAAAACCCACCAACACTCTTCTCATGGAATATCTAGTCAAAAATAAATAAAGATGTTAGATAAATAATGTATACATAAAACTAACACTGGAGTGATTCTACAATTGAAATTTACAGTATGATGCTAGAATAGAGCAGGTTCTTAATTTTTCCATGTTGGTCCCATCATGAATTGATGCATTGGTGATATTGATATTTACCTCATTGCTGAGATAAACAAATGTCATGATATAAGTTAATGTTTAGTAGGGTATCACAAGTGTGCATTATATTAATAATATTATCTATATATTTTATAAAAGAAGTTTCTCTTATTTACTACATGCAGGTTAGACTTTTTTGGTAAATGTTAATTTTATCAATGACAGTTCATTGATAGTTATTCAAGTTAATCATTATCATGACCCATTGCAGTCTTGCAAACCAATACTCATTACCCATATCTTTCCCATGTGTTTCTATTATTTATCTTCAAGTTTTGCTTCCCTTATAATACCCTCATTTATAAAAATAACAGTCAATGAGTTAAGTAAATTTATTCCTTTTAATGATTTATGGTATAATGGACTTTATCCACTAATGCTTTTATTAAGTACTCAAGTACAGTTATTTTTATGGGAAACACTTACTGTAATATATGCGTACTGAAACATTTTCAAAAATATTTTCTACTTTTCCTGACAACCTCTCAACATTGTGTTTAAAGATGAGCAGAGAGGAAGCTTCAGATCTGCCAGGATCAATGGTCCTTATCTTTCTGAAATAGTGAAACAGATTGCAATTCATTTCCTTTGTTTCTATTTCACTTCAGTGGATAGGTGGTATTTGTCTTATTTTATGTAAGTAATTTATATCTTGATAATAAACTTTTAAAGCTAAAACTTGCTTTCTGAGTCATTGGAATCATTAAGAAAGTTCTGATTATTTCACTCATCTTGTGAGCCTTTTGGATACAATCAGGGTATCTGAAACTGTAGCTCGTGAACCAGGCCAGCTTCTCTACTGTACATGTAACATGGGCTCCCTAAGCGTCAGCTTCCTCCTCTCCTGTCATGGAGAATGCAGGTGAGACCATTACCTACCTTTTAGCACTGTCAGCAGGAGTATTTCTGTTAATACATGCAGAGCAGTAAGCCAGTGTCTGGTGCAGAGTAAACAATGCATGGTCACATCACTGTTGTGCATTTCTGAAATGTTTGTGAAGCATCCCTCCTTGCCAAGTCTTATGCTAAATGTAAGGATTCGCTCAGTTAAACTTTTCCTCAATAGTTGTGTCTGCCTTTTGACCACTTGCTTTCTTCAGCCCCAGTTTGTTTCCTTCTTGAAAATGAAATAGAATGAAACTCAATCATGGGAAACAGTCAAGCTTGCATAGGGAAGGTAATATAGCTTTCTCTTCAACAAAAGTTCACATCCTCTCAATTTATTACTCCATCTTTTCTTTAACTTCCTATCTCATTCTCTGTCATCTCTAGCAATTTTTCTTTATTTCTTGTTTCCTTCCAACTTGTTATTTCAACAGTGAAGTGTCATGAAAGAAATCAAGCTTTGAAGGCTGACAGTCCTTGGAGTGAAACTAGAATTTGTTTCCCGCTAGTGGTATAGCCTGGAGCAAGGCACAATTGTGGACCTAGACTTGTTCCCACTCAGGTGAGGATAAAGGTTGATCACTGATTATTTTGAGAATCAGTTATAATGGTAGGTGCCTAATAAATGGATTTTATTATTAGTTCAGACACTTTGCTACCCATGTTATCCAAATTGTCACTCATACTCTGCCTTGTCACTGTGCTAACATCTCTCAGTGTATGTATGTTGACTTGAATTTTAAGTTTCTTGAAGACAGATTCTATTATGACATGTAAAGTCTCCATGACAAGAATAATTCTAGGTAAATGTGTGATATAATTCAGGTTAACATAAGTAGCACTTTATGAATTAAAAAAGTAAAATCTGATTATATCTACTTTTTCTATTTTTCTATTAAATTTGGCTGCTAATTCTATTTCTTTCCTGCTTGGAATTCAGAAGAAATAGTTAAAATAAAAGCATTTTTATAATGGGCTTTGCTTGGTATTACAGTCATAGAAATGTACCCTTTAAAGATAAATTGATATTAGAATTGCATTGAAATAATAACATTGTAGCTTTAAATACTGGTCTTAAAAAGTTTTTCTTAATAGTACTTATTTTGTAGAAGACAAAGTATATAATCCTGTAACTAGTAGCTTGTTAATAGACCTTGTTTGTAATTATTCTCACTCTTCATAGCTGGTAGTTATTGAACATTTATTATATGTCAAGCCCTAGCATAATTGTTTCATATTTAGAGCTTTACTTAAACATCAGTTCTATTCAGTACAGTGGAAATTGTTATCCTAATTTTATCCATGAGGATGCCGAGGTACAGAAAGCCGAAGTAATGTCCCAAAGTCATGAAGTTAGAAAATATTTGAGTTTACATTTAAACTCAGACTTTCTAACCTCATATTTATTACATTTTAAATCCTCAGATCTTATCTCTGCTACGTGCTTTTATAATATGCTTATACAGTGTTCAAAATTCTTGATTTGTAGACTAGATATTTTAGTATTTTATTGCAGTAACTGTGATTTTTATAAATTAAAATAAACATATGCATATGTTCCCCATCTATGCAGGTTCTGTGTTCCTCATACATATGTTAAATCATCCTGCCCTCCACAAAATTAAGTGTTGGTCTTATTTCATCTATTCTTTTGTTTTGTTTAATTCACATTCCACCTGTGAATCATATTATCTTGTATTTATCTTTCTTCTTTGACTTATTTCACTTAATGTGATTCCCGCTATATTTATCCATATTGATTCAAATGACAGGATTTCATCTTTTCTCAGGGCTGTGTAGTACTCCATTGTGTATTCCATTCTTTATCCATTCATCTGATGTTGGGCACTTAGGTACTTTACCGTTCTTAGCTATTGTGTATGGGGCTGCAAAAAACATGGGGTATATAAATTCGTGGGTTAGTGTTTTTGTATCTTTTGGGTAAATACTCAGAAGTGGGATGGTAAGATCATATGGAATTTCTATAGTCAACTTTTTGAGTATCCTCCATACTGTTTTCCATCGGGGTTGTTCTAATTTACACTCCAAACAACAGTATGAAAGTGTTGTTCCCTTTCTCCACATGCTTGCTAACATTTCTTGTTTCTAGTATAGTCAGTCTCTCAGGTATAAGAGACTGTTGTTTTGATTTGCCGAACCTGTATAGATGGGGAACATATACATATGAGTCTATTTTAAATTGTAAAACAAAGTTACTGCAATAAAATAATAAAATATCTAGTTTTTGATTTTTTGTTTGATTTACATTTCCCTGATAGACAATGAGTAGGAACATCTTTTCATCTGCCTTTTTACCATATGTATATCCTCTTGGGAAAAATGTCTTTCCAATTTTTCTTCCCATTTTTTTTTATTGGATTGCCTGCAATATTGAGTTTCATGCTTTCTTTGTATATTTGTGATATTAAGCCCTTTTCAGAAATATGAAATGCAAATATCTTCTTTTTGGTTTTGGTATTGTTTTCTTTCATAGTGAAAAAGTTTTTAGTTTGGTGTAGTCCAAATTGTTTGTTTTTCTTTTTGTTTCCTTTGATGCTGGCATTGAGTCTCCAAAGGCGTCTAAAAGGCTGATGTCATGAAATCTCTATCCTATGTTGTCTTCTAAGAATTGCATAGTTTCTGTTCTTATGTCCTAGTCTCTAGTCCATATTGAGTTAATTTTTGTGAATGGTGTTGAGAGTGATCTATCTTCTTTCTTTTGCATGTGGCTATCCAGTTATCTCAACATCATTTATTGAAGAGCCTTTCCTTTCTCCATCATACACTTCTGACTCTTTTGTTGTAGATTAACTCACTGTATGTGAGTAGATCAGTTTCTGGTGATTCAGTTCTATTTCTTTGATCTGTGCCTCTGTTATTATTCCAGTACCATACCATTTTGATCACTATTACTTTGTAATGTAGGTAAATGTCTGGAAGCCTAATCCCTCCAGAGTCATTCTTTTTTCTCATATTTGCTTTGACTCTTCAGGGTCTTTTGTTGTTCCATACAAATTTTAAAATTTTTTTCTATTTCTGGAACTAGACCCATGAATTTTAATGGGATTGCATTAAGTCCATGTCTTGCTATAGGCAATGTAACTATTTTAACAATGTTGATTCTTCCCAAACAAAAACAGAGAATGTGTTTCTATCTCTTTGTATCCTCCTCTATTTCTTTCAAGAAAGACTTGCAATTTTACTGTATAGGTATTTCACTTTCTTTGTTAAGTTTCTTCCAAGGTATTCGATTCTTTATATTTCTACTATAAATACTGGAGTTTTCTTTATTTTGTTTTCTTCTAGTGTGCTATTTGTGTATAAAAATGCAATGGATTTTTGCGAATTGATGTTGTATCCTGCCACTTTACTGTATGTGTTGATTAGTTCTAGTAGTTTTTTCACAATTTTTAGGGTTTTCAACATACAGTATGTCATCTGCAAATAATGATAGTTTTACATCCTTCTCACAATTTGAATTACTTTTATTTCTTTTTCTTAACTAATTACTCTGGATAAGACCTCCAATATAATGTTAAATTACAGTTGTGAGAGTGGAGAGCCTTGCCTTGCACCTGACCTTAGCAGAAATGCTTTTAATTTTTGCCGTTGACTATGGGTTTATTGTATATTGCCTTTATTATGTTGAGGTATATACCTTCTATCCCTATTTTATGCTAGCTTCATTATCATAAATGGGTGTTGGATCCTGTCAAAAACTTTCTCTGCATCTATTGATATGATTATGTGGTTTTTCTCCTTACACTTCTCAATATGGTGTATGACATTAATAGATTTACGTGTGTTGAGCCATTCTTGCATCCCTGGGATGAATCCCACTTGGTTATGTTGGATGATCTTTTTGATGCATAGTTGGGTTTGGTTTGCTAATACTTTGTTGAGAATTTTTGTATCTATTTTCATTAGAGATACTCATCAGTAATTTTCTTCCATGATTACTTCTCTGTCAGTTTTTGTTATCATTGTGATGTTAACCTCATATGAAGTATTTGGGTGTAATTCCTTGTTCTTCAGTATTTTGGAAAAATTTGAGAAAAATAGGTAATAATCCTTCTGTGAAGTTTTGGTAAAACTCATTAGAAAAGCCATCTGATCCTGGATTTTTATTTCAGAGAGAATTTTGATTACCTCTCAGTTTGCTTGTGATTATTCTGTTCAGGTTTTCCAGTTCTCCTGATTCATTCTTGGTAGACTGTATTTTTCTAAAAATCATTCCATGTCTTGTTGACATAGAGCTGCACGTAGTAGTTTCTAATGATATTTTGCATTTCTGTGTTATCCGTTGTATCTTATCTCCTTTCATTTCTGATTCTAATTATGAGAGTTTTCTCTTTTTTCCTTTGTGAGTCTGGTCATTACTTTGTCAATTTTGTTTATTTTTTCAAAGAACTGACTTTTGGTTTTATTGATCTTCTGGATTGTCTTTTAGTGTTCTATTTTATTTATTTCTGCTTGAATTTTTAATATTTCCTTTCTGCTGCTGATTTTTTCCTTTAATTGTTCTTTATATAATTATTTTAAATTTGGGGTTAAATTATTTATTTGAGATTTTTCTTGTTTCTTGAGGTAGACCTGCATTGCAATGAGTTTCCCTCTTAGTATTGTTATTGCTGTAGCTCATGGTAGCTTGTATATTCATTTTCATTGGTCTCTAAGTATTTTTCAAGTTCTTCTTTGATTTCCTCTTTTACCCAAGACTCATTCAGAAGAATATAGCTTAGTCTACAATTAATTTGGAGTCTTCCATCTTCCTTTCAGTGGTTGATTTCTAGTTTTAAACTTTTGTGGTTAGAGAAGATGCTTGGTTTAAATCTTTGTAAATTTGTAAGTTGTGTTTGGTGTCCCAATATCTTTAACAATGTTCTACGCACACTTGAGAAGAAAGTGAAACCTATAGTCATTGGATGAAATACTTGGTGTATTTCTATTAGACCTAACTGTTCCAAATGGTCACTTAAAGCCTCTGTTTCCCTGTTAATTTTCTACCTGATTGATCTGTCCATTGTTGTATGTGGGGTGTTGAAGTCTCCTACTATTATTGTGTTGCTATCAATATCTCCTGTCAGTTCTAATAATACTTCTCTTTTTTCTTTTTTTTTAAAGAGAAGTAAGCCTTTGTTTCCTTGTTTCACAAATAAAGCTGGCTTAATTTATTTGGTTGCTTCTTGATTAGTCAAAGAGACCAAATCCCATATCCTCATTGTTCGAATCCTCCTCTTCCTTCACTTCACCCTTGGCTAGGGCAGCAGCAGCAGCAGCAGAAGCAGCAGTGGTGGCAGCAGCCACAGGAGCAGCAGCCATAAATGCAGATGGACCAGCAAGGAAGGCCTTGACATTTTCAGCAAGTGGGAAGGTGTACTCAGTCTCCACAGACAAAGCAAGGACCTGCTTGTACTCATTGATGATAGAATGGGGCACCGATGCAGCATTTAGATAACTGATCTACAGACACACATTGACAACATTAGAGACACCCTCCAGGAAGTGAGACTGCAGAGTCTGCTCTGTGATGTCAAGCACTTCTGGGTTGTAGATGCTGCCATTGTCAAACACCTGCTGCATGATCATCCCAAAGGAGAAAGAGAAGATGTTCAGCATGTTCAGCAGGGTGGTTTTGCTAGCTCCCACTTTGTCTCCAGTCTTGATCAGCTGCACATCGCTCAGGATTTCAGTGGTGCCCCTGGAGACTTTAGTGGTGATGCCTAAAGCCTGGAAAGAAGAGGTCTTCTCGGGGCTGACACGATGACTTCGCATGGAGCAATGGCACCAGCATGGGCACCAGCTGGCACCTTATTGGCCAGCAGCATGTCCCTGATCTCAGTGATGTCCTTTTTGGTGAACACAAAGCCCATATTCCCCCAGATGTGCAGCAACGTCTCCAGACCCGGGATGTTTTCCAAATACCCTCGGATAGCCTTGTGTATCATGGTGTTCTTGCCATCAGCACCACGGCCTTCCTGTGGAGAGACTTGCAGATCTGCTGTATCTGCTGGGAGCCCACATTTTCTGCTCCCACAAAGGATTTGGGATAATCACCCAGAAGCTGGATGATCTTAAGGAAGTAGTTGGACTTCCAGTTTGCCCTGTCTTCCCTGGGCATCACGGTGCTGTTTCAGGGATGGCCACTCAGGGTTTAAAGATGATGTCACTAACACGAAATGCCTGGTGAGCTATTAATGCTCTCTTAATATATTTTGATGTTCCTTCATTTGGTGCATATTTGTTAATATGTATTATGTCTTCTTGGTGTATTGACCCCTTAATCATTATATAATATCTATCCCTGTCTTTTGCGATGTGTTTTAGTTGGACTTCTGTTTTATCTGATATAAGTATGGCTGTTACTGCTGTTTTTGGTTGCGATTTGACTGTAGGGTTATTCCAACCATTGATTTTGAGACTTTGTTTGGTCTCCTATTGTCCCTCTTATGTGGGTTGAATGTACTTGTGCTTTGATTGGTTTCCCTTTTGTTTTCATCTTTACTTTTCCCTAGGAGATATGTTTTACAGTTACCCTGAGGTTAGCATTAAGAAGTACATGTTTCTTTCATATTTTTTGAAAGCAGATTAGTCTTAAAATCATTGTACCCAATGACATTTTTATTCTCCTTTCCAGTTACTTTTTCTATTTTGCTCTCTTAGTGTTGTAGGTGGATTTCCTTACACTTATATATCATACTTCATTGTTTTTTGTAAAGCTGGTTTTGAGGTGATGAATTCCTTTAACATTCACTTATTGTAAAAGCTTTTTATCATTCTTTCAGTTCTAAATGATATTCCCATGGGGTATAGTATCCTAGGTTTTCTTTCAGCCCTTTCAATATATCTTGAAATTCCCTTATGGCCTGCAAAATTTCACTTGAGAAATCTCCTGACAATTTTATCGGAACTCCTTTGTATAGGACTTGTTTTTCTTAGCTATTTTTTTGAATCTTCATTTTTCTTGTATTTTTGACATTTTGATGACAATATGTCTTAGTGTTGGTCTGTTTGGGTTTCTCTTGTTTGGAAAACTTTGAGCTTTCTGGGTTGACAGACTTGCTTTATCCCTCAGGTGTGGGAAATTCTTAGGCTATATTTCTAAAAATGCAGTTTCTGCCCCTTTCTTCTATCTTCTTCTGTGACCCCTATGATGCAAATGTTGTTCGTTTTGATATTAGCCCAATTGTCTCAAATGCTGTCTTTATAATTTTTTGCATTCCTTTTTCTTTTTGCTGATTTTGTTGTGTGCATTTCTCTGCCCTATATTCTAGCTCACTGATTGTGTTGGAGGTTTCATCCCTCCTACTCTTGAGTCCTTTTATTGAGTTCATTAGTTCAGCTATAATGATCTTCATTTCTTTGATATCTTGCTGCATTTACTCTCTTTTTCAGATGCTCTGTTTTTCTTACTCGATTGTTTTCTTGATTTGCATGAGTATGTTTATCACTGTTGCACTAAATTCATCCTCAGGTATTTTGCACAGTCTCTTCTATTCAGGTTTTCCCCTGGAGTTTTAATTGGAGCCATCATTTTATGTCTATTTCTCTGTGTCTTTGCTCTGTTTGATATTCTATTTATGCTTCTGTACAATAGGTTTCCCTGTGGTGATGGCATTATATAGGATATTAACTTGCACTGAATGAACCAGGAACTTGGTTTGAACACTGGGACTTCTTGAATTTTTTTAGTCATCACTGTTTGGATTTGTTGAAGTTCTTAGGTGGACCCTGTGTTGGGGCCAGAGAATTCAGCTTATGGGGTTCGAATTTGTGTGGGGGATGCAGGACTCTTCCCCAGAATCTACCAGATCACCATCTTGAGTGTATTCTCCTCTATAAACTCAATTTTTAAAGATACTGGGCATCTTTTAAAATACACTTTTGGTTTTTTAAAAGGAAGCTTTTCTTTGAACAGGAGCATCTTCAAGGGGAAAAAAGGAATTACTATAAGAATATACGTCTTATTTTGCAGGTGAATTTTCTGTGTCTGGTTAGGATTGGAGCAGTTACCGATTTTTAGTGAAGGGTCTGATTTAGGACAATTCCTAGTGCTGTGCATAAACCAGAATGTTACTCTGGATTATCTCAAATTTTCCAGACATGCAACGATTCTTGTATCTAAGAATACTGTGATTCAAAGAAGTGTGCACACATTACTTTTAACTTATTTGATCTTGTTCTACCCCCAAAGACTACTCTCATCATATTTGAGTGACTACCTAACTATAAAATGAAGACTTCTCATTTATCTCAGAAGAATTATGTTTTTATTCCAGATGTTCTGTCTTCATTCTTTGTATCAAGTTTGGATTGATGGATTGTGTGTTGGAAATGTTTATCACTTTGAAAATGCATCTCTCCAGAGAAACAGAAAACCATTACTCTAATAGTTACACAAAAATTCTAGATAATAGGATATTTTAAACTCAGTTTTAGTTTTACATTGGTTTTATTGGTATATAATACATTAAGAAATTATTAGACTATATTTATTTGTCTGTGTGGATAAAGAGGGGAAGCAAATGGTTTATTATTGCTATTTGAAGTCTAAATTATATACATTTTCATTAATAAATCAGCAAATTAAAGCAAATCACCAATGTAGGTAATAAGATTCCTATTATACTCCAATTCTTATCATGATATTAAATTACTTACTCTACCTCAAAAGTAAAAGGGAGACAAAATGCATGATGTTCACTTCTCATTCACAAGGTCATCAATATATGATGAAGTCTAGTGGATTCCTTTTCTCTTTCTTCTCTCTCTCTCTCTCTCTCTGACACACACACACACAGACACACATACAGACATACACTAACTGTAATAAGAGGTTTTTAAAATAGTATTTACTATCACTATGTGTGATATACTCTGTAGTGTCTGAACTACTCCATTCTGTTCTGTTCTCTATTCTATTCCATTCCATTAAAGTCTTTATATTTTTAATTTTTTTTTACTTTACTCATTAAATTGGGTTCATTTTTCATCTCACTGTTGAGTCATAGCATAAAGTTTGAAAAACACTATGTATAAATAGTGGATAATTGCAAAAACAAAGAAATAGGTGGATTTTATGATCACATATGTTTGACTGAGTGTCTAGAATGAACAGACTAGAGGAGGCAGTTCTGCAAGAAAGATGATGAGAGCTTGAAACCAACATTACAAATAATAATAGGAATCAACATGCATTGAGCAATGTCTTATGATAAAAACTAGCTTTGAGTGCATTCTCTTATTTAAACCCTTTAATAACTCTCTATATGTATAGGTATTATTTATTATTCCTGTCTTGTGGATAAGAGCTGAGACTTCAGAAGTATTTTCCTCCACTTCACATAGTTTGCAATTGGCAAAACCAGACTGATATAACTAGAGGACAATTTCATATTCCTGAAAGTCCTATCTGTTTTCCCCTCAAAAATGCTGTTTTTTTATTATGCAAACATCTGTACATTTTGTGATGGATCAATAACATGAATCCCAAGAAGTGCCCATAGTCTTTTTCAGATTTCTCAGGAGATAGGAGCATGGGGTTTTCCTTACAAGAAAAGCATTTTCAATGTAGAATTGTGAATTACTCATGTTGTCAAGTCCTTTAAAAAATCACAAAACAGACCTCCTGCAGATTTCTTATTATGACATTACCTTCTAGAGTGCTCGTTTTCATTTGTTGTTTGTTTAGAAAGGTAATGGTGTTTCACTTAAACATTTCAGAAACAGATACTATTTTCTCTGCAGAGACTCTACTTGATGTTATCATGCAGGGTGACAGAGTGAAATGCAGAAGATAAAATAAAGAATGTGCACTGCAATTTATAAATTTAGCTCAGGTTGAATGTCACTTCTTATGGATAAACCCTCAGCATACTCACTGAACTTGGTCATTTGCTTTCTGAATGGGCTGACAGAGCACACAAAAGCAGAGGTGTTATAGTTTGTCTTTTCTGTCCCTCATTCTTCATGTGATTCCCAGGAAAGAAAACCAATTTCTGTGTGCCACATTGTTGATGGCTCCTTCTGACAGTGTATAAAGGACTTGTTGACACCAGGGCTGGGGTGACTTTCTGGAGGAAAGAAAAGGCAGTTTTGGAGTTCAGCATTCTTTGTAGAATAAGATTCTTTAAATGTGTATTTGGCAATGGTGAGATGATGACTTTGGGAGATAGCTGAGCATGATCAGTTTTAAGCATTTGTCTAGTTTGCCTGATATATTTTCAGTTAAAGACCTAGAGGAAAGTATCCACTTCATGCTACCCTAGAGCAAATAAAGTTTTTATTTAATATTATTTATTAATTGAATTTTTAAAAATAATATATTGCTAATATTAAATTATTCTATCAGGGCAGATTCTTCATTTCATAGACAACTATGTTTTTAAATATATTGAAGGCAACTTACACAAGGAAGGCTGGATTTAGAAAAATATATATCTAGATTTAAGTTTAGATTGTTGTCATCTGTTAGTTGTTTAACCTTGGACAAAGTGTTTAAACTCAGCCAAAATGCCTTTATATGTATTATAGGGCATTTATACTTAAAGTCTAGTAGTACGTAGTACAGACTATGGATACCAGGTGAGATAAATAAGGACTAATGGAGTTCCTGATTCAAGGTTAAGGTTCAGTAAAGGCACATTTATTTCCTTTTTCTGTAAAAATGTTATAAAAGCCTATATTGAGATCTCCTATACTTTTTACATTACTCAGAAAAATTAAGCGATAAATAGATATTGCCACTTTACTGCACAAATGAAAATTACAGCATAGAGCTGAGTTATTGTTATTATAATTGGAAGTGATACATTAAGTTGGAGTTGGGCATCAGCTGATGATTCTGGTAAAACATACTCATTTACAACTTAGCTAAGATTTCCTGTACCAAAATCTATGAGCTTTATTGAATAGTGTCCAAGTTAATGAATACGGTTGCTTTTTAGAAATAATTTTTATTGTGCTATGTATTCTTGTTCTGTTGCATGAATCAGAAGAGAGGGAAATATTTAGTTATATTATTCTCTGTATGCTAAAAGGCTGTTTATGGAGAACACTGGCTAGATTGTCATTGTATTTAGCATGTCTCGAATTATTCTTTGACTTTGAGAATGTTGAAGTCATCAATAGAATTTTCCCTCACTATAGTACCATGGCATATGACAATGAAAAGCAGAATGATGAAGTAGTTGAGCCTACTGGGTAGCTGAATCCAGAATTCAGGATACAGAATTGTGATTTTAAAAAACTCCATAGGATAATAACAAATATGTGAATGAATATATGCTCGTCTATTAAAAGAGAATTAATAGACTGCATAGTAAGGGATTGATAAGTCATAGATAAATAAGATTAAATCAATATTGAACATGGAGTAAAAGAATCTGAATAGTTGTAAAGCAGGAAAGGGTGCTAAATTAATCTTTAATATATTCTCTTTGAATGAAAGAAGTATATGTATATAATGTGTCACCTTTCTCCAAAGTAGTTTTCATTCTTTTGGACACATTCGTAGGCTCATCTTGTACTTATGTTCAGACAGCATTGTGGTTTCAATTGTATTTTTCTGCATTATCAGAAAATATAAGACACTGTGTATGGGCTTTGTACTGATGTGACCTTGGCTTATTGTATGTCCAGAGAAGTCATCAGAAGCAGCAGAGCAGAGCATTGGATTTTCATGCTTCTTTAGTTTCCACCTCATAAAAGTATTTTACATGAAACAGTCTTATTTTACATGAAACAGTTGCTCCCTTAGAATCCCTGATTTAGGACTCTGGTTGGAGAACAATACTGTATTCTATAGGCTTCTCTGAACAGAAACAAATGGTGATGAGTGGTAGTATTTATTCATCAACTCCCATCAGTCATTATCCTGCTATTTATTTAGTGCCTGTGAGATGAAAAACAATGCAATTCTCAACTCAGTGTGAAAGGGAAACATACTTTAAGTGCAGCATTACACACATAGAGATTGCCTCTGAATTAGTCCTGTGTGGGATATGTTTCATCTATCCTGGGGAAAAATGATCATTTCTTTGGTTTGAGTCCAAGATTAAATGATTGACTTGTCCTTGGGTACCGGTAAGATAGCTGGTCGTGATTAAAGATTAGAATTATATTGAGTACTTGAAGACACGTACCTTTTGTAAGATCTCAGGAGCTGGCATGAAGGAAAAGCAAAATCACCTCAGTCTACTCACTTACTCTTGGTCATTCTTCTAAGTTACAGAAGAGTGGGCTTAAGAATCTGATGTATATATAATACAAGAACATATTTCTTACATATAAAAATGTTTGCTTATCTATTTAATCAGAATACATAAATATTCTAAGTTTTAGAAGCAGATATACTTTGGGTAGACTTCAGGGAAATTCATGTCTAACTAGAATAAACTCTAAAGCTATCCATTAGCTAGTAAAAGCAAATAGGTTAATTTGTCTTGCATCTAAAATGTTCTAGCAATGCTACACTTGTCGAGTTTCTGGAAGAATTCTCAGGATTATGTGTAACCTGTAATTTAGTATTTGGCATTGAGTAAATAGTGATGTGCAATATTCAACATATGATAGAGAAGGTACAGAAGGTACAGAAATGGAAGGTGTCTTCTAAATGTTTTCCAAAGGTTGAAGGGAGCTAAACAGTTGGTCAAGGCAAGGAATGGCAACTGCAGCAATGGAAGATATGTGTGCATAAAAATTTGAAAGAACAGGTAATAATAAAGCATTTATAGAATTGTGACTCTAAAACTAATGGACAGCAGAGGAATTAAGGCCTGAACATAAAATGTCTTGAAATCTGCATATTCCTTAGAAATTAACATTTGAGAGAGATTATTGTTTCTCTTGTTAAAATCAAGGGTTTCCCACACATGACTACTACTTGAACTAAATTCACAAGGTAGCATCCAGAAAAGTACATTGAAGGTAAAGGGCAATTCCTTTTAGCTAAAGGGATTTGTTAGTGAATAATACAGGTTATAACTGGGAGGATAAGTTGACATTGGTTTATAGGATAATTTACTAAACTAAAGGAAAAAAGGCAATACTACAGTGACTATGGAGCTGATTAGGAAGTTAACCATAAAACTAATGTTTTAGGAAAAAAATGTATGCTCATTAAATAATAAATTCTATTGCTGTTATCAAAATCATTTAATGATAATGGAGCCATCGTAAAGTAAAAATAAAATACAATCATATTCTAATTAACCTAATTAAGTCAACAGTGGTTAAAAGCTGAAGTGTTTCAATTGAGTATAATCTCTGAAGAAATTAGCATATTAATGTATGATGATTATAATCATAACATTACAAATGTTATGAATTCAGAATTTAGAGAAAATGTATTATTAACAAAGTAATAATTCAATAAAATGTATAATCAAAATTTAAAAACTTTGACATCTTCTAGAAATTTTTAAACTTTGATAAATTACTAATCAGAGACTTCCTGCTCACCTCTGAAATATATTTCCAGAAGCATCTTTGGGAAATCATTTTAAATAATTCTGAGTGTATTAAGCAATTTTAGGATTTTTTTTCTAGTCATTGTATAAGCCATGTCTAATATTTTTATTTTTATTTCCATTTTTTCAAGGATTTTGGATTATTTTTAGCAATAGGACACCCATAGTCTAATAAAAGAGGCATTTCCTGTTTAGAGACAAACTCAAAAATGTCAGTGGTTTCACCAGATAAAGTTTGTTTTCTTGCTCCTGTATATATATATATATATATATATTAAATAGCTCTTCCCAAGTAGTGACTTGGAGACCCATTTCCTTCTATCTTGAGTCTCCTCTCCATCATCTTCAAAAAGTGATTTTCAAGGTCATTGTAGAGGTCATGTGTAATGATATATCACATGTAGTGGCTTTTTATGAGCATATCTGAAACTGACATATCTCATATGTACTCACATTCCCTTTGCCAGAATTTAATCATATAGTTGCTCCTAGGACACTGGTAAAGGTATTCAAGCTCCAAACTCAGAAAGAAGAAAAGATGGGGCAGGTGAAGGCTTGGCTTCCAGGTACCTGTTCTGAAGAAGAAAAAGAAATCAAGACCATGGAAGCCACACTTGTCAGGTGGACTGATAGGCATATTTACCCACATGATTTCATTTTATCTTTACCACAAATCTAAGAAGTAGACAACAGTGCAAGAAACTATTTTGTGTCACTTACTAGACATTTGAAAAAAAGAATCCACTTTGGTTTCTATTTGGTCATTTTATCTCAAGGTCTAGTACCGCCATTTGCTTTGCAGCTCAATGATCCTGGTTTCTAATTCATTAGTTTATTATGTAGGGAATATTTTAATTAACCTAGTTAAGGTTTAATGTTTTTATTGACAAATATAGAATATTTATATTCTTTTTCTGTTTTTTTCCTGTACAGACTGTTGGCTCAATAATTGTGTGCTAGCATTTATTTATTTTCTTTTAAAGCAGTATATTTTGTGTTATCTTGTGTTATATGTGACTATCAAAGCAACATATGACAATTATCTAAATAACCAATGAAATAAATGTGACTTGTTAGACATTATGGTAAATGTGCTTTCAATATCTGACACTGAGTATCAGTAGAGAACGATGTGTGTGCAGATTGTTCAAATGTAGTCTCTTGCGTAGAAGATCATTTGACTGAGTACATGATGGAAAACTAAACCTCTATCCAAATAACAACTATGAGGAAAGTAACTGAAAAAGAAAAAGAAAAAAGTTATCAGGCATTATTCTCTTTCAATGACCAGATTGTTCCTCGTTGTAAGAAGCTATGGGGAGCTGTGCCCTGGTGGTTTAGCACAAGTCATGCATCATATAAATCCCAAGGACCCAGAGTCATGTCCCAGGGCTGATAGGGGGAGATGCTGGTGGACAACTATGATGAACAATTAAATAAAATAAATAACAATGCTTCCTCCCCACTCTTCATTTCTGTCTGCCTACTTGCCTTCATCCCTGCCTACACTATTTCTTTAAAAATAAAGTTATGAGGAAATGCTTCTCCTTAGGTTCCTGAAAATTTGACCCCACTGTAAAACATATTTATCTTAGTTCAAAGCAGAGCGACTGATTTTTGTCTCTTACCTTGCCCATCTCAAGGCTTTCGCATCATCTTAGGCACTTAATTCAGCCAGTGTTATATTCCCACTCTCTCATTTACTTATTTCTGTTTATTTCACACTACTCCTAATTCAAGCCCCGTCGTTGTCAAACCATCACTTCCATGACTCCTGTTAAGATTACAGAATTTTATTTTATTTACTGCCCCATTTAAATGAAAGACAAACAAGAATTTCCTAAAGGTGTATGAGGATTTTATTCCCTAAAAGGGGTAAACCAACTTCTTCGCAAATGCCCGTGGACCGTTGAGGAGACTGGGCATGTGGAAAGCCACAAAAACAGTACAGTGTTTAAATAAATTAGTCACATAGACACCATTCTCTGGTCTGTATTTAGTAAAGCTGGAGATTAAAAACAAAATCTGAGAGCAAAATGTCAGTATAACCTGCATGTTTTAAGGTCTTTTCTTCAAGAAGCATAGATCAAAATAGAATGGAAAACAAAACTGGATATTTCTAGCAAACCATAATTTAAAGATGGAAAATATCATTTTCCAAATCTCAGATAACATCAGTTGTGAGTTGTATGGTTATTTTATGTTCATTAAAAAGATTGTTTCTGCCAATAAACTATGACTCAACTCTTTTTTATTCCTTAGATGTTTTTATCTTCTGCTTTGCCACTAAGTGCATTAGTAATGTGGCGTTATGAGGAGAATTCTTCAGTATTATCTCTAGAATTTTTCCCAAGATGCCCATTTGCAAAGTTTTGATGGCCGTGGTTTCTGACCTTAGAAAGTACCCAGAGTACTTTGAATTAACAAAATGAAGGTATTTGGAACAGCAACAACTCAACTCTGCCAATGCCGATAATGAAAATAACTGAGTTAGAGTAACACCAAGAGGAATAAGATGCCTGAGATTGTTTGGGCTCCAAGAGTGACAAATCTACCAGGATTATATTACATTTTGTTTACATTTGATATTAAAATCTGATCATAGTAGACCTTACTGTGCTAAGGCATCTCTTGATTCTGAGATTGTTACAAATTGAAGTGTGTCTCATATTTGATAAAATATGAGTTTCGAAAGTTGGGGACCCATCTGAGGCATTGCTCATAGGAAAATATACAGGCTTAATGACTTCCATGGATAAAATGTGAAAAATGTGAAAAATGTAAATCCATCAAGCATCTACACTGACATTGTTAATCAAGAAACAAAATAAACCAAAGGAAAGAAGATGAATTATTAAATGAAATCAGAAATCAGTGAGTTTGAAATCAGACAAAAAAATCATAGAACTAGAATAAAATCAAGAGATAACTGTGCAAAAATAAATATAAATAGGTAGCCAAACTACTTAAGGAAGGAGAAAGGGCTTTATGAAGCAGAAAATAAGATATGGCACAATAGAAATAGGCATGATTAAAGGAGACATTAAAAGAAATTCAGTTTCCTCTTGGTGTCAAATGGGAAGTACAAAAAAGTGCAAGTCCATGGGATTTCAGTGGGTGATAGTTTGTAGATTCTACTCAGTTCATGGCAATTGCTGTTGCTGCTGGGAATATAAGTTCAGGTGTTGCTCCCAATATTACTATTTCTAGTACTAGTCTGGCCGATTATTCCTACGAGCATTGCCACAACCAAACATTGGTGAAAATGACTCACCCAGGATGCTCTTGGAATATCTGAAATGAACTGCTAGAGAAGTCAGGAAAGATTTGCTAAACATTTGAAGACCAAGCAGCATCTAGGAGTCCAACAAAGAAAGGGGGAAAATGGTAGGAAGAGACAGCATACACAAAGACACAGAAGGGGGAGGGATCTCAGTGGAATCATACATTTTCACTACCATTATTACCTAAAATATGCCTTTGGGGATCAAAAAGAAGATGGTGTCAAATGAAGGGACTGGAGGGATCAGGGCACATGGCTTAAGACATTAAGACCCTCTTCAACACAATTGTTTTATTGTGGGTTTTAGTGGTACATTTATGTATGTTATTCAAAACTTTCAAATGACATATGCTGGGTTGTGCTTTAAATTTCTCCTGCCCTGAAGTTTGGAGACACTAAGGGGAGTTAAAAGAGGTCATGGGAAATGCACTTCAAACTCCTCAAACAGAATAAAGTAAGCTTTGCTGATATATCCAAAAGAAAAAAAGAGGCAGCCAATTTTGTTGAAAGAAGAGACTCCAACAGGTTATGACATTGCAATACTGAAACCACATATTTACATAATTTTGGACAAGTAGCAGGCTCCTTTCGAAATAGATGAAGTTGCATTAGTTGGCAGGTAGTTGTTTATAAGTAATCTGGGGATTTCAAATAGAAGGAGCTCCAGCAGTCAGGACAAGGGATGGCAGCTTCTGAAACTTATGATCAGTTTAGGCAGTTTTAAATTATTTTTCTACTATCTTCTCTACTGATATGGAAAGTTACTTTATTCTCCTAAGATTCAGTTTCAATAAAAGAGTGCACCAAACATAGGCCCTCTAAGTTTGATGTGACAACGAAGTATTCATGTAAGTAAAACACTCAGCAGAGTGCTGGATAGATGCTCTTTGGATTAGTACAACTGCTGACCTTTTTCTAAGCAATTGCCCTGCAGTGGACACTCCCCATTAAATCTGAAACATCCCAGAGTTTTCAAGCTCTGGCTTTTCTGTTGGTGCAATTACCACTATTGTGTTCCTGACCATCTTGCAACTCTGGGCACTCAGTGGCCCTTCTGCAGTCAGATGAGTTTTAATTTAACCCATCTGTACAGCTCTCCCTTCCTCCTCCCATGGTCTGCAGTGGAACCGATGGCTGTGTACTGCTGCTGATCAGCTTGGCTGAACACTTGCAAAATATCTTGATGAGAAAATGCCAAAACACCTGCCTCCTATTTATGTGGAGTTTTCATCTACTGCATTTATGTGCATCAGAGGAAGAGCCAGAGTATTAAGGCTGGGGAAATAAAGCAGTGACAGCCCCTACATGTGCATTTCTGAGTTTAACTGTCCTTCTCAATGCTTGTGATCAGGTTTGCATGAGTGTGCAGACACACCGGTCATCTGCACATATGTCAAAACAGCTGGGGTTGCATCTACCAGATGCATCGTCTCTAAACTTCTCTGTATCCACTCTGGCAGCCTCTCCTTTTTGTGGATTTTTTATTATAACAGAATCATCACCATCATTCAGGCTGTCATCACAGAGGACTGTGACAAACCCTAAAAAGTGAGAAGGAGGGGAAGTGATACTCATAAGGGATTATAAATGAGATTGCTAAGAACTTGGAGAGCAGACTCAAGCTGTCAGGTGTTACCTAAATCTCAAAGTGACCTTGCTGGCTAAATATTTGAAAGAATGTGTGAATCTCAGTGGCTTTTCTGAGAGGTAGTATAGTTTCATGCTTGAGAAAGGGATTTGGAGTTAGACTTGAGTTTGGAACCAGGTTTAACCTCTCCTAACCAACATGACCTTGACCAAATTATTATCTCTGATCTTTAGGTTATTCCCATGTAAATAAAGTGTTGTAATAGCTACTCCATAGTACTGTCTGGAGAGTTTGATGTCAGGGAGGTATGCTATTCCATTAAGCAATATGCTAGTGATGGTGATGGTGTCAATAAAATTAAATAATACATTTTAATATTAGGAAAAGTGAAGTTCTTTGATGTAATCCTCAGAATAAATGCTGCAAGTTTAGCAACATGACATGTGGACCAACTTTCAGAAATCATTGAAGGTTAACTATACTTTTTTGAGTTACAGGCACCACTCTCTTAGTGGTGCCCCACACCATCTAGAATACAGTTCCAGATTTTTTTCAGCCTTATTTTCTACTATTGCCTAATGACTATGACACAAGTTAAATCAAATAACCCATAAGTAACTCTTGTCTAGACTGCACATCTTCTTATCTCTAGCACCTACTTATTCTTGACAAATGGGGGTTAGCAGCATTGACTGAGCTTCCCAAAATTCTGCCTTTGACAAGGCAACTCAAGACCCCTTTTACCATTTTTTCTTTTCTTTTGTCAGTTTAATTTACTTTATATGTTTGTTGGTTCCTCTGTGTACCCCCTATGAATGATGATATCATTCTGTCTGTCTTTCTCCTAGCTTTTTTTCACAAGGCATAATTCCCTCTAGTTCCACCCATGTTTCTGTAAATGGCAGGCTTTTGTCATTTCTTGAGAGTCGACTTGCCCTTTTTCGTTTTATCAAAACCTTGACATTTCTTCCTATTTTACCTAAAGACTCATACCATCAAGTATCCCTATACCTCTTCCCTGCCATCTACTTTTTTTAATGAGAAGCTGGGATTTAGTCTCCATCGCAGCCAATTTCTGGGAAAATTTGCCAGTATATGACTGGAACCTGGAAGAGTCAGGCTGGTAGGAGGACTCTTTTCTGGCTTCCATATTGGGTCTCACTCTTCAGTAGAGGCAGACAACTATATCTGCATGTCTTCAGCTTCTGGTGAAACCTTCAGTCCCAACTTTACTGAACCTGAGGCAGGAGATCTAGACAGCGGCAACCTAGTCCCTCAATCATCCAGCTGAGACCCTCTGGTGGTATGAGAAAACAGCCATCATCCCAGGTGACTCAGTTATGAGAAGAGCCATGCCCAATCTCCTTTGAGAGACTTGATGACCAACTGCAGGGTGTCCCTCTTGCTATATTCTCTGTCTCTTTTTCTGTAAGCAGAAAGGATGATAGATGTTTCCTAAAGTTGTTGACCTCTGGGTTACATCAGCATGGTGTAGAAGACCTCATGGTTTTCTATTTAGCTTCTCTGTGCCTGAGTAACCAGTACTCTGTATTGTTACCCTCTGCTTGAAACACCAGTCACAGTTTCTGTTTTCCTGACTGGAGTCTGATTGTTACATTTTTCAGAGTATTCTTAAGTGCCACCTCTTTACCTGACTTCAGAGTGGATTCTTTCCACATGTTAACTCATAGTGCTTTAAAAATATTATTTACTCTTTTGCTTTATACAGAAATTCTTTATTTAGTCTTCAAAAATGTATTCTAAGGGCTATATGAATCCATAAATGCATACTATACCAACATTTAAAAAAAAACTTTTATATTTTCTATTCAGTTCTCTTACTAACACTCGTGGTAAACAATTCTTGAAGGGGGCTACTTCCTCTTCAAAAGGAGAACATTTCCCCCACTTTCTCTCAAATGTCTTTATGTTGAAATAGTCAACAATAGTTGAGTGTTTTCACTAACCAAGTTGTGGAGAACATCAATCACAGTGCATGTGATTCTGCACAAACTTGTAGATTCCATTGAAGTTTGTATCACTGGACTGATGGTATTATGCCCAAGCACCATAAAATGGCTGATTTGAACAACAGATATCCACGAACAGTTTTTGAGGTTAGAAGTCTGAAATACAAGCATCAATGACTTGATTTCTTCTGAAGACTGTGAGAGCGAATGTGATACCTCTTCCATAGTTTCTGGGGATATGTTTGTCCTTCCTTGGGTTATTGGTATGTGGAAGCCTTCATGCTCAAATGGCATTCTCCTTGCTTGCACATCTGTGTCCAAACGTCTCTGTTTTACAAACACCAATCATATCGGATTTGGAGCTTACTTCACACCGGTATAGTCTCATATTGATTGTATCTTCAATAATTCTGATTCCAGATAAGGTAACATTTTGAGTTAGTGAGATTAGGAATTCAACATATGGATTTGGGACATATTTCAACTCATAATAAAGTTACTTCTAAAACAAGTTGGAACTGTGACTATTAAATCCACACACGTCTACCATGTAATAATACCATTTGAAATATATCTCTCCTCCCCAAGGAACCTAGGATTTTTAATATGTAACGTCATTTCTCACTCCTGTCTCTCTCCCCAGAGTACTTTATCATGGAAGACTACTTGTTGACTTAAAAGCTTTAGAGTAACCGTTGCTATGACAATAATATGTCATTTATTTTCAAGTATTGATCTATTTTCTCTTCAGGTTTATAAATTGTTTGGGAATAAGGGTCATGTGTTTCTGCCCCACTCATCCCTAAAAAACATAGGGCCTTAAGATACCCATGACTGATCACTCAAGTTTATATTAGAAACTGCTCATTCCTCAAGAAAATCAACATTGTCATGACTACAACTATAACTTGCTTGGCTAGTCATTTTTCAGGGTTTTTTTTTAGACTATTTGGGGGGAATTTGAAAAATGCTTTTTAAACTTATATCCTACAGTCTGTAATCTCCTATATTTATTCATTTTACTTACCTTTGTTTTCCTTAGTTCTTAGCATATAGCGGACTATACTATACATTAAGAAGGTATGGTTAGCCATATCAGAAAGTCTGAGTAAATTAGGCTTATGTAAATTAGTATTATATATTTATAAGGTCTATTAAAGTCAGTAATAGACTTAGTCAAGCTAATTTTGAAAACGTGAGCTCATTCTTTATTTAACTTTTATTTTTCCACTCTGCCATGATTAGTTTGTGCTTCCATTCGTGAGCGCTGGCCTTTAGAGATAGAATCCAAGAAAACAGGAAAGAGAAATAAGACCAGGGAAAAAAGGGTTCCTTTTCCATATTAGTCTACCCCATTTAAATAGTTTCCCCAGGTGCCCACCTGATGACTTCCATTTATATCTACTCAGCCATTCCTAGTATGATTAGACAATAGAAAAAACAAAAGAGCACCTTGCTTGTATTAATTAAATCAGTGTTTTTTTGTCAAGTAGAAGCAAGAATAGATATTGAATAATCAGGTATTTTTCTGTCCCAGTGATTATAGGAGATGCTTGATAAATGTTTGTTTCCCAGAGTTGAATTTTGTTAATATGAATTTTAAGAATTAAAATAGGAAATGCTAGCTTCCTGTATTGACAACCATCATGTTGTTAAGTAATCATGGAGACAGTTGATGAACCTGGCAGTCCCTTACTAATTTATATAAATCTGACATTAAACAGCATGGAGATATTTTGAAGCATTGTATTTTTCAATTTATCTTCATCTTCTACATGTCTTCATGTAGTCTGTATTTGATGTTTTAATCATCAAGTCTGATTCTACCCCAGCAAAAAATACCTATCTATTTACTCAGAAGACTTGTCTCTTAATGCACAAAAAATGAGGGATTTAGATCTACTTATCCAGTTCACTGGGTTGTTATGGAGACCAGAAAGATATTTTTTGGACAAGTTATACAAATCCTGCTAAACATGAACTAAAACCAATGCTTTCAGATGACTATTTAAATCTAAAGTTGTGTAGTAAAAGCTATCACATATTTAATTGTGGGACATTAATTTCATCCTAATATAACTTAAAACTCTACTAACTTGAATTGGACAGGCAAAATTTACACTCTAAAAATATAGAATGAAAAGTTAAGTTACTTTTAACTAATTTGTATTAAGCTAAGAACCAGTAAAATGTGGGAAGAAGATAATTAACTATTAATCCTTTCCTTTATATTTTTTGGTTCCAACCTTTATTTCATGTCTAATTTCTAACACCAGAAATAAATCTTAAACTTTTCCTCTCTCTGTTGTCTCATATTCAGTAACCAAGCTTTATTGATTGTTCCTCCAAATATGTCTCAGTGTTGTCTTTTCCTTTTTACCATCAGGTCTTGAATGCATCCACTTGCATCTGTAGTCTGGAAACTATAACTTCCCTTGCCACTTGTCTCTCCCCCGACCAATCCAGCCTTCACATTGTTGCTAACACTAAAACATGCTTTGTTGGCTTTTCCCAGTCTGTTTATTGTAGCCTCTCAGTTTTCTGGGCCCTTTTCTGTATGTGGCTGTTGCTCCAATGATTCCTAACACCTTTTAATTTCCCCAACATTTTTGCTTGCTCCACATTCTTGTTTTCAGATACTATTTCATCTACCCAGAGCATCCTTCTCTCCTCCACTGGCTGGTAGAGAAATTTTACTGGAATATCCTGATTCACCTGAAATATCACTCCTCTTGGAGGCTTTCATTAATTTTAACAGGCAGACTTAGTCACAAGTTATCCCCATATCCTTATCGCATTTTATCTGACAATGATCTCTACAGTTCTGTCTACTCTGCAATGCCCTATGAGCTTCTCAAGGTAGGAAAATTTTCTTACTCATAACTTTATATCCTTCCTCCTCCCATATACAAAATAGTGCCTGACACATAAAAAATGATTTTTGGACAGCTATGACACCATAATGAATATTATTGACGAACAAATCAGTTCCTTTAGGTACATATGTAGGAGGTAGGACTGATATAGACTGAAAACCTGAATAGCCATATGATACAAACAGTTGCCATTTTGGTAAATTCTAAGCCCAAGGCTAAGCATTTTATCTATATATTAAGTCTTCTAATTACTCTATGATCTTTTTATCAACTTGTTATGCAATGTCCCACCAGTCATACAGCTAGTAAGTAGAATTATGACATTCCTCTTCCTTTATCTGAATTATATCTCACACTCTTATTAATGAATGCATTCTAGTGTCTCACTTATAAAACCATGAGTAAGTGTGAGGGGTCATCAGGAACCTGAGAATGAGAAGGGCAGTTGGAAGACTACTCAAATACCTAGGGACATGTGGAAGGGGAGTCATGTACTCATCCTTGTCCAGGATTGGAAATTAAATATTGAGTCTTTCGAGAAATATGTGGTTGGATGTCTAAACAGGTATCCATATGGCTGCTCATTTGTGGAAGCTGATTTCTCATTAAGTCCACTGGAAAAGGACTATTCTGATCAGCAGGGTAGATCTCATTTAGGAGTCAGCACTACATTTCTGCACTAATCAATCGACCAAATAAAAATCATTTGTAAAAATATTTTAAGTTATAAAAATAAAATGGACCATAGTCTATTTGCAAAAGAATATATTTGGGGTAGGCTAGGGATGAGAGGTATAGTTTTAGATTCAGATATTTCTTATATTTTGAATTTTACCTCTACAAATAATAATAACAATAGCATTTACATCACAAAATTGAGATATAGTGTAAAAAATCTCCTGACTTAGTGTCTGAGGTGTATTAATCATTCAATAAAAGGTATTGGATTTTCCTAATTTTTATCCTACTCTCTTTCTTCTTTTTTCAAAAATTTTAGGTGCTTTCCTCATTAGACCAAACAGATATAATAGTCATGTGTGATCAAAACTTGTGAGATACAATTGTGTCCCTTTAAAACCATGACATTCTCCCCATCTCCCACTTTTCCCAGACTCATTTCAAATACTGTCACTTTGTTCTCTTCTGATCCCTCTTTCCTAGTCAACAACATCTTTACCCTCCTTCAAACCCCATAACATTTGAAACACACTGTTCTTGTATCATTGGTTTATTTTATACATGTCTCCTATTGCCAAATGTAAGAATTTTTTCCTAAGTCATCTTTATTTTTAGTAGTTTCCTATTAAATATTTGATTAGTTACTGATGGACAGGGCTATCCCTTTGGTAAGCATTTTGTAATTTTCATTGCCTCTCGTATTTATTATGCTATTTGATTCTCATATTAATTGTGGAGAGCATTCTAATACAAGTAAAAGCATTCTCAATTTGGAGATTATAGTAAGGTACAGCAATGTGAAATAATGTTTCAAAATTCGTATAGCTATGCAGTTACAGATCTTAAATAGAAATTAGACTTTTTAGGTTCTTTTTCTAATACACATGCCATTGTCCTATCTGCCTGTCTGGACTTATGCTTCAAATACATTGGAAGTTTAAAGCATTAGGGTAATAGAAGTCAGCTTGATTTTGGATCAATATTTTATCTATCAATTTTTTTCTAACAATTATATTAACATGTTTGTGGGAAATGCTGTTGACTCTAAAGGAATCTAATAATTATTAATGTTGAAAAAATATGGTCCTATAAAAGCTGATTCTTTGAGGTGTACCTATTTAACAGTTCTACTCATTGAAGCAAACATATTTTCGATATCAGACCAATCAACAAAGAAACAGTGTTTTTAAAATTCATTAAAATCGAGTTGACGTTAATAAGAAATTACAATTTCAAATGCATTACCCTTGTAAGATAAATCAGAGGTAACAGTAATTAAGATAATTGCAAAAGATATTTTGGGTTCTGTGTATTTGAGCAAGTGTTGAGAGGCGGAATATGAATGTGAAAGTATTTTTGTTCACTTTGATATCTTGATCTTGAAATGAAATTTAGACCACCACAATTTTTCATACAGAGTAAAATATGAAATGGATTGATGTCATCTTACAGTTCTGTACCATCTGTATGTATTGGCTAATACTGGATAAAGAGAAGTTTTTGTTGGTGTTAGTCTTATATCAATTATGTAGTTTACTACAGGATGTTTTTTCTTTTGCTTCAGTTGTATGTTGGCCAGGAAAAGTTTCAATATTTATATTTGACACATAATAAACATGCAATTCATTATTTTAAACTTTTAAAAGACCCCAAGTTATTATTAAATCTACAAATAACACAAGTTATTTCATTGGAAGAATTTAGGCATGAATGTTTATTGGAGCTCAGCAATGAATGCTCTTTTAGTTAGAAGTGATTTCTATAAACTATACAAAGAGAGGTGGAGAGACATTTAGATGTAATGTGCACACGTGTTCATTCTTGGTAATGACTCTTCAATATCAGTGGTGAGTGGCTTATCCACCTCTGTAAATTAAATGTTAATGATAGCCACTTAAATTCTAATCATTTATTCTGACTCTTTTAGAATTGCTTATATACTTCACATACTTCGACAGTCTTATGTGTCCCAGGGTTCAGCAACTTTTCGCAATAGGTATATTAAAATTTCACTTTAATTCTTTTCCATATAAAATGACTCTTTTATAGTTGTTTTCTTGGTAAATGAGATAGCTACTAGTATGACTAATAAGAGCAGAACAAGGTATGTAAGGAAAGAGAAAAGAAGGAAAAGACTTTATATTAGAGATTCAACATAAATGATCAGCAAATTTTTAACAGAATTGGGCCAATTCAGGAAACTTCCCAGGAGTCCATCACACTGGTCAGGTGTAATTTCATGCTCACTTTATTATTGTCCTAGAGTTCTTATTCGTTAGCCTTGCATCATATGTTCACTCCTCTAGCCAAAGAATGGAGACTTCCTCAGAAATGAACTGTGTGGAGAGCAGTGTGATATTCTCAAAAGCAACTGAGTGTTGTTTTATCCAAAAAAGTGATTGAGGCAGATAACATAAAGGACTGTGTGGCAACATATGTTAAACATTTTATACCACTCATACTAATGCTCAATTTTAATGGCACCTATAATAACCCTTTCCTTAGTAATGCTTGGAGCTAATACAACTATCTTGACAGTTGCATCTTTAGTATTTTTGGTCTGATGTTCTGGAGGAATACATAAAAGTGACTTACTTTCCCCACACAAGGAAAATCAGTGGATTCATTGTGGTGCATCAGAGATTAAATGACCACCCCCCCCCACACACACACACACAAAGTCATGTGAGTTGTTTCTGAGATTTTTTTTTTAAGGAAATATGAAGACAGGAATGAGGGCAAGTAGGCAGAGTAGGCAGGAAGAAAGAGGCATAGAAAGAATTTTATTTTAAATTTTATTTAGTTGTTCACATTAGTTGATGCCCTGCCCTCTGAGCCCAGATGCAAACCGGGGTATTTGGGATATATGTGGACAGTGTCCTTTGGAGACAGCTAACCCAACCACTATTCTGCCAGGGCACTCCACTGAGATCATTATTAAGGGGTAGGGGAACATTAAATGAATCCCTGAATTTCCATTGAGCCTTTGGTCTTATAAATGATCACTCTTTCCTGACTCAGTGGTCTAAGACAACTATGGTTCTATTGCCACTTTCTTAGTCTTTAACAAATTCCTCCTTTATCTCTTTCTTTCCTTCCTATCAAGGAAGAATGCTGAGATAGAAGCCATCTTTACCTAGTTCTTATTGTCCATTTCAGACAATGGGTGGCAAACAGAAACTTCACTCTCTATACCCACTAATCCTCCAAAAGGTCCTGAGGACATTGCACTCCCTAATGGGAAAGGTTATTTCCTTACTAATCTGTATTTCCCCCTGCTTGCTTCAGTGCATGTAACTAATAAGTATACAATCCAGATTCCAGCTGTGGCAAATGAGTTCTATTATTTTCCCCCCATGTAATTTAATAGACCAGTAACTTTAATACCAAAAATGTGTTTCTAAGACAAATCAAAATGTTGTTCTAATTGTATCACTTGTTTTCTTTTCCCAGCATTGATCTCCCCACTCTTCATTATGTAGTATAATCTATTTAGTATCAGTAAAGACTGACCTCAGTGCTTATTTGTGGAACCACCAATCTCGACATGACACAGTAACAAATAGTTTTGTACCTGATGGATGAAATTTTCTAGAAGTCTGCTGAGATGAAAGCTTGCTAATCTGTGCATAATCATAAAAGGAAAGATAACCAAATTTATTAACCTCCTCAAAGGGCCAACCTCAAGTCAATCAATGAAAGAAATGATCTTAAAATAGTGTCTTGGCTAATGTACTAAATATTATAATATTAGGTGGTATTACCATTGTTGAGACATTAACATTACCATGGTGTCCCATGAATGAGAGCTGTATTTATTAAGCTCCTCTAATAAATATACATTTCCTCAACTTACAAAAAATGTTGCTTCACACTCAGTTATAGCTAAGGTTATTTGGTACTAAGAATATTAGGTTTTCAGTAATTTTGAGCCTGTGGTTTTGTAAAATGAGTGTATTTGTGAATTTTTAATTTTCAGAAATTTGATCTATAATAGGCACTTATGTATTTATTGATGCACTTTAAATTTTAATAAGGCTCAATTGCAAAAATCACTCTGGTCCATTTGCTGCAAGGACATTTAATCAGAGTTATGGTAAACATGCAGATCTGAATAATCTGATAATCAGATGCAGAGTTGATTTTACAATTAGAGCAGCCCAAAGGGACATGGCCTTAAGTTCAGAACACTGGACATTGACCAACAGCAAGTAAAACAAAGTTGAATTTAGACTCCAAGAAGTATCACTGGATGCTTATTTGCATTTACATTATTTGCTTATTTTTAGAATGCACAAAATTTGCTTGGGAGAGGATGTGCATTTTACATACAAAGAGTTAATGAAATATTTTCAAGAGAAGAGCATCACCTGATTAAAGAGGAGTCAAAGTACAATGAAGTAGATCAAGTAAAGGCACATATCAAGTCAGAAAAAAAAAAGTTCTATGGAAAATAAAGAAATGAAGTAAAATGTTATCTCCAGTGGAAATAAACTTATGAAAATGTTTCTTTCTGCAAGCTTAGATTTATAGCTTGTTTGGGAGAATGAGAGATTGAGTGGAATTTAAAGAGTAGAAATAGTAAATACAGGTCAAAGGACCTGAAGTTTCTCTGTTTGGGATCATAAACAATAGATTCACTTTTTTACATTCTTGCTTTTATCATTAGTAAAAAGGAGTTGATAGTCTCTTTGCCTGTTCTACAAGAATATGGTCCACATGGCTCCTTCTCTTTCAAGACCCAATAAGTAAACAACTTTTCTGTGAAGTAACTTTCATGGAAGAATCCTTGTTTCTTTGAAGGATTCCACTACCTCATGGAATATATCATAGGTGTCATTATTTTTCTGTTTACTCTGAATTTAAGGGAGAGCTGCCTCAGTTCTTTCTGGAATAAATATGGGCATAAGTAAGTATTATGTTACTAATATATAATATATACAACTAAATACATGCCATAACTATTTAGTGTAGATTATATAGGTGTGTATATATACATACAGACACACACACACACACACACACACACACACACACACACACATATATACACACACACATTATTTATGAAAAAATGTGTGGACTTTGAATTGCCAGTACCCATCACTGTTTGACAAATAGTAGGTCCTCAATGTATTGTTGAGTAAATTTTTTTTTAAAATGCTTTGAAACTCTTTAGAACTAAGCAGCTTAGTGTCCTCATTCGAATTGTAAAATATTTTAATTGAGTGAACTCTGAGTTCCTTCTCTTCTTAAAAGTAGGTGATAATTATTATCATAATAATTTTTATGGTTAACTTTATTTGCTGATTATTTGCTGCATACTCTTCTGAAACTTTGTATCCATTCCATTTAGCTATAAATAGATCTACTTAGGTAGGTTTTATTATCCCACCTTTGCAGATGAGAAAATAGAGGCTTGGAAAATTTGCTTGTCTAGTTCAGAGCAGTGGCCTGACCAAGCTTATATGTAAATTAAGGACCCCTAATTCTAAAGCCTGTGTTCTCATCCGTTAGGTAAAATGGTAGAGAAAGATACTTATGCATTTATGTGTTCAAATTATTTTATTGACTCCATTAAATACATTGCACACAATGACAAAGGTTTAGGAAGTCAGGTCATCAAATAATAAATAGCCAAAGTAAGAAATACTGCTACCACTCATAGCTGCTTAATTATTTTTGATCAGCACAGTCTTATATAGTATGATCTACATAATCTTGGCTTCACATTCCAATTAGTATAGTGACACGAGTCTAAGAAGGGCAAGAGATCATTGTTTTCTTTTAATCATCACTTTTTATTGTGATATCTAATAGATGGTGTTGATGTCCTTAGTCTTTGTACTTAGGTATTTCTTTTAATGTCACCTAATATGACAGCACTCTCTAGTAAGCTATGATTTGCATTAAACTGATACCTTTAAAATGTTAAAAAGCAGATGACATCTCATTGAAGGTAACAGGGACAATGCCTGCAAATGTCCAAAATAAAGCTGATTTGTAGCCGAATCCTTGCAGTACACGCTAATGTGGTGGAACTTTCTGGCCATAGACTCTGGCGCCAGCACAACTCTCTAGCTACCTTTTGAAATCAAAGCTCCATTTTTATTTATTTATATTTTTTGAAAATCTCTTACTGTTTTCCACAGAGGTTGTTTTAATTTACATTTCTACCAACAATGTAGGAAGTTTCCTTTTTGTCCAGACCCTTGCCAACACTTGTTTTTCCTACTCTTCTTGATATAGGGTATTCTCATAGGTGGAGGTAATATCTCATTGTGTTTTTATTTGTATTTCCTTATGATAAGTGATGTGGCACCCTTTTTACATGTGTCTGTAGGCCATCTATGTATCTATTCTGGAGAAGCATCTTTCAGATCTTCTATGCATTTTATAAATGAGTTGCTTATTCTTGTGTTGTTTAGATGTATGTGCTCTTTATATATTTTGGAGAGTATCACTTTGTTTGATGTGTGATGTGCAAATACATTCTCCTGATCATTTGACTGTGTTTTCTTTTAGCGGTGATGTTGTTTATACAGAAATAGGTTTTTCGTCTAATGTAGTCCTATTTGCTTAATTTTGCTTTTGTTCCCTTTATCGCTGGTGTCACTTCACCAAGGACATTTCTGAAGCTGGTGTGGTAGGGTGTACTATGCATCTATCCCCCAAGCCCCCCAAAAATCAGAGGTATTTGGATCTCTACAGTCATAGCAACACAATTCACATTAGCTATGGCCCAGAAACAACAAAATGCCCCTCAACAGATGACTGGTTAAAGTTGTGGTCTATATCCTCAATGAAATTATACTCAACTATTAAAAAAGATGAAAATGTTGCTTTTATAACAACCGGTATGAAATCTAAAGTGATTATGCAAAGCAAAATAAGTTAGGAAGTACTAGATGGTCTCACTCATATGTGGAATATAAAGAAACAATATGAATGAAAAAAAAAAATACAACAAAACTGAGAGGATACAAGACTATGGTTTCCAGAGTAGAGGGAATGGGTAGGGACAAGGGAACCTGGAGTTCAAAGAGTATAAATATCAGATGTGATGACATTAGAACTTTGGTGTTTTGATGTGGTGTGAAGGACACATTGACTGAAGTGTGAAACTTATCCTGAATATTATGAAGTAACATACATGAGAGAAACCAAAATAAAATAGCATAACATAATGTAACATGGCATAAAATAACATAAAATAAAAGTTCAAATCGTCAGACCTAAAGCATCCCTCTTACTATGGGTTCTATTCAGACTCTCAACCAGGAACTTCAAACTTATGATCACATTGCTTCCCCTCATTCCTAAATCCCATGTGTGCTTATCCAGTGCTGTTCTAGCATCTCACCACCCATGGGAGAAGAATATTCCTTTTTTGTACTGCATTCCCACCCCTGGTTTTATTCATATATAATTGACATATAGTATTGTATTATTTTAATATGTATAAAATCATGATTTGATAACTCTACATCTTATAAAATGATGACCATAGTAAGTTTAGTCAACACCTATCACCTCACAGAGTTGTGCATTATTTTTTTAATGATGAGAACTTTTAGATTCCACTCTCTTAGAAATTTTCAAATATGTACTACAGTAAAATTGCCAAGCTATAAATCCATCCTCAAAACTCACCTAGCTTACAGCTGGAAGGCTATACATTTTGACCCCCATTCATCCATTTCTCCCACCCCACCCAGGAAGAACACTGAACTTCCAAGGCCCAAATATGTCAATTTAAGTCATTTGGGAGACACCTGATGTTGAATTCAAAGTGAAAAAACAAAAGGAAGATGACAAGGATGTTCTACCTTCTCAAAGATGACCTCATAGCACAACAAAGCAGTCCCCTGGGCCAGAGAGTGATACTAATGGCAACTGAGTGATGGACTGGAGTATATTTGAACCAATTTCTTACTCTCCATTGCATGACCCCAGGAACACATTATTCTCTCTATTCCGATTTTAAGATGCCAGACAATGACTTCCAGAGAGCTTAAAAGAGAATTTTTCATAAAATCGCAATTAAAATATTCCTGAGTCATGTTTTTTTCTTTATACAGGACATTTTTCTATAGCCATAGTAAAGACTAAGTATATATGAGGGCAATTCTAATTTTTATTTTTATTATTTCCCAAAACTGCATTTATTTTTCTGATATATCTTTCTATCTTAAAGAGTGTGAGATAATGTAACTCTGGTAATACACACAGTGAAACTAGCGGAATTAATTACCTAGGTGCTGTCACAGTATGATTTAGTGTGTGTGCACTTCCCATAGTGTATAGTAAATCTGGAGCACCCATTACTTCAGAGCACCAACATTTCCTTTGGCAAAGCATCCATAAATGTTTATACAGAGCAAAAATAGAAATAACAAAAGTCACATGTGCAAGAATGTTTAGGAAGTATTGTGTAATATATCCACTGCTGGATAAATATGTGCAATGGACATACTTATATTCAAGGTGGTAGTAAAAAATATGCTTCAGGTAGCTAACCCTAATATTTTCTTCACCTTTTTATGTTGTTTTGAAGTGTCTACTGACATAATTTGGGATTTGTGTTCTATAGAAGATTCTTTGCAATAAGTTGGCCTATAGAGTTATTTCAGGGTAACTGACTCTTGAGAAAAAACAGTAATGGCAACCATCTTTAAAATCACTTTGGGGAAGGAAGACACACCATCCATTCCTTGAAGAGGCTGACCAATCTCAGGAGGTTTGACTTTATATTCATATGTAAACCAAGACAAAAATGACTTGAATTTGTGTCCCATCTCTGACATATCAAGTGTGGGGATGTGGGGAAGAAAATCGTTTAATATCTCTAGATGGGATCATCTTAGTTTGTACATTGGATAGAGTGACAGCTGAAATGTGTACCTTACATCTTTATTGGTGAACCACTTCATAAAATGAAAGGACTATGTTAAAATGTTTTCATCACATAAACATTACTATAATGACCCATGAAGTCTCTGACTTGAAATTCAATCATCTATGAACATGTTTCACTGTTCTCAAAATTCTGTTTTACCCATTTACAGAACATAATGTATGTTTCTCACTTCTTAAATAATCTATTGACTTTATAAATTTGCTGAGTAAAATTAATTTATTTCAATACTGCTTTGAGACACAACAAACCTAATAGCATTCTTTTCCTCACAATAATTGAAATCTAAAAGCATGGTATTGTTAAGTAAGCATGCATTTTTGGCAACACAGCTATGTATGTCCACAAACACATCTGCCCCAGCCTCTGATGATCTGGACAGCTGACCCTGCTCTGTAGCTGAGATATGAACTTGGACAACCATGGAATCACCAGGGACGTTGGTCATCAGCGTGATTCCATTTTTGTCTAGAGTATAGCGGTGACCTCTATGTTTAGCTACTCCAATTAACAGGATATAGTCAGTGTTTATTTAAAGGAAGGTGTTTTTCAAACATGACAGAGAAGTCCAACTGAAATGGTCCCTACTTTCACTGATATTTGAAAATACATATTGTCTAAAATAATTCACCTCTATTTTTCCTTTCTGGGGATGTAATTATTTTGGTTATGTTCTTATTCTCACACTATGATACTTTAACACTGCTGCATATACTCAGCATTGGGGTTTCTATGAACAAAATTTCGAACAGGCGAATGTGGTACACCAGAATATAGAATGTTTTAAAAGACCCTATTGCCTTGAAAGTACCACACAAGGTCATAGCTGTTGGGCCCATTTATGTTGGACTAATTGAAGCATCAAATCTTTTCACCACTTGTGTGTGTGTGTGTGTGTGTGTGTGTGTGTGTGTGCGCGCGCACGCACATGGTACGGTCACAGATTTTACTGATTTTTCAGAACTCAGAAACATAACAAATATAGCATGGTTTAGTGAATTCAGTACACAATAGTGGTGGAAAAAATAGCTCTCTGAATCACACATTTGGCTGCTCTGTTACAGTGATTTGGTGGGTGGCTTTTGACAAGTTAATGCAACTCACTTTGCCTCTGTTACCCCAAACTTCACATCAGAAAAATATGTACCATTCTTCTTCTTCTAGAGGTATTTGTAAGCCAAGGGCAAACTGCCAGTACATGAGAGCAATTTTAGAGAGCTGTTAGAAAAATGTTTAGAGTGTGTGCTGACATTAAACCTCTATAAACTCATTATGTACCAGAGGAGTCTATGTTTAATTAAATGCTGGGGTAGAGAATAAATAAACCCAGGCAAAATCAAATTGAATAAGAACAAGATTCATTCACCCGTTGAACAAACATTTATTCAGCACCTATTGTGCGCTGTGTTAATTTCTAGGACAGCAAAGATGACCGAGATGGAGATGCACGTGAAGAAGTGCGCAGTCAGTGGGGAGGCCAGCCTGGGCACAGAGGTGACAGTACAGTGCGGGGAATGATCTCCCCAGAGCATAAGGACCCTGGATCATGGGGGAAGAGCAAGTGACCTTATATGGGAGGTGGGACAATCAGGGGCCAAACAACCACACGGAGGGAGAGGGCGCACAGCAGGTCCAGGGAGGCAGAAGAAAGAATTGATCCAAGCTAATGACGTATTCAGTGAAGAACAAGATGATGAAAATACATGTTCAGAAAAATGGAATTAATTCTAATGTTGGCCAAGAATTGCTCTCATTATTAGCACTAAATATTGGAGTCGAGAATATTTACATGTTTAATTCTGTGTCAAGGCTTTGCTTTAAAAGAGAAGGTCTACCTTAATGAAGAAGACTAATCTGAAGCCCTTAGCTGTACCTTGGCTCTTCAACAAACACTGAAATATGGAATCTTCCCCATGCCCTATGCCCTCCTCTCTTAGCTCAGACTGCTGTCAAAAAAATACTGTTGATTCGGTGGCTTATCAAATAGAAATTTCTTTCTGACAGTTTTGGGAGTTAGAAGTCCAAGGTTTGGGTAGCAGTGTTGTCAGGTTCTGCTGAGTCCACATCTAGGTTGTTGATGACCTTCTCAAAGCCAAGAATAGAGACAAGAACAATCATGTTTTTTCTCCTAAGGACAATAATCCTATTCTTAGAGGCTCCACCCTCATGACCTTATTATATCTCAGTTTCCTAATATCACTTTTGGCATTAAGATTTCAATAGTGCCTTTGCAGAAGAGGGCAGATGACTCAAATATTCATTCTATAACACTTTCCATGCTGCTGGGCTGTTTCCTTAATGTGCTCCAGTCAACCCAACATTTTTTTATTTTCCCTGTCTTAAGTCTTTGTATTTTTTGCTCCTTCTGCCTAAGACATTTGCACCCAATCATTTCCATGTTTTACTCTTATGGTGCCATTTATCTCTGGGCTCAGAGATCACCCTCAGAAGACATTTATTGATTTCCTTGTCCAAATAGCATCAGCCCACTCATCCTTACCCCCTTGTTCTTCAGAGCACTTATCACTACTTGCGTTATGTAATGCACCACCTTACATGCTTAGCAATTAACTCCCCGTAGTTATTGAACTGTGATCTCCTAAAAGGTATGTCCATCTCCTAAACCTAGGCAGCTGAAGACTGTGAACTCATTTGAAAAAATAAAACAAAACTTTGGAGATGTAATTAATCCAAACATTTTCTGATGAAAATATTCTGAATTTGGGGTTCACCCTTAATCTGATGGCAAGCATCTTTATAGGAGAAAAGAAAGGGCCAAGACAGAGCTCTTGAGTCTCTGTTAAGAATGGTGGGTATATCACAGGCTGATATTAACCTCCAAAGATATTTATTTTCATTTTGTCTTCAAAACTCATAACAGCCACATGAATTGATGAATTATTAGGAGCCCATTTTTATAACCAATTACATCAAAGCTCAGAAAAATATCAGTGACATGTCCTGAGGTCACATAGCTAGTGAGATGTTTCATGAAGTAGAATAGGAGTCTCAGGTGGTGTATCTGCACACCCGAAGACCCAGATAGATGAGGCCTGCTCTGTCTCAGGGTCCTTAAAGCACTATACCTTCTAGCATGGGCTTTACTATTAGGAAAAAGAAACTAACTTCCATCAGTATGTAAGATATGCAAACATCACAACAGGCATTTCCCCACATATTATTTCAATCTTCTTAACCCTTATTGACTACTCTCGTTAGCTTCAGATTACCAATCTGACAATAGAGATAAACATAAAACTGCAGAGAGAGATGGCATGGTGACATTGACTCAGAAGTTCTTGAATCTTCCATCAGAAATAACTTTCAGACTACCCAAACCTGAGCTCACAGTGAGTTCTTCAAACTCCTGGATGCCCCATTTTGAGCTTTCAGAGATTATTTCCTAGAATTCTACAACGAGGACTGGTCTTTGTCATTGTGATCTCTCCATACAATTCTTTTATTTTTCCCATTGGTCACCACCTAGTGCTTGTTCTCCAGAGACTGAACTGGCTGCTTTATCTCAGCACAAGGAGGAGGATGCAAAGTAAGACATTATCAGAGCACCTCTGGAGGGTCAGAGGTTCTTCTACAGCCTGCTATAACTTAGCAGAAACTTTCTTTTGCTTGTGGAGTTTGCTGCACTTCCCTTTATTGTCTGACTCTGCTTCTTCATCATTTTGTGATTCCCCAGGAGGCCTGGGAGTGGTGTTCTAAGCAAGATAAGCTACTGGAAGGAAAGGTTATTTTGGCCAAGTGAAGCCTAAGAAACTAGATATTTAAAAAAATGCTTTGCTGTGGCAAGTACAGATAGCAGTCTATCCTGCATATCCTCCTCAACCTTGACCCTGATTTAAAAATAAAGTGTTCACAGTCCTAGAGACTTTCAGCCTCAGTAGTTATCTCTGATCTGGGTATGGGCACAACCTATTCCCCAGGCAGGGATTTCTTCTGCTTTGTCATACAGGAGAAAAGAGCCATGTGCTCTCTGCTAAGGGCTATTTTCTTTTAGGATGATGGATTTTTAGATGCTTCATATCGTTCTTCTAATGCAAGGTTGGAGCTCTACCACAATTCATTAAACTAATTTTAAAGGATTGGCGAATGAATCCTATATTCCTCTCATATCCAGTAACATCCTGACTGAACTAATTCATCTGCACTTTCATGTCAGGATTGTGTTTGTGGTTTGAAGACATTATCAGTAAATGGTAAAATTAGCCACTTACTCTTGTCCAAATGAGTGGAATCTGGAGAACCAACTATTGAAGTGACCTTTCCATGATTTACTTATAGAATAATAAATACATTGTTAATTTCAGACCTCCTACCTGGAGAAATAAGAATGCCTGTATCTTAAGTATTGTAGGTTTTAAAAATCATCTCCCTTCTATTGTTTAGCTTACATAATATCCCAGTGAGCTGTAGAACTGGGCGGGATTAAGTCACTTTATGTAAAAGTAATCAGAGGATCCACCAAGAAACCAACTTATCTGGGTATTTGAGTCTTTTAACTATATCTGAAGTAGGTGTATCTAAAATGGTGTTGTTTTTCACAATTCAGTATTTTTTTACATTCTTTCATTTTGCACTGTGATCTCTGCTTGTTTGTGTGTGTATGTGTTAATTTTTTATTGCATTGGCATTTAGGACAGAAAGAAGATGAAAATAATCATGAACCAGTGAAAGGATTAGAGCTTTATGCCAGGCATGATGCCTATTTTGTTTTTACTGTTTAACCCTCATGAAAAATTCTACTGTGCTGTCTCCAAGAGAGAAACTAAGAAATCTAAAAGCTCCATATTTAACTGCTTTTGGCAGAATTGTATCCTTCCCATTAAAAGAATAATAATTATTTTTATCAGGCTGTCAAGGATATTTAGTCTTTTGGTAACAGTTCACAGAGCTAAGACACATTGAACTGTCACATTTCTATGAACTGTAGCCAACTCCAAAGATCATTTAATAATTCAATAGGGAAAGTTCCTAGCATTGTAGTGGAAGGAGATAGGCGATGGTCTGTGGATTTGGTACAGGTGGAAATTATAATTATTTAATATGGGAAAATTGATCATTAAAAACGAAGAACCAGAGAGTTCCAATTAGACACCTTGTCAATTTCATCATCTATCACTTTATATTTCACATGAATAGTCTGGTGTTTATATGTTTACCTAATAAGAAAATTGTCAGAGTTCAAAGAAGTGAAAATGAATTTGTTTTCAGGTTTGCATATCAGCTAAAAGTTATGTTTTTATATGTATCAATACATTCATACATGTCATATATGAACATATACACACATGGTTAAAACTATGACTTACATCTGTATTTTGTTTCTTTGTTTTTTTAATGTTAAAGGATGTAATTGTGATTAAAAAAAGCTACCTGAATATTCAGCGAGTGATCTTAAGTTACTCTCTAAGACATTTTCAAGTGTGATAATGTGTCTGGTTGTAGAATGAGTCCTTTGTCTCCATTATTTAGGACTAGAAATAGCATTGTTGGATTCTGGATTTGGTAGACTCAGGTAGATTTAGAATAGTATTATCTTTCATGTATTTTGGAGTTTATATTTGTGGTGCACTTTTATAAAATTTCTCTTTCAAAATTTGTAATCAATAAATGCAGAACAGAGTTTTGAAGTCTTCTATTGTGCAAAAGGAAATTATCATGTGGGTGACTCTATGTAACTTTAATTTTCCATTAGCGTTTGTTTGAATACATGTCTAGGATCGTGTCTATGGATGTGGAGGTTAATTAGCCAAGAATTTTGACCCATCAAACATATGTGATGATGAGCTTTAAAGTATTTTGTAAAATGAGCAGTTACTCTAGCAGAAAGTTCATTTTAGCAGCATATCTTATGGAGTGAGAAGAGAGGCAAGAGAAAGATAAATTATGAAGAGAAATTTTCAGTGCTGGGTTGTGGAATGGACTTTAGCATATTCTCAGGTGCCTGTAATCTAGTTTGTTGTGCACATGGGCATTGCAGTAGTTGACTGCAGTGAGAATCTAGTGATTTCTTCCTATGTTCACTATTAATTTAATTAACATTCTCCAATCAAGTTTTCTGGTGTTTTTCAAATGTTAATCTTCGCAGTCATCTGGCCAACCATTAATGCTTTACTCCCTGTGGCCATGCCAGAAGAGAGAACTTACGCATATTCTCTCCCATTCTGTCTGTGATTGTCATGACCTTGAAGACCTGGTGAAGAGGTCCATGGAGAAATTTGCAATACTGTTTTATGAACAGTCTCTCTTCCATGTATAATTTTCTTAGAGCAGACATGTTTAAGGGAATACGTGCATTAAAACACTGAATTTAAATCAATGAAGATGGATGGTCATCATTAGTTGCTGGGCTGCTATAGTGGGACTTCATTTGATATGTCATCAGCTTCTCTTTACTGAAATGAATCCAGCCACATTTGCCTGTAATTTAGGCACTCACAGACTACCATCTCTAAAGTCAACTAGTTCAGCTCCTAGATTTAACAGTGAATCAAAGAGGACACTTGGGGACACTGCTCATGTGTCCAATGTCCTACTGGAATCCTGATGTTCTGAAGCCTATTTATTAAAACTTTCCCCTCAGAAGCCCCACTACCCTGTGTTCAAATCCCAACTCCACTATCTGAGTCAATCACTTGACCTTTCTATGCTCCAGATTCTGTATTAATAACTTGGAAGTAACAGTAACATATGAATCATTAAACTTTTGTGAAGAGCAGTATGAGTTATTATGTACTTGATAGACTATAAATATAATATAATTGTGCCCATTTTGGGGCTTGTGTTGGCATCTAGTACTGAAAGAATATATTACTTTTTATTTCTCTAGTTCATTGATTCTCAACTGGGGATAACTTTGCTCCTAGGGAACATTTGGTGACAGAGACATTGTTGGTTGTCCAGTTCCAGATAAGAGGGGGCTCTGGCTTCTAATAGACAGAAGCCAGGGAAACTCCTGAACATTCTATAATGAGCAGGTCAGTCCCCATAACAATGAATTTTCCAGCACGAAATGTCAGTAGTGCTGAGGTTAAGAAACCATGCTCTAGATTAAAAGCAATAATAGTAATTTGAATCTAGGTTATGAATTAAAACTAAATTTAGAAAGAAAAAGGATGCTTCAAAAGAAGTTTTATCAGTTAGTTCAAAGTATATCACAGCAAATCATCATCTGTATATAATACAATAAGTTCACCCCTGTTTCAGTTTTTCTTTCACTATGAACCTATTTAATATTGTAATATAATGCCCCTTCAATAGAAGTAATTTAAAACATGTCATCAGTAGGACAGGGTTTTCTAGTTTCAATGTCATGTCACTTTTTATGGGCTCTCCCTACTTAAGGCCTATATAACATTTATTTACTTAGCGCCAATTTTCCTCACTGTGCCCCTGTGACTGGTGATGAATTCAGAAATGTTAATGCTCCCAGTTTTGTTTAACACGAAGTTTGTAAGCAGGTACATCGTTAGCACTTTTTCTTATTCAGTACAGTTGAAATATATAATTATTATTCATCAGTTAGTTTCATGTGTCCAGCGTTATTACTGATATTTTTATGTATTGAGAAATGGTCACCACTATAGTCTGGGTCACGTTCACCACCATATGTCATTGTTAGGTTTTGTGAGGGCAAAAACATTTAAGATTTTCTCTCTTAATTCTTTCAAATGCAAAGTGCAGTATTATCAATGACAGCCGCCATACTGTGCATCCCAGTCCTGTGATGTGTTTATTTTATACTTGGAGTTTGTGTCTTTTGACCTCCTTTACCCATTTTGTCCATCTCCCACCTTCACTTTGGGTAACCATCAGTCCTCTCTGTATAAGTGAGTTGGATTGAAAAAAAATGTTCCTTTTGTGTTTTTTATTTGTTAATTGAGTAGTTGAAATAATATTGGTTTACAACATGGTATAAGTTTCAAGTCTATAGCTTCACACTTGGAAAACTATGTATGCCATACCATGCCCACTATCATGTGTCCCAGTGCCATCTACCACCAAGCCATCGACCCCCTCTACCCATTCTGCAATGCCACCTTTCCCTGTGGTAACCACCATTCTGTTGTCAGTCTAAGGATTTGTTCTATTTGTTTGCTTTGTTTCTTCATAGTCCACATGTAGGTAAAATGATAAAATTTTTGACTTATTTCCCTTAGAAAAACTCCCTTGAGTTAAGGTTCCATCCATGCTATTCTAAAAGACAAGATTTCACCTTTTCACAGCAGTAATATTCCATTGTGCATATATACCATATCTGGAAAGAACAACTTTAATGTTTAATATGTCCTCTCTACCTGTGAGCTCTTCTTTTTGTATTGTTTTTGTTATTTATCTTTAAGATTCAAATTGTCAGTAAGATAGTATGGTATTTGTCTTAGTCTGACTTATTTTACTTATACTGTCCTCACATTACGAATGTCAAGATAATTCCGTCCTTTTGTATGGCAGAATAATATTTCATTATATGTATATATATCCATTTTATATATGTATATATGCACATATATCTGCATTATAACATTGTCTGTATTAATTCATCCATTAGTGACCATTAAGTTAACTATATATTGAACATTATAAATAATGATACAATGCACATGGGATGCATATCTTCGTGAGTATTTCCATTTTCTTTGGATAATTACCCAGAAGTGGAGCTACTAGATTATATGGTAGTTCTATTTTTTTTAATCCATAAAGGTTTTTATAGTTGCAACACAAACTCACATCTCCACAAACAGAGCACCAGGTTTCACTTTGTCATCAGCACTTGGCTATTTCTTGTCTTTTTGACAACAGGCATTCTAACACGTGTGAAGTAATATTTCTTTTCTCTGATAATTGGTGATATTGAACACCTTTTCATGTACCTGCTGGCCATCTGTATGGAAAATGTTTAATTGGAATTTTTTTTACTATTGAGTTATACATATTCTTATATATTTAAATATTATCCCTTTTAAGATATAAACGTAGATTTCAGCACTTTATAATTAAGTGTTCCTTTAGATTATGTAGTGTTGCTCTTTAATGTATTGATTTCTCAGAGAGTAGAAAATGAAAGCAGTCTTTATATTTTGGGGTCTTTTTAAGAGGAAGGAAAACAGGCAGGACCCAAGACAGGCAGGGAGCAGGCAGGGAGCAGGTAGGAAGGAAGAGAGAGGAGACAGAAACCTTTTTATTTCTTTAGTTGTCCCCCTGCTCCCAGATACCTGGGACTGTACTTGGACTGCACCCCAGGCACAGGTCCAACCCCAGAGTCACCAGGGTGCACATTGATGCTACGACCACTGTTGAAATTGGGGGAAAAAGTCTTTGCCACCAGCTTTCCCAAATATTTGCTTTTATTTCAATAATGATTTTAAAGTATATTCTTAAAATATATTTTAGAGTATATTCTCCCTCATAATTGTGAGGGAGAAAAGTTGTGACTTTGATGCAAGATGCAAGGTTTTCTCTCTCATTTATGAAAAATGAAATACAAGATCTAAAAACTTACATGTTAACTCTTTGGAATCATTTAGAAGGATATAGCCTTCTTTAAAAAGTAGTATTTTTGCAGATTCCAATGTTTATAGTATATATATGTATATATACACACATATGTGTGTATATATGCACAATGTATAAATATACAGATAAAATATAAAATATGTATTTACTTAGATGAATCAGATTTAAATCTGAATTTGTATTCTAGGTGTTCTCCTTCCTTTCTCTAATAGTAGTCAACTATTGCTTCAACAATCTCAAACTCAATGGTGTTGCAATAGCGAGTATTAATCTTCTGACTCACAGTCTGCAGGTGACTGTGGTTCATCTGATCTAGATTGGACTCAGCTGAAGAGAGAGCTGAAGAGCAATTTTTATCAGTTAAGTTCCATATATATTTAACATACATTTTGAAGGTATTTGGTTTTCTCATAATGGATGACCAGCCCAAGAGCCAAGTCAAGCCTCACAAATACATGTAAGACCCCTTTTTCCATCATATTTATGAGAATTCATCAGCCCATGACATATGACCAAGCCCAGTAACAATAAACTGAGAAAAATTATTTTTCCCATAATGAAAAAGAAAAAAGGATTAGAGTAAATATTTGCTCAAAAAATATTCCCACTTATCACAACTTCCCCTTATTTCATGGAAGGGTACATTTTCTATTTTTCGTGGAAATACTTTCTCTGCATCTTTTCCTCCCTAGAATTGAGACCAGAGAGAAGAGCCCAGTTCTGTGCAGTACCATTCAGCTTGAAATTCTATGGTGCACATCTCTGTTTATGCACATTTATAATGATATGTTAATATATGAATGGGTATAGTTAATTTGTTTGAGACAATAATTTAATTATAGACTCAGATATTCCACAGCCTAAACAACTTTACAGGAAAGGAAGACATAAGAATGGCTCAACCTTCAGATTTGGTATCAGAGTATAATTATAAAATTACATACCAATTAGGTGATGCAAATAACTTTTAAGAAAACAAACATTTTGCAATGTTTAATGTCTTCTCTTAAGAGTATATATTAGCAAATCAAAGAGGAAAAGGTATATAACATGTTATCTGATGTCATGGCAAGTTTGTTTCTTCTGCTCTACTGAATTGTCTTGTCTCTTACTCACTCTCTGACTTACTTCTTTAATTTTACATAGACCAGGGATCAAACTCTCTGCTAAAGTCAACTTTGACATAGATGTAGTCCTTGACATAATTGTACATCAATACGAAATTAGGTAACCCCAAGAGAATGTCTCTAGTAGGCAGAATTCTAAGACTGGCTTTCAATGACGCTTCATCCTTGTATGGCCTTTTCTTATGTGTGTAGGGTCTATGAATATGATAAGGCATTCTTCCTGTAATAATATTGTATTACATACCAGAGTGGATCTGAAAATAGGGTGATAATACGTGTAGGTCTAATATAATTTCATACTACTGGAAAGTATAGAGCTTCTTCCTCCTATTGGTGGGTTATTCAGAGAGAGTTAAAGCATAGATATGATTCAGTGTATTAGGGATGACTTGAAAATGGAGTAGCCAGAGAACTATATTGGACTAGTGGTCAGGTGTGCCACCTTTGGCGGAGAGCACAATCCACATACATCTCAAAGACCTGGGTCCGCTTTGTTTGAGACTGGAGTGTTACAGCCAAGATGAACAACTAAATAAAAATAAAGTGCTTCTTACTCCTCTCGCTACCTGCTGCCTCTTCTCTACTTCATTCCTGCATGAACCTTTCCTTTTAAAAAAAAGATAATGGAGCGTCCATGTAAGGAGGAATGCAGGACAGTTATAGGAAAAGAGAGTAGCCTGAGATGTGATTGGCAACTTGCAAAGACTTGGGAATCTTACACATACACCACAAAAAACTGGGTTCTGCCAACAACATAAATGAGTTTGGATCTGGATTATTCCATGGAATGTCCAGATAAGAACTCACAGTGCTGGTACAGTATGTGGATCTCAGCCTTAGGAGACCCTCAGTGGAGAACCCAGTCAAGCCTGCCCAGACTTCTGAACTACAGAACTTTGAAATAATAAATGGACAGTACATCAAAGAGTAATTTATGATGCAGTGATATGAAATGACTATGTCTGAAAACTGTTAAATGTGTGTCTCTCTCACAGCTGACCATGTCAACGGTACCCTCTTCTTATGTCAAAGCTGACATTAATGCTGAGAAATCAAATTACATTAAACTGCTAGATCTCTGTTTTTGAATTGACCTTGGTGTTTACTGAAGGCATTTAATCTTACTCCTGTACAGAAGCAGATTTACGTTTATTGAGGTCTGGAGTTTATTCAGTCTTAGGAAACTCTTTAAGAAAAATTTGCATGATTAAGGTACAAAGCTACATGTAAAGTGAATAATTACTTAAGATCAGAAATTATAAATTTTAAAATTATAAATTTTTGAAAGATGTAAAATTGCAGAATTAAATAAATTAAATCACTAAATACTTTTAAATATATTCACTGCTTTATGTACCTAATTAATGTTTTACTTTACTTGCTTGAATACTGTTTGATGATTTTTGTTTTTATTTTATAGACAACATAGAAAGATAATTCAGGTGTATAGTAAAATCAAGCAAACTTTATTTTCCTTATAATCAGAAAGAAATTTTCTTCAAAACTTACTGTGTTCAATGCTATATAAAGTTTTAGATTTTTTGTCAGATAGGATAAATTTGCTTTCATAATTGAAGTTTTAGTATTTCATTTGAAACTTTTTACATATTGATCATCACTGAATTGATAGTTTTGTTATACAATTTATAACTGATGTTCTCATTTTAGTAGTACATTGAGTTTGTTATTTTCATCAGTATTAGTGCGATTTTAACATGAAATTTAAATATTTCCCCAATATATTAATTTGATTTATTATTCATTCTTCTTCACCACTTAAATTATTAATCTTAAAGCCTATTCATTACTTCTGTTCAAAGTCTATCTCTTCTACTAATAATTATGTCTTCTGGTATAGTCTTTTTTTTGAGTGTTGTTAAATTCATGGCAGCATGACTTCAAGATGATAATGTCACTGTTCCATTTTACCCCTTTTGCTTTAAATTCTATTACTTTCTATCGAAATTTTAGATCATTCCTTTAAGAAGTCATGTTATCAGTGACAATAATGGTAACTTCATCTTTATCCTACACAAAAACCTATGTCTTATTGTTCTTTTATGGAAATATACTATCATATGTGATCAAATTGTGGTTCCAGTGACATATTTGAGTTTTCTCGAGCTTCTTTTTTCTGAAATTTTCTTGCAAGTCATTGGAAATATACTTTTGATGCCTAAAATATTTTTCACTTAAAATTTCAAGTTCCAAGATTCAAACAGCTTTGTAAAGAGCAGTCCATCTGGAGTTGGAGATAGCTGGAACAGATCATATCACCTTTGAGTGTCCTTTCTATTATGATTTCAGGCACAGTTGCATTTTGGAGGCAGTTACATTTGTAGAAGTCATTCATAGCTTGACTCTACATAAACAGTGATCCTGGACCTCATAAATAACCTAAATTATCTCTTTGTTGAATAATAAAAATATTCATGTTTGCCCCTATGTCTAGGGATGTGAGAGTGTGTTATAAAAAACTTGGAGTGGAAAAAGAACTTCAGTATTAGCTAATTATAGTCAAACCATTCTACTGTCTATATAGACAATAAGTAGATGATTTTGTAAATGTTCTTTGTTAGAACCCCTGGGTCGGGTTGGGACTGTGTGCAAGGGGGTTCCTTTAAGTCCAAGTTTCACTGGTTCCATTGTAAATCTTACTATGGAGGTGGGTGTTGCATTTGTTAAATGATAACCTTTTGATTTTTTATTAAAAGCAAAGACCTCTCCTCTGTCGCCAATCCCCATTCAGATTGCAGTTAGAACCAGAGTGCCAGGCTGAAGTTCAGGAACAGGACAATAGTCTCTTTAGGGGAAGGAAAGACTAGCTAGAAGAGGTAAAAGGAAGGTTATCAGTACAGGAATGCCAATAGATTAGAATTGTCTAAGGCATGGCTACTAAGAGCACAGGGTGAGAATTCAATCAGATTAGCAGTGATAGACAAGTGGATTTGAAATATCTTGAGTCTTGGGCTCAAATTCTTTCATCCCTTTGTCTATGTCCAGGAGTGATGCTTTAATATACTATAAATATATGACTATTGAGAGTCTTCTGTGTGTCCTGAATTGTCTAGACCCTGGGACTCCAGAGTTCAGAAACATCATCCCTGACTTTTTGCAGGTGACAATTTAACATAAACACAAACAAAATTGTTTAATCCCCCACCCCTGCTCCCAGTTCACATGCTGAAGTGCATTTGGAATCAAAGGCCTGTTGATTCATTTTGTATTTGGAAATTCAGTGGTTCTAGAATGTAAAAACATGTCTTTGAAATTTTATGAGGAATTATCATTCTCTACCATGTTTGCCCTTTGAGCAGAGCTATCCAATGTCCATCATTATACAGTTTTACCTTAGATTAGTGTTCACAAATGAGTCTCCTTCCATTAGAGATACAGATCAATGTTAAATTTTTGAACATAAACAGAATCTTTTACAAAATTCTGCCTTTGCAAATGCTGAATTTAGGAGTTTCCTTTCGTGTAGGACATTCAGGAAATTTTAATATGCTGAAGTTTATCATAAATATCCAGCAGAGTGATAGAGAATGCAGTTTCTGAACGTATTTGACCTCTGTAATTTGGGGAAGCTGAGGGAACAATCCATCTCTAAAGCCAGCTCCTTAAAGTCTTAGACACCAGGGCGTCCATGGAGCATTCTTAGAGGTAAGTAGGGCTGTGACTGTCATTCTCTTACTCATCAGACCATCTCTTACTACGTACGCCCTAGACCCCTCCAGTCTACCAGCTTCCCTCCCCACCTGCAAGTCCCAAGCTTTTTTTATGTTAAATGTTTACTTCACATTATTTTGAATCAAAAGGGTCTTGATTTCTAGAAGACTAGATAACTACAGCTTCTTGAAAAAGCTTTGACATCTGATTATCCCTCATGATAGAGGTCTGTCTCTTGCACATATTCACCTAATATGAGTCTTGATGTCAGTGTCAATGCTCACGATTTTAGCCCTGGCTCATTGTTGGAAAAACTGCTGCTCAAATGCTGTGTATGTGTGAGGCTGTCTATTTTTGTGGTTAAGAGTTGTCAGGTGGCAGTGTGATTTTATACTAGAAAATGTAAGACTTCTTAATTATTTGGCCATGTGCTGTTCTATAAAAGCAAAAAAAAATCTTCTCGTGATAACATGTGCCTAGTATTTTCACAAAAATATATTTGGAGAGGTCACTTGGTTTCGTGAAAGAACACGATGATTTTCAAATCTGTAGGCCCAATTAATTTCAAGGCCCGGCATATCTATATATTATAATAGTGGAAAACTTATCACGTACAATAAGGCAAAGTAACCCAACAGGATTCTTACAATGCACATAGAAAGGTGTCTAAGCCAGTGTCTGAAATTAAATAGACACTCAGTGAATATTAACTTTGTGGTAGCTCAAACATAGGCATTTCCATAGTCTTCCCCTTTCTGTAAATCCTGATATGTATCTGTAACAAAGTTATTAGGCATTATGCATAATTGAAGTTTTTCGGTAACTTACAACACCAAGAAAGCTAATAAACAATCTTAAGAATTTGAAGAATTCTCTCTCTATCACCTACCTTCCTTCCTTCTCTCACCTACCTTCCTTCCTTCTCTCCTTCCTTCCTCTCTCCCCGCTTTCCTTACCTTGCTTTCATTCCATTCATTCTTACTTCCACCCTCCTTCTCTCTCTCCCTCCCTTCCTTCCTTCCATTCCTCACTTCCTTTAAATAGGCTACTTGAGTGGTTCTTTTAATGCAGGAGTTGAGTCACTTACTCTTGTAAAAGGTAGAGCATTTGGGAGGTGGAGACATTGCAATGGATGTGATGGAGGAGGTGAAACTAGAAAACATAGGCAGCTTATTACAGTCACAGTAGTCCCATGTTATTTTTATGCATTAGATAGGTTTGGAGAGCTGTTTGTTTAACCATTTTCATAATTGCTTTGTTCTCTCTATCCTGAAATTCAATATGGGGCACATGGCACACCCATGCCTATGGAAGCTTGAATGAGATTGCATGTGGCTCAGGTGCTGGGGCAGACTTGATAACAGCATATAATGTATTCTCCATGTGCTTCCACCTTGTACCATTTTATTATAGTGCTGGGAAAATACAAGGCAGATATTAGAATGAGAAGGAAATCCTAAAACCTCTAGTCAGATTGGATTTAGAACACACTCTAATCCAGGATGATCTCATTTTAACTGGATTACATCTGCAAAGGCCCTATTTCCAAATAAGGTCAGATTCACAGGTTCTGAGTGCATAGGAATTTATAGGAGACACACTTCAACTTAGTACAGATGGTGATTTAAAAAAAAAATCTGAACTGTGCCAAGATCTGATCTAAACACACGCAAGTTGATATACTTTAGAATATAAATATTGGAAAGTCTCTTTTTGCTCTTTTGGTTCCATGAACTTGAAGGCATAAACAGTATTCACTGGTGGGTGAGATGATGGGCGGCACCATCACCACTGTCCATGCTGCTGTTAGATGTCATGTATAAGCAACCTTCAACAGTAAACTGTCCACTGAAAACTGATGTACAAAATACAAGTTGGAAAATGACAGCCTAGCTATATTATTGATTTACCATAGAGATTAGGGAATCAAAGATTACCTCAAGTAGACACACCTTGGTGGAGCAGCAATTAGGTCCGCTGCCTCCTGCTGAATGCCATTCACATACATCCAAAGGACCCAGGTTTGAGTCCCAGGACTAAAGGAACAACCAAGATTAACAGCTAAATAAAATAAATAAAAATGTTTCCTCCTCTCACTTTCTGCATGCCTGCCTCTACTCACCTTCATTCTTGCTTGCACCTACCCTTAAAAAAAAAATTACCTGAAGCATCTGTGTCAATGTAATCCTCTATGAGCAATGCACAGAGAAGACCCCAGTTCTTCACTGAATGGATATGTAGTTACACGGTGTGGCCACGCGGAATGAGACTGTTGTGTGGCTCTATAGAACTTCTCTCACATCACTGTAAGGCCTCAGCACAATTTTGCCCTTGTTTTCTGTATTCCTTAAGAATTTCTTTATTCAATATTCAAGAAGAAGAAAGTATTTTTATCTTCTCTGGCTGTAGAAAATGGACTACAAAAAAAAAGACAGATTTTTTTCACTTTGATTGTAATAGGGTTCAATCTCCTGTGCTGTGATATATTAACTTTTAATGAATTACTTCCTTCTTTTTTGCTTTGTTTGCTTTTATTTTTAAATATAGAGATAATATCCTCTCCTGGGAGTGTTGTGTGAATTAAACAAGGTGTTACATGTAAACATATCAGCTGCCTGGGGAGTGCTCCTTCCTTCACTTTTCGGTTATATATCCTTTGTTGAAAATTAAGATTCAAAGCCAAAGAAAACAGAATTAGCAAGTGCAACTGTGCAACATTGAATGACAATTCCCCTTTCTGGTATCAGAATCTGGAAAGCATGTCAATTTATCAGATTGTATAACTTGCAGAATCTCAAATACCCAGCCTCTGCAGAGTACCAGCTGGAACCATCGGTGTTAGCCTTTAAGCTCCATTGGCCTGATTTTCTCTTGTCTTTCTAGAATTAACTACAGCATTCATTAGACATTGCAACCTTCCTTGGTCTTGTGGTGCCTAACTTATGGGAGGACTATTTTGGGTGAGTGTGTCCTCCCAGATAGGTTAAGGAAAGCCCATGGCAACTTCCTGGGACCTAATTACTGTTCCAGGGGATTGCAGATTGCAGAGGGTAAGGTTCACTGAGGGAGATTATTTGGAGATGCTGAGATACTGGTTTCAAAGATTCAGGTTCTTAGGAAAAGGTTAGGATTCAGCAATAGACATTTACAGGGAATCCTAAGCATTGCTGATTTATATACTACCAGGCCTATCTTTGGAAAACTGTAGTATAGAAAAATAATATATAGTCAGAACAATGAAGGACCCAATTTAGAAATTCATCTCTCCAAATAAAGAACAACATAAAATTCTGAAGATATTTTGTTTTTCCAGTCAATTCTTATGAAAGTATGAATATTAAATTTAGAATTGAAACAGTGATTTCTCAAATCTGTATGGAAATAAAATAGTATGTTGCCAAAAAAAAAGAGCATAACATGGCTGGAAATAAAATGGTGGTGTTTGCATTCTATTTTTCGTAGCAAGCTGAGGTCATGGTAATTTACAAAATGACAAAAATTACAGAGAAACACAGTACACAAAATTCTAACAGTGATAGTTTAGCATCTCTAAGGGAAAAGAAAACTTTGATTTGAGATCATAGACCCTGGGATTTGGTTGGAAGTGTCTCCAACATAACAAGACACATATCTAGTTTTCATAGTTCATTGGAAATATACCTTGAAACCATTTTATTTTACTCCCACCAAGTCCCCAAGCATAAAATCTTCTGAATAGATTTATCTAGTAACAGGGAGAACCCTATGACTAATCTGGTTTTAGATCCAGGAGTTTTCAAATCATTGTATAATGCATTCCATTTTACAAAGTGAGATATAGTTTTAATTTCTGAAGTAGTTTTGGCTTTGTAAACCTATCCACTGAGTGAAGCGTGGCCAGCCTGAGAGCAAGATTTGATTTTGCTCATTTTTGTAGCAGCACCTTCTTCTTAGATATTAACTTGGGATAAGCCATCATTAAGTTTGAATGGAACACTTTGGAGTAGGAAAGTAACAAATGGGAGGTGATGGAAAGGGATGAAGGGAATGGAAAGGAAGTGGAATGAAATGGAGTGGGGTAGAGTGGAGTGGAGTGAAGTGGAATGGAATGGAGTGAAGTAGAATGGAGAGGAGTGGAATGGATTGGAGTAGAGTGGAGTAGAATGGAGTGGAGTGGAATGAAGTGGAACGAAAAGGAATAATGTAAAGTGGATTGGAATGAAATGGACTGGAGTAGAGTGGAATGGAGTGGAGTGAAATGGAGTTGAGTGGAGTGGAATTAAAGGAATAGAGTGAAGTGGATTGGAATGAAAAGGAGTGGAGCGGAATGGATGGAGTGGAATGGAGTGGAGTGGAGTAGAGTAGAGTGGAGTAGAATGGAGTAGAATAGAGTGAATTGACTGGAGTGGAGTACAGAATGAAACGGATCAACTTTGCATCAGTTGATGGCCTCATGGTTCAGTGTTATAAAGACGAGGGCCTGACTGTGCTTGAGGATGCTTAACCATACTTCTCCTCACATTTGCAACCCTCTCTGCAGTTAGAGTCACCATCCCCTGCTGGGCCTGGACTATCTCAGGTTTATCACAGGGGCTGCTCAGTTGGCCCCATGGTTCACCTGGCTGTGCTTTGCCAGCAGTATGCTATGGGATGATATGCACTCACAGAGCACTTGTTAAACAGTGAGGGGACTCTATGAAGCACCAAGAGCTGGACATGGAACAGGCAGCTGCAGTTATAGTAGATGCCATTTTATTCCTTTCACACGGTATTCCTTAATGTAGTTGTCAGGAGTTTCAACTTAATACCAGATAACATGGTTTTCAATGCAGACTCTACCACTCTATCTGTGAACTCACCTGTACAATAGAGATAACAGTTCTCACATCAAAATGTTAAAATTCAAAGAACATAAAATAGATGTAAAGTCCTTAGCATAATCCCTTTAATAATAAATGCTATATTACTGTTATAAATTATTTAAAAGGACAGGGCATTGTTTATCTGACATCCCAATGCACCATGGAGTTTTTAAAGACAACATAGAACTCCTCGTATATCTTTTTTACTATAAAACAACAAGCAATCTGTGTATCTCATAGAAAGATTTCTAACTAGCTTTCTAAATCACAGTGTGGTGCTAAGGATGTTATATGTGATTGACCATTAAATTTGGATAGATTCTGTACAGTGGATTCCAGTCCTACATAGATGGTAAATAACTTAGCAAGAGTCACATATTTAATGTCTGCCAAAGCTGTAATTCAAACTCATCCATCTAGATTCTAAGATTGTGATCAACTATTTGATGAAAAGAGTTTTATGCTGTTTTGAGTTTTCTAAAGGAGTCGTTCACACCAGGTCTGATGTATAGGAATTCATGACCCAACATGACTCAATCGTCTGCAAGAGCCACCGTGATGTATGATAGCAGAACATGCTTTACTACAAGCTTGTTTTCTTTCTTGTAAATTCCTAATGCTTTGCAGAGTTTGTTCTAAGTTTCATTTCTTTTGCATCACTTTTGTCTGTTCAGCCTCAACTTCCTAGTAAGCAGGATTTATGTAAAATATTCACTGAGGATTAAGTAAAATATTAACTCATATAGTGCTGCAGTAAATGAGGCCCATATTAAAATGTTTTCCTGTTTCTCCCTACTGTCCACCCCTACTACCCCAAGTAAATTTCAGTAAATTTAAAGTCAACATAGTCATCCCCAGAAAGTTATTATTGATCACGATCTCTTCCCAATGCGTAGTAAATTCATGTTTGCATGTAACAGATGAAGACATCCCAAATAAGGTAGAATAATGAAGTCTGCAGTCTAGAAAAGCCATTGGTGCTGGCTGCATTTTGGCATCATCCTGTGTTTGCCTCTTTTTATTCAAAAATAATTCAATCCATCAAGCAAACATTTTTCTTTTAGTCCAATGGGTAATACTTTAAAAAAAGAGGAAGATTTAGAACAGCAGACAGCAAACACTGGGCTTGCATTTGATGTGATAGGATGATAGGCAAAATCTTTGGAGTCAGACACACTTGAGCTGGGCTCTAGATCTCTCCTTGGCTTCTTTGGAGACTTTCCATTTGTTATTCGCCTTTACTAAATTCAGTCCATCATAAATGAAGAAAGGAAGGCACAGAAGACAGAATAGTTTTACTCATATGCCGAGAGCTTTCCTGGATTTACCATTGGAAGGCCTACATCCCAGGAATCCCTGATCTCCAGACCAACAAGGGTGGCTGGTCAAACTGAAAAAGTGTCACAAGGACTTAGTGAGCTGGTGATTTGAAATATCTGCAGACTAGGCTTTGAAGCAATTCTAAGTATTATATTAGTGATTAAGGAGATGGCCACCTTCTGTTTTAGGTAAGATCCACAGGATCAGGGCCTGGGCTGGGGATTTTTGCACAGGTGGTTTACTGTGAATGTGCTCAGGTGAGCACAAGAGGGAATGTAGGTGTGAGGCGGGGTAAGGTAGGACTTTTGGGGTGCACAAAGGTGTCAGTCCAGCTATGCAATGGAAGTTCAGCATCTACCCGATCCTATGGAAAATTCTGGCTTATAAACGGCAACATAGAGTTGGCCCACTTTAGACAAGAGTACCGGCAATGTCATTCAGACATTGGTTGCAGGTTACCCTGATATGGCTTTTCTAAGCAAAAGAATTCCTCAAGAGGACATGCCCAACAACAGATGACTAGGTAAGGAAGCTGTGCTCTATATATTCAATGGAATTCTACGCAGCTACTAAAAAAATGAAATTGTGCCCTTTGCAACAATCTGGATAGAGTTAGAAGGGATTATGTTAATTGAAATAAGTCAGAAAGAAAAAGAGAAATGCAGGATGGTTTCATTCATATGTAGAATATGATGAAATGAACAAAACAGATACTCCTCAGCAAAAAGCTACTGGACACAAGATGATGGCTGTAAAGGGGGATGGGAGGACTCTGGTGGAGGGTGTGGTGTGAAATATAGATTGAGATACATACAATGTCAGTATTCAAAAATGAATGCAGCAGTGTGAACAAAAGATGTAATACCTATCAATTTACAAAAAGAAGGGGCAGAGCTGTATAGCCTTTGAAACAACACTGTGTGTTGGAGAATGTGTTCATCAGTGTGCTGGGGGATGAGAGGGAGCATCACCAGCATCAGCTACGATAGCTCAGGAATTTTCTTAAAGAACATTCTAGTCGTCAGTTTAAGCAAAGGAACCCATCGTCGTTATATGCTGCTACTTCCTGTCTTCTACTTTGATGCCAAGGTATCTTGACACTTCTCTTAGACTTTAAACATTAATTATTGGTCAACTAAAATGGATTTTAGGCATGCCTTGGTGGAGTAGTGGATTGTCTGCAGTCTCCAGTCAAGCTGGGTCTCCATGCACGATGGGATGGGGTAGGGGGAGGCAGACAACCAAGAGGAACAACTAAATAGAATAGATAAAATGCTTCCTCCTCCTCTCTCTTCCTGCCTGCCTGACCCCTCACCTTCATCCCTGCCTATACTGTTCCTTAAAAAAATATTTAAAAAAAATCAAAAAATTAAATGAATTTTAAACTCCTCTGAAAGAATATAGTATGTAGACATAAACAATACTATTATTGGTTCTGGCTGCCATGTGTAGAGGGGAATCCATTTACCCCTTTAATTCATTAGATTTTAATGTGAAATCTAACCTTGGGATGCAAATTAGTAAAAGAACAAAAGCTGATATTTAAATCTTGAATAATATGATATGGTAGATTCCTGTAATTTAAAACAAATGCCAAGGTTAAGTAGAATGCATCTTCTCCAGAGATCCATATAATTTAGAAGTTTCATTTAGTCAGCAGACTTAACATTGCTAATTGCCCATCCTCAACTGGGGAAAAAGAAAAGAAAAAAACGAAAAACCACTTAAAGGCAAAGTGCAAAATTAGCTCATCAGTAAGCTGATACACATAGATCGATTTTAGCATAGGTTTAGATTTAGAGATTTTCCAAAAATAAAATTAAATTAAGTATTGAAAAACATTTTCAGTAGAGAATATATCTACTACTTTTAAGAACTTAGTGTTACTGCTCTACGTGATGTCCATTTATATTCCAATATTTCCCTCTACTTCTCTGTTTCAGCATGCATTTTGAAATAACATGGTATTATTCTTAAAATTTTATTTTATTATACTAGTAATAATGTAGTTTAGATATAGAAAATAGATCATATCATACATATATGTATACTACACCACAAAATGAAATTATTCTATACATGAATTTTTATTTTGAAGCATGCTTGGGTTAAAAGACACCTAGTGTCTGGTAATTAAAAGGAAATGTATTTTGCTATTGGCCTCCTATATTAATTAAGAGCCTCAAAAAAAACTTTTTTTTCCCCCAGTATGGAAAATATGTTGCTTTCTTTTCCCTTCTTTTTTGTAAGCATTCATTTATCTCTTTATATCTACATATTTACATTGCATATCTGACTTCTATATCACAGTGATTTAATATCACAGTAGAATGTGTCATGACTTGAGATATGCAAACACATTAGACATATATACTGAAAATATTCAGAAAATATTTACCATACACCAAACACTGGAGGGTTGCTGAAAGTAGCAATGAACCCTCAATTTCCTATCTATATTATTTTCAACTTACCTCCTACAATCATATTCCACACCACAATTTGACATAATAATTTCTTATACTATGACTTGTATATAATATTGTAGCTGATCATAACTTTATGTAGTTCCACCCAAAATAAAATAATTTCTCAACTCTTAAACCCAAAATCAACCCTGACCTTAATCACTAAATATATTGAATCATGTATTTTAAAGATAACCTGTTAAAAATAAAATGAGACAGACAAATATCCCACATCCCACACTAAATATCTTTGTATTTTTTTAACCTATTGCCATCTTTTTTTTCTTTTCAAATTCAAGATTTCTGGGGTCCTTTGACCTTAGAGTGATAACAAATAAATGACAGTTTATACAGATGCAAATTTGCTATTATATGTACCTAAAACCAAGTTAGTGTTAAAATGCACTATCCCTTGAATAAAACCAACTTAAATAAAAACAATAAAGGTCAAGTCCAGTAAAAAAATGCAGTTTTCAAAACCACTTTCCAGTTTCATCTTTACTCTTTAAATCTAAATGAGACAAGATAAGCAGATGGTGCTCATTTGAAAACCTAGGATAACGAGTTCAAAGAGCAGGTGAAATTCCTGATTTCTAACTCTTCCCAAACCAGTAGTCATGTTTCTTCTTGAGGCTCAGAATGTCATGCTTTGACATAAACCTTCCAATCACAGTCTCTGTGTGGCCTTTGCTTATACCCAGCCAAGTTAGCTCAGCTTCTTCCCTATGTGTGTAGGCTCATGCCTTTGCTTACATCTGGCAACCTTTACTGACATCTTTAATTTGCTGAATGTGGACACTGCTGTCTATTGACATATAAGGGACAAGAAAGCAGAGACTAGATATCTGTCTCGTTTAGTCTAGTCATAAATATTCTATAAGTATTTATGGAATGAATAATCAATCTACTTATTTTGTTGTGATCCTTTCAGGTAATTCTGATAACCTTTCATTCAACGATCTAGAATCAGATTACATAATGTTTCCAATGTAGCTTTTAAGACATTTACAAAGAGTTGAGAGAATTCATGCTCCATGTACTCCCTTCCTCTGCATTATTTATTATAATGGCAGAAATTATTTTACTAAATTGTCACCAAATTTGTTGATTCACTGAAACTATTGTCACCTAACTCTAGTTATTTTTATGTCACAAGAGAATAAGAAAATACAAATATTTATAGAAGAAAAACTTTAAAAATAGTTATTAACCCTAACTAAATTATTAATAGTTTAATGAAGAATACAGTCATGTTTGTGACATGTATTTATTATGTTTATATGTATGTATTTATTTTTCTCCCCTTCCTCATGTCTGGAACTCATGCCCATGAGCTTTACCTGTCCTGAACCTTAGCCAACTGAGCCACAGGAGTGCACCTGTGATAATTATTTCGTCTCGGTTTCAGGTTTGACTAATTCCTTGCCTTAGACTGTATGGTCTCAGAACCCAAAGTATAACATATATCTGCCTGCAGACATTTATTCTACCAAAAAATATAGAGAAAAATAGTTCCAAAATATTCTTGGTGACATCTCCATGCCTCATTCAAAGTGGGTCTTCGAGAAGTGAAGGAACTTTTCTTTCGCTGCATAAGATTCTATGTGTCTGTAGAATGAAAACGGTAATGGTGTCTCCTGCTGGAGTTGAGAGGATTAAATGAGCTCAGTTGTAGATACAGCACTGCATTTTGCCTGAAACCTAGAAAGCGATAAATATGTGCTATTCATTATTGCATTGCCGAATGATGACTGAACGACTTCTGAATTTCCTGCCAATTATAAATGACAACTGGTTAGATTGGGCAAAATCTCAGTCGTCTCTGCTCACTGAACATGATCAAAAAATACTACTCTAGGACATTCCATAATGACTTTAATGTTTGGAAATACCAGACATTCTCAGATTCACAAAGCAATAACACTTTTACCGTTTATCTCATAACACCTGGGATCATGCATCAGAGACCATAATGCTGATGATAATGTCTCTCTCAACAGTTGTTCCCAACTTTTTCTACTTAGCACCCTGCAAAGGAATCTGAGGATTTACTACTGCCCAGGGTGACATCAAAATGTGTAGCAAGCCAGCAAGGAGAGCTGAGAATATTTCATTGTAATAAACCTTCCTGAGAAAGTAAGGAGATGAAAAGACCAGGGAGACTGATAACTATAAAATTATACAGCACATTCCATTAGTCACCCCTCTCTTCTGAAAACTGAGTTCTATAAGCTATGGTATAGAGTTTCCAGTTCCTAAAATAACCTTAACCTGAGGAAATGTGCTTAAACCACTGTCTGAGACTTAGATTCCTGCTGCCCTCTGACTCATTCATCTTTGTCTGAGTTGTGGATGCTAGAAGGCTTCTAGGAGGAAATCTAGGAGGCTTCATGCCTCCACTGTGCTTACCCAGGTGTTCAATCCCATCCTAGGACGATCACCTAAACCCAACTCATTTGTCCAGACTAGCGGTTAACAAAATGTCATTGACTCTAAGTCGCTAAGCCAGTCTTTATTCTGTCTCAGCCTATTCAAGATCCCCAGAGAGCTGCTTCACTTTGCCCTTCCTTCCCTGTCCTAGGCAGGAGGAAGGAACAAGAGCAATATGGAGGAAGGCGAACAGTCTATGAAAAGACAGCAAAACTTTTCTCTTCTCATTGGCTAGAGCAGTGTCATGTGACCCCATGTGGGCAGATGGAACATCTTTGTCACATCCCCAAAATGAGCTTTTACTTTCGTGGAGGATAGCAAACCTGGATTCGGAGGAGTTAGCAAGTGCTGCATCATCTTTCCAAACACACACACACACACACACGCACACACACAAATTTTGTTGAGCCACAGATGAGTTTCTCAATGAAGATGTGGATTAGATCAATGTGGAAATGTAGAGCTAACTATTTAATCTATAGAGACGTTGATCTGGGATCAGTGAGAACAGTGACCTGTAATAGCTGGGGTCAGCAGAGTGTCATTTAATTAAGTGCTTTCATGAATCATTTCTGACAATAATTCTTAGCATTGGATCATAATGTATTAAACTGAGTGCTGATTAGAGCTGACCCCAACACAGTTTATTTAGCAAGTTAAAAAAAGTTTTTAGTAAACAATATTTGAGCCCCAATTAGCAGGACTTGTATCAAGGAAGGTATGGTCAGATAGCAGTAAAGGTAACAACTGGACCCAGTGATTGGCAGATGTAGTGTGTCTCACTAATTTTGACTAATTAGAGAGAAATGCAGATGGGTTGGGGAAGTCTGATTGTGTAACACTTAATGAGCTTGTCCCATTTTTACATTTTCTCATACACATTTGGTTTTTAAAACCTGACATAGCAGAAACTTTCAGAGCATGATGACTGCTTTCTATACTATCCCTCATACTTTTCTTCTAAATGTGAGAGGCTATACAAGTAATTTAACATTCTTGAGCACCTACTATGTGCCAATTACTATGGTCATTTCTTTATAACCATGACATATTTCACAATCATAGTCATTCTGAGAGAGAGGTTTCACCTCAGTTTCACTAATTAAAGAACTGAACAGCATAGGGTAACCCCACTAGAAATGTTGGGGCCAGGGGAGTACCAAGTTCGTTCTTCTGTCCCAATCTAAAACTTCTTCACATTTCCCCTGCTATCCAAATGTCTAGTGTTCCTATGGAAACTTTTGTAGCATAGATGGCATAAGGTTAAGAAGTAATTGTCATTCATGTACATAGGAAAATTTTGACTTTTTTCCAGTTGGGAACCTGGAAAATCATACCAAAGAACACACAAAATCTAAAAGAATACTAGCATATAATCAAAGCAGGACTGGTATAAAAATGGTACAACTGTGCTTATAATGATACCTCAAAGACTTCATGTGAGGGGAAGCATTGATTCTTTTTTTATTTATCATATTATTCATATAAAAATTTAGATTAGGCAGGTTATGAGATAAAAAGTCACCCTAAAAAGTTCTTTTAAGTTTTGTATTTATTTCATATGTTAAACAGACCTGTTTAAACAGGGTCATCATTACCTTGGGACATTGGTAATACCATGAACAGGAAGTTTACATGGAAGGAGATGGCAAGCTGGACATGATCTGAATACACAACCCTTGAAAGAGTGCTGACTTAATTAATGAGGTTCAGTGTCCTGTACCCCACACCTGTCTTCATAGATACACAGATATCTGCGTGTAGGGAAACCATCTGGCATCATTGTGATGGGTGCAGGTTCTATCCAATAAGGAAAAACGTCTCCCCAAATTGCTGTATCATTTCATAGAAACTCGTCTACTAGTCTATAAGTGAGTTGTGAGTTGCTAATGTTTGTTGGTGGAAAATCCATTTACTTGAAAATCAGAATGCAGATTTGCTCTCTGTAAATGTGACTTCCATTATGTTGGAATCTAAGCCCCTAATTTCAGAGAAGAGATCTAGCAATGTATTGCCTCTAGAAAGGAGGTTGAAAATAAATGCTTACACAGGACTTTTGCTTATCCCCTGTTGTGAAAAAGCGAAAATTCAGTTCTGATTTATTTCCATTAGTGACACAGGTGCTAATGTAGGTTCTAGTTAACACAAGCTTTTGAGTAGCCAGTGTACTTGGATATGTCAAAGATTCTATGACTTCAGGTGGTAGGAAGCTTCTTTTGTCTTTCTCTTCTTGCTTATTTTAAAAATTGTATCAAACAAATGATCTTTGAAAGCTCGTTTCAGTTTTATATTTATTTTTAGTATGTGCAACAAACCAATTTAAATATGTTCATCATTATCTTTGGAAATTTATATTTACATATTCCTATTTACATTCCATAGTGGTGCAATGCTTGGAATAATAAACAGTTCATGATGGTTAAAATGAACTGAAATTTTATATTTAAATCAAGGGATGACACATCAATTTCCTTATAAACAGAGGAGAATGTTATTAGATGCTTATTTGTATGATTTCCTATATAAGCGTTCTTAGATGCATACATGTATTATCCATATATTTATCCACCTAAGAAACATGACAGTAGGGGGGAAAATTCTCCTAATTTCTTGATTTAGTAATATGAAAATTGCTCTATTTTTCTTTGTAGCAATATCATTTGTAAGCTTAATATAAATTACTTTCAAAACAAGAGAAACCTTTTCTTGATTGCTAATGATTATAAGGATTAGACAGGAAATAATTACTACTGATTGACTAAAATATATCACAATAACTTGCAGATTGAATTGCTATTAATCCAATTATATATTGAGTTTCCCTCATTTAAGAAGTAAAGAATCATTTTCTATGATTTTTTTGCTACACTCTCCTTGATTTAGGGCAATCAAAAACATAGGAGCGTGCTTTTCACAGCAATACTTATTACCCCAGTGACACCAGAACTACTACTGCATTCTTATTATTGAAAGAAAAGAAATATATTTCCCAGTTCTAGGTAATTAGATTCCTATATTCTGAGTAACTATCTAGAATACTGGTTATTTTATGAAGCATTGTACAATTTTTCAATTTTTATGGGGATTTTGGAGGAAGTTGGGTGTTTTCTGTGAAGTTAAAAATGCAGATTTTTCTATTCTTTTTATATTTGACTTCATAAGGAATATAATGTACATTTTACTTTACCTACAATATAGCCTGACCTAAGATAATATTATACATATTGTAAGAGCTCAAAAGGAATTTCAATTAATAGTAATGGAATGCCTATAAAGTATCAAACTATTACTAGCTATTTTAAGAGTATAGACTCTTTTTTTTTTAAGGAAAGGTTTAGGCAGGAATGAAGGCAAGCAGTGAAATAAAAAGCAAGCACTCATATTTCTACTATGTCCTAGATGCTTTACAAATATTAACTCATGTAATCCACTTAATAACTTAATAATATAGAAATTATTCTTTTTATCCTTACTTTATAAAGAATTACAACAAAAATAATTTGGAATTTAGCCTAGGATCAGTCAAAGAGTAATTAGTAGAGATTAGATTTGGTTCTAACTACAGTAGAGAGATGGAGTGGGCGTGGGAACATTTAGGAACTACTTTTGTGTTTTCTTTGTCTTATCTTTGGTTACACTGCTTTGGGTAGAAAGAATTAGCCATAGTAAGAATATATGTACTGCCACAGGTAAAATGTGTTTTGCTTTATTCATAATTGATTAAAAATGTATTGTATCAAAAAACATTGTGTTACAATATTATTCATTTAAAAAAACATTCATAAAGAGATTAAAAAATCCAGTGCCTACTATGTTTTCTTTCCTTGAGTCTTTGAAGGGTTAAATGCAGCTCCTTAATCATTTGGGTTGGGACATGATAATGTGTCAACTAAAGTAAAATATCCTAATGCATATTATATTAAAATAGTCTTTTATTTTGCAATCACCTGTCAATTCAGTTACCTCTATTAATGTAGCAGTAAATATTACAGACACAGGTTGAAGTAATTAGTATTTTAAATGTCTCTCACATGTGTGCTGTATTTCCCAGTCATTCCCTAAAGAAGGTAGTATGTTGATAGAATGTCTTGAAGGACGGCAGGCTTCTAAGAACTTTTTAAATAGAGCACTTTTGTTATTGTAATATTCACCACAGGTGAGTGAGGTTTCATGCAATTTACAGTGATTTACAGATTTTCTGGAACCTATGCAAAAGATACATCACTGAAACAACTTTCACCCACTTCCTGAGTAGAAATTACTCTGACTGCTAAGAAAAGAGAGATAGAGATGGTTAGGTATAAAAGAGGATAAAGTGCCTTGGCAATTATTTCAGTGGTTCAAACTAGAGAATATGGTACCCCAAATAGGCTATACAGTCTGGATATATTCTAATAGTTTCTCTGAAGCAACAAAAGAGGAATCTGTTGTTATCTCTACATTTATGTTTCTGATACAAGAAAAAGGGGAAGGGGAAGGGAGGAAGAAGGATGTCATTCCTGCATTGGGGAAGATGAGTGGACTGGGGCATGACAAACAGTCTTGGGGAATGGGATGATTTCACTTTTAGATATGCTAATTTTGAGGTTCTTGTGAGACTTCCATTAAATAATTCAAAGAAAAATAACTGACACTGCACAACACATACTAGGTTCTAAGTCTGTCCAGAGAGTTTGTATTATGAATTCATTGACTCTTTACATGATTATAAATGATCATGAGAGAGATGATTGTCATCTTTATTTTACTTGTGAAGACAATTTGTACATATGATAAAGTGAGATAAACCAAGTTAAGTACACAGGTAAGTACTTGACACTAAGAAAATGCCCAGAAAAGTATCTATTATGATTCTTGCTTAGAACTCCCTGATGATATTTTGAATGTCACTGGATGCCCCTGTTGAAAACTGGATTATTGAAAAAGTACTGTGTTTCAAACCTAGATACAGTTTTGAATGGTAATTAGAGGTGCAAAACAGATAAAAGTTCTGAACGACAAATGGATTGAAGAAGATGCAGTGATTATGACAAAAGTACTGAAAGTCAAATTTCTATGCTCCAACAAGTTCACAATTCCGCTTCACAAGATGATAATAGAGGGCAATTTAATTAAAAGATAATGGAATAAATTAAGAATGCTCCAGTGTCTTTGTGTGCCTTAAGAGCGTACATTTGTTCCTCATAAAAGTCAACCCAAGAATCTTTCTTACCCAAACTGGAGCAGTCTATAAATATCATACACTTGAGATAAAGTATATGGGAACATCTATTAAAAATGTTTGCACAGCATTTTCGCATCTAAAAGTGAACTGAGTTAAAAATCAAAGAATAATCAAAATTATTTGTAAATTTTCTTCTTTCCACTTATTCCTTAACATATTATTTACTGGGTGCAAAACACTATGTTAAGACATCAAGCCAAGTGTTGAGTTTGTCTCTTAATAGATAGCCCCAAGGAAGACACTCTATGAGTTCTTAAAAAGACCTGTACAAACAGAGATATTATTCTCTTGAGTTTAATGTCTGGGTTAGAGGCAAGGACTTGAGACATCTGGTTCAAGCCCTAGCTCCACTAATTTCTAAATGTGTTTTTGGGTAATTTACTCAATGACTTGATCCTTTAGTTTATTCAATGGATTAAGTGGATGTACAATGATACTTATTCATAGGCTTGTTGTGAGAATTAACTGAATTAATAAGTTTATACAGTACTAAGATCGTCCTCCGTAAGAGGCATCCAACCTCTTAGTTGCTATTAGATCTGAATCTGACTTTTTAACCACTGTTTATATTCTCTCTTTTTGGGGTTCCAGGAAATCAAGGGGGTATTAAGTATCTGTTTCAGAATCGCTAAATATACCTTGACAGTGAGACCTCTTGGAATTGGCTGTTCTATTCTGACTACATGGAGAATTTACAGAGAATTCTACAAACCTAATTGAACCTCACTTCTGATGAGAAAAAAGGCATTAAACTTTCTGCACTAGAAAATCTTTATAATCCCTACTGGGATTCTAATAATCTCCTCCTGGATGTAGAGCAATGCTGTTTTTAGTTGATACTTTCTGGCAGTTTGTGAAACTAGCCAGAGAAGTAGTGTCTTTATCCCAACAAAGAAAAGCATGCCCTGATATTAAAGAACCAGGTCAAGCTCACAGCTGGTGGACCTAAATTGGAAGTACCTATTTCTGAGTGTGTGGTGCTCCTGAGTGTTGAAATTCAGCTTCCATGGGCCTGCCTTCATTGAGAACCCTTTATCTTTGTTGCACTTGTCAGCTGTTCACACAGAAGCAGAATCTCCATTATCCTTCAGTTGGAGGCATGAATGCCACTATTTTCTCTGATGTCTTATTAGTGCTTCATGGACTTGAAATAAACTGTATCTATTTTTTCTAGGCTTAATACACTACATTCATAGTACACATGAGAAAATTACCAATTCTTCAATTTACAGTATTCTCCAGACTACAAGCAGGAATACATCTCCACTATCACAAATCCTCCTAAACACGAATTTTCTCAACACAACTCAGTAGATTCTGCTGCACTTAGATGGATCTGAGCGTTCTACAACTCAGCAGCCCACAGCCGAACAAATAGATGCAAGACATTTTTATAAGCACTGCATGTATCGGTTAGTGATTCCTGGGTGTCACCAAGCAATTGAGTTGAGCGGGTTGTGAGAGAACAGATGGAAGGACTCTCACCAATCTTGCCTCTGCTGTATTTCTCTCTAAAACCATTCTTCGATTTTCAGTGAGAAAAGAGATTATTGTAGGTAGAAACTGTGCTGTTATTTGGTATGCACGTGTGATGCTGTCTAGTTTCAGTTATAGATGATTCATTAGAGTTGGGACATTTATCACTTTGACTCAGCTTTGGGTTATATGAAGACACTCTCGACACTGTGGAGCAGACACAAGTATTATTATTTTCAGCAATGAAGGGGGAACATGACTAATTTTTTTTAATGTATTTAGGAAGGTTCCTCAATCCAGCCTTAACCTCCTTGGCTTTATATGACATCTTGTGCTAGGTTAGAGCTCATTTTAAGTTTTGCATCTTTTTTTTTTTGCTAGCTGTTTTAAATTAATCCACCAGTCTCTTGGTTTGATTCTTTATTCTCTGATGCAACAGTCGTATGTTGAGTTATTGCCCTGTGTAACTGGCATAAGAATACGAGAGCACGTTGGTAAATAGAGCATCTATAATACAATGAGGGAGATCCATTGCAATGAGTATGGTTCTACAGAAAAGAGAGAGTTCTTCAAGAACAGGAGTATTCCAACCTAGTTGAGGAACCTATGGAAAACTTCTCTAGGGAAGTGATGGCCATATAAAAACTTGAAGAGTAAGTGGAATCTAGTAAGGCATTAAAGGATCAATAGTGGATAGACCAAAGTAGGGGCATGTTCAAGGCCCTGAAAGAAATTTAGAATAGGTGGGATATTGAGAATACATTGTGTTAGTGTTAGATAATATTGAAAATAGGAAGTAGCTAAATCAAACAGACCTCATAGGTCGTGCTTAGAATGAGTTAAGAATAAGTGGGTGAATGAATGAGTAAGTGGAGAGTAAGTGGAAAGTAGATGAACATTTTCTTTTAGATGCAAATCTTCTCTGAAAGGATGGGTAAGTTTCAGTAGTGAAGTGTCCAATGGGAAGGAGTATAGCCGGTATTCTCCTTGATTCTCCATGTAGGTTATGAGGGGAAGACGTTTGAGAATAAATACATGAACTGTCTCTGATATGGATGTAGCCTTTCCTTTATTTTTTTTCAGCTATAATTTAATAATCCTTTCCTACTCTATTCCTATATTTACTTTGAGATTTCTCTGTCTTTTTCTTCTGTGTCTCATCTGCTCTCTAACCCTCTGATGACCCTGTGCTGAATGGGTTTTCTAACCCATAAATGTAATTTTCATTCTATTGAGGAAAGAAAATCCATAGTCATTTAGTTACTATTGTTTCCCATTAGGGCTGTCTTTGTAAGCTCTATGTGCTCTGTAGAAACATACACTCAGCTTGAAGTGTTTATATTTTATTGTGTGGATATCAATAATCCAATGATATCTTTTCTAAAATATCTGCTCTTTTCCTCTGTGCACCATGTAGGAAAACATTAGGTGTGTTTCAATCCAATTGCCTTGAGTTAGTGACAACAGGCTTTTCTCTGCGGAACTGAAAATGTTTTTATCTTGGAAAATATAGCTGAAGACATGATGTCACTGTCTTTTTTGAAGGCATAGTTACAACTTAGAAACAGTATCAGCACATGCAAATTACTCAGAGGTTTTTTGATTAAGGTTATGTCAGTGGAACAACATTGTCTCTAAAGGGTCAAGATGTTATCTTAGAGTTATGATTTTTCTGTTTTTTCAGGTCTGATTAGAAATACTGGGTGAGAACAGAAGGCTAATAGCTTCACTTTGCTCAGGGGTTTTATTTTTCTCAGGGGTTTTATAATCCCCTGTGATTTATGGAGCGCCTTTATTGAGAGAACCTTTGTGTATTGGCATGGAAGGAAAGCTGAAGCATGCTTGTTTCCAATTTAATTATGCTTTCTTGTAGATGAGGTGTCACTTTGGCACTTCTGTTAAACTTATTAGTAAATCAAGCTTCCTAAATCTTTCTCCTACCTCCAGGTCTCCCACACCTGACAGAATGACTACAGATTTTCTGTATCATTGATCATGGCTTCTTTTTATCCCATTTGTGGCTATCAAATTAAAATCTAACTAAAAACAGACAAGTGGCAAAGTTTAAAATGTAGTTAACAGAGTAATAATGAAGATAATAATAAAATAATGTATTGGGCATTATTACATGCCATGTAAAGACTAAATGATTTGCCTAAGTTATACTATTCATTTCTTACAACAAACCATTGGGGTAGATACTACTGATGGATGAAAGAAATATGCTCCATATTATTTAGTACATGGAACAAAACACCACAGATCATAAGAGACAGATCTATATTGAAACATGTTTTCCTAATTCTTTCGTTCCAGTGATAAAGGATTCATAGCTGTCTTACATAAACAGCTTAATATATATTTTTCTTTTAAAATATGTGACTTCAATTAGAAAAAAATATGCATTATACTATACTACTGATGAAACAATATGGTAGCCCCAATCTTTCTCCTACTCACCATGTGTATTGGATATAGTAGCATATAAAGCCCTTGGATCTCATTTACTCAATAAAAAACTTAAGAACTTAAATGTCTCTATTTTTATGAATAAATTACGTATTGTAAAAATAGTCTTATATTTAGTAAGTATACAACCATTTATTTCATTAGTACGAATTTGATTGCTCTTATAATTGCTAAGTAAACTACTGAATTGTTTTCGTAATGAGATCTTCAACCTGGTACTATGACAGGAGTTGAGTCTGAGACATTAAATCTAATGAGGAAGACAGAAACTATAAAAATGTCTCCAAATATTTCAAAATATAGATATTCCATGAAAAGCACATTCTTCCCATATATATGTCCTTGGTAGTATTCGTCTGTCCACTGTCAGCTCCCTACATGTCACCCATGAAAGCTGCTATAAGTCAAAGGTTAATTTGTTGTGTAGCCTGGTGTGGGAGAACAGTGCCTTGAAAAGTGTTGCCAGTGTCTCTGAAGAGGCACAAAGTGGACTTTCATTGAGAATTTCAAGTATTTCAAGTTTGGTTTAAGACAGGTCTTTTGTGGAGCAGCCTTGATTAGAGTTAAGTAAGGATCATCATGATACAAAGTTCAGGATTAGTGACAGTAACAAGCTAAGACTTCGAGATGAAGGGTTTGTATAGTCTCAGAATTAAACTGTCCCTTGCTAGTTCCCGGTGAAGAGTTGATGGACATCCCTGTAATGAAACATCAAGTTATTTGCCAGCTCAGGAGTCCCTTGAAATAGTAAAAGTTTGCTAATGAAGACAGCAGAATGGCAGTCTTGTTAATGTGGACAGTATGCTGCAGAGGTGGGGGTAAATCATTTCAGTCATCAGGGTTCAAGCTGCTTGTAGCAGTAGATGCTTGTTCTCCTGTCACCTGTTGACATAGTTATTTAATTGCATGTCGTCTCCACTGCATGAGTGAACTTGTCCACAGAAGGGCAGTCCTGTGAGTCATGTCTGCTTCTCCACAAATGACTTGTGTTTCTCTACTTTAACCAAGTAGGACCACAGGAGTGGAGGTAAGATGATGAGAGTAGTGCAGGCAGCAGTAATAATTCGGTAGCTTTCATCTACTGCTCACTCCCCATATATGAGTGACTTATTATGTGCTTCCTGGTGAAATACTTTATCTATCCCTTGTAATGACCAAATGGAATCACTTAACAGATCTGCCATTGTTTAATAGCTGTTAAAATTAGTTTGACATTCTTTCAAGAGATTTATGTCATATAAATCAGTTCACTGTGTTTCTCTTTATCCTTCTAACACAAATACTAGTATTTCCAATGCATTGCCTATTAAAAGATAAGAGGAAACTTGGGTTTCAGTGATATCAACTATTTTATAGTAAATATGAGAAGCTTATTATTTTATTTTTTTGGTCAAAGTTTTAAGCACAGAAAAATCAGTAGCTACTTGAAACACACACGTACACGCACACACACGCACATCCATGCACAGATATATATCCCTGCTGAGAGTATCTCTGTGGCCTGGGTCTCCTTGAATCAGATTCTGAAATTAATTCTCCCCTCCCCACTGGTGGTTTTTCCAATTGTTTAGGTCTCTGCTGCCACACTGTGGTAAAACACTAAATGAAACATTAGCTTATGAAATATTTTTGTCATCTTTTTACCAAGTGGCAACTGTCACAAGGGCTCAAACTCAATTCAAAAGCAACTAACATTAAAGCTAAGAAGCCTTCAGACAAAGGAGAGTGTTAAGTAAAATCATCGCAAATTGTGAGAGTGATGATGCCGTATTTGACAGGATTGTTTTAGTGACTATTTGGGAAATAAGCTCAAGTCACAATGTGTGGCCACCTTAGGAGAGGTGGCCTGGTATAGGGAAACAAATTGGAGTTTTCAATTCCAATTATGTCAGACAGATTTACTTTCTCCCTGACTTACTTTTGTCTATTTTTTAAATTATAGCTTGTATTAGAGTAATATTACATAACATTATGTACATTTCAGGTAATTGTTATTATAAATCAACATCTGTTTATGTTCCATAAATTTATCACAAAAATTCCAATTCACCTTTCACTGTACAGCTTATGCCTTTTTATCAGAGTTGCCCACATCTCTTCCCCCTTTCCCTTCTGGTAATCACTAATTGGACCTTATAGTCTAAGCGTTTACTTTTTATTTTATTTAGTTTGTTGGTTTTCTTTGGTTTCTCTTTAAACCACATTTGAATGAAATCATAGGGTGTTTGTCTTTCTCTGTATGACTTATTTTACTAAGCTTAATACCCTGAGGTATTTTCTTTTGTCTTTCAACAAAAGTGTATTATCTGCACCAGATATTGCACTGCATTATTAATGCAAAACAAGTTAGGCATTCTCTCTGAATTTCAATAAGGGCACTCTGGGGTAAAACAGAAAGGTATGTACAATGAAAATCACAACATAAAACAAACTTGAGGGAGCTATGCACAGAGATCATGGGGTCGTCAAGCAGTATCTTCCAAGCCACAGTTGCAGTTATTTGGAGCAAATTCTCACACTCTTTGCTGAAAGTCAAAAAATCCCATCCTCTACCAGTTGTAGTGACCCCTCTCTGCAGAGGCTGTGAGCTCCTGCTATCCCTTTAAAACGAATGATCATTCCCCATCTGTGGTTGAAGGCAACTGAAATATATAGAGATGATGAAATCTTATGATCAAACAGAGCATTACTCTGTAATACAATCAATGTCATTTCACAGTAATAGATAGAGCTTTAAATAGAAACATGAAGATCTTTTCAACCTTCTTTAGGAATGCACTTGCTTTTGTACACATATATTTCACCATCTAGATGATGAAATATTGGTATTTATCTAGTTTCAAGCATCCTCAGGAAACAATGCCCAAGAATGAGGACATCCATCAAGGTTCAGAAATAGAATGGAAATAAAATATTGTTTAAAAAAGCATACAAGGGTGTGCCCTGGTGGCACTGTGGTTTGGTCTGCCACCTCTGGCCAAGCATAGTCCACATACATCCAAGGACCCAAGTTCTAAATCCAGGACTAGAAGAAACAAATAACATGAATAACTAAGTAAAATAATAATTTGAAAAATACATCTGAATCCCCAGAACCACCAGAAAATGACCCACTCACACATAGTTAATCTATGACAAAGGAGCACAAAGCATATGATGGACAAAGTCTCTTCAATAAATGGTGCGAGAAAACTGGACAGCCACATGCAAAAGAATGAAGCTATATCACTGTCTAACACTATTCACAAAAATTAACTACAAGTGAACTAGAGACTTGGATGTAAGAAGAGAAATTATAAAATTCTTGGAAGAAAACATAGGAAACACATTCTATGACATCAACCTTTTAGAGACCTTTGGGGACTCAAATCCAGCATCAAGGGAAACATAAATAAAAATAAACAATTGGGATTGCATCGGACTAAAAAGCTTCTTTGAAGCAAAAAGAAAATGATCAGCAAAACAAAAAGACAACCTACTGAGAGAAGATATTTGTTTTCCGTATTTCTGAAAGGGGCTCAATATGCAAAATCCAAAAGCACTCATAAAACTTAATTACAGAAAAATAGGCAATTTGATCAGAAAATGGGAAGAGAAATTGGGACATTTCTCCAAAGAGGATATACACATGGTCAATAGGTACAAGAAAAGATATTCATTCTCATTGGCTATCAGGGAAATGCAAATCAAAACAACAATGACATATTACCTTACACCTGAGAGACTGGCTATTATCCAAGGCTGGAAACAACAAATGTTGGCAAGGATGTGAAGAAAAGGGAACACTTTTACACTGTTGGTGAGAGTGTTAACTGGTGCAAAGCCTATGGAAAACAGTATGGAGAATCCTCAAAAAGTTGAAGATAGAAATTCCATATGATCTTGCCATCCAACTTCTGAGTATTTACCCAAACAATACAAAAACTCTAATTCTCAGAGATTTATGCACCCTGTGTTTACTGCAGTCCTATTCACAACAGCTAAGAACTGGAAACTACCTAGGTGCCCGATGACAGATGAATGGATAAAGAAGATGTGGTACATATATGCAATGGAATACTACACAACCCTTAAAAGAGATGAAATCCTGTCTTTTGAATCAAAATGGATGCATCTAGAGGGTAAGTTAAATAAGTCAAAAGAAGAAAGATCCTGGATGATCCCTCTCATAGGTGGAACTGAATAGATAAAACAAAGGAACAGATGAAACAAAACCAGTACTTGGACACTGGCAGTAGAACTGAGGTTACCAAGAGGGAATGGGATGGGGTGGGTGCTAATTGGTGACAGCCCACTGGATAATGGTGAAGAATACTTGGTGGAGGGCAGGGTGTGTTGATATGTATCTAAGGAATGGGGAAACTGCATATAAGGGGAAGTGTACATATGACTTTATTTTGAGTTATACAACAAAGTTATTGCAATATAATACCTGCCTACCTGCCTATTTGCCTTCATTCCTGCCTGTACCTTTCCTAAAAACAAGCAAACAAATGCATTCAAGGGAGTGCCCTTGTGGGTCAAGAGACTGAGACCCTGGTATGTGGTTTATGTAAAGGCCAAGGACCTGGGTTCAAGAACTGGGGCTGGGATGAAAAACTAAAAATTAATATCTAAATAAATTAATATGGTTCTTCCTCCTCTTTTTACTTTCCTTTCTTAAAAAGCCTTCTTCCTTCTCTCCCTTCCTCTCAAAAAAAAAAAAACAAAAAAAAAAAACATACAAAATAGCATCTTATTTTTCAAACTCTATCATTCTTGTAGATCATAAAAGTGTAAAAATACTTTAAGAAGGACTTTTATGTATTTATTGTTTCTTTAACATACTGTTTGCCAGTATCAACTGACTAGAAATGTCTATATCTATTTCAAGGCTTAACAAATCTGGGAAACAAAAGATTAATATACACGTATTAGTCAGGGAGACTGAAGGAGGAAACAGTGTGAATCAATAGTTGTTGAGTATATATTATGCTCAGGCATCTGCCAGACAATTCATATCCATAAATTTATTTAAATACATGGAGGTCGACATATTAAGTCCATTTTAGAGATGAGAACGCTGAGTTTTTAAGGGCATAAGCAACTTGTTCATATATGTCTCATAACTTGTAAGTAAGAGAATTTGAGTAAAACTAAACCTGTGATGGTCTATTTCATTAAAACAACCACAACAGCATTTAAATGTCCACATCCAAGAGAAAATGTGCATTATCTAAATCTGTTTGAGTTTATTTTTTTAGAGTAACCTGGTATGAATGGTATCAGGAAGCTAAGTAAAATGGCCTTGTTTTAAAGCATATGAAAATGTATTTGCTTATCTTTGTAGTGCATACTTTTATATTAAGTACATTTTAAATTAAATCTTATACTTAGAGGTGAAAAAAAGGTGTAAGCTAATTTAAAAGTCAGAAAGCCAATGAGTTCTTTTGAAGTACAGGTTTTCAGAGTCAGAATTCATTAATGTGGATTCAACAGGAAAATCAAGTCAAATATTTTCATGCTGAATCTTTTCAATATATAAGGCAAGTGGTTGACATTCTTAAATATAGCTGAGATTTAGAGTTCAGTGGCAAAGGAAACAAACACACAAAAACAGAAGGTGGGGAGAGTCTGGTTTAGCAGCTTGATTAGGCTCCAGAGAGCAAAGGGTAGGAATAACCTAGGCAGGTATTAAGACAAGAACAGCCTGGGGATAGAATGAGTTTAGTGATTGTCCTTGGACAGAACTTTTACCTTTCTTACCTGAAATGGAATTTGTAATGATCCCAGGCCATAGGATTATTGTATTGAATGAAGTAATATATTAACAACCCATAATCCAGTTAATGCTTTTATCACATAGTCCTTGATTCATAGATGCACATCTCCAGTATCATCCCATTAGGCAATGGAATTGACATAATACAAATTGAGGTATTGCCATACCACATTTTCAGGAGCAAATTTATGTCATAATGGCTACATGAACTTCAAGAGAATTTACTATTTCCAAGGCTCAATTCCCACCATTGTAAAAAGGAAATATTAATCAAGCCTACTACGCAAAGTTATTAGGGGCTCAGATGAAAGGGTGTTGGAGAAAGATCTCTGTACGATATAAAAGAACTACTAAATTCTGGTTTCTGTCAGAATCCATTTTTATTATTTCTTCATTTCAGAAATTAAATCTTTAAATTCATCTTTAAATTCATTAATGAATCAGATTAATAGTAATAATAATTTTGACAATGGTGCAGTAAAATAAATATACTTATTATCCAGGAATAGTTTTTCTAGCTCTCTTCTATGAACTATAGCGGGGAATCTCTGAGATTACCCAGGTTACAAGTGAGAGTTTATCTCAGAAGGAAGAAATACAGATTCATACTGAATGGAAAGAAGGAAAATGAGGGCTAGGGAGCAGAAGCAGGGAAGGTGCATATATTAGGAATCTCTTTAGCTAAAGTAGTATAGCATTCAACTAACAATGACTTCAGGTAGTGAGCTAATGTTTTCTTTTTTAACAAGTTGAAATGAAGATGGTCTCCTAATCTTAACGCTCACAACACTGCTAAGACCTAGGATCCCTCTGCTCTGCTGTGTAGGGTTTCATCCCCCTACTTGATGCTTCTTGCAGTGGACACCTGAATCATCTCTGCATCTCTGCTATCCAAGGTGAAGGTAGGAGGAAGGGGAAAGAATGACACTAGTTATATTTGACCCTTAACAAGTAGAGAAAAAACGTTCCCAGATTCCCCCAATGTTTCTATTGCACCTCAAAGGCTGGAATATGTTGGGTGACTAATTCTGGCTGTAATCAACACTGAGAAAATCAATATCTAATTAGGTATGTGACTACTTTGAGCAAAATCTGAGTTGTATTAACAGTTAACATGAGAAGAATGACTGGGCACACTGTTAGTGTGTTATAGTTAACAGTGTCTATGTAATTCTCAAAGATAATGCAGAGGTAGGTGTCATTTCTAATGAAAGGTGTAGGACTCTGTAATATAGTAAGCACGATGGCATTTCCAGTGTTCTAAGAAACAAGTGATTCTGGGATACGGAGCAAAGAATGTAGTAGAATAGATGTAAACTGAGAGAGTTTAGATTTACTTCAAGTAGTGGTGGGAGACATTTGTTATAAGTAACAGCTCTCTTACAATTTCTATTATAGTTGATGGCAAAATAATGCATGTACTTTACAAGTCCCACATCCTTAAGTGAAACTGTAACATTGCTCCAAATTCAATGCTTTGTTTTCTGGCAAAATAGATATTACAGACTCTGTTGTCCAAGAGAGATAGCATCGTGTTCCAGTGCTCTCAAGTGTTGCTCAAGATTGAATCTAAAAGGGAAAATTTTGTTAAAGAAACTAGCAATTTAGTAGTGGAAAAATGTAATTTAAACACTAACATACACGAAGATAAAAACGATATTCCATTGGATGTGACTTATCTGGGGAAATCAAACACATTATAAAAAGCAATTTCTCTGAAATTTTAAAACCTCATGAAGTTGCATATAAAAAAGGGCTGGCAAACTTCAGAATATGTGTCTAAAGATTTGGATTTGCTCAACGTTTAATATTGCTGGTTTCTATGATAAGATGTTGTTTTTTAACCCCTTGTTTCATCATAACTATCTCTGCAGTTTGGAATCAGCTTAGCCAAGGGACATTGTGCCATCAGACTCAACTGTATCCTAAGAACTTTTTCTTCATTCAAGAACAGAATTTGACTCCAGCACCACCCAGTGACATATTGAAAAATTGCATGTCATTGAGTCAGGATGAGACTCAGCCTTACAAAGGCATGTTTGATACACAGACCATTGGCCATCACAGTCAGTAATTGTTTGAAATGTGGGTGGTTGCCATTGAGATTTGCTGGAAGTGTAAAACACAGTGTATGTTATTAATAATGTTTATATTGATTGAATGTTAAGAATGACTATATTTGGATATACTTAAAGAAAATATATTATTAAAAATCATTGCATTTGTATATATTTTATTATTGCAATGTGGCTATTATAGAATTTTAAACTGCACATGTGGCTTGAGTGGCCATTGGCAAACACTTAAAGGAAATCTGCTATAAAGTTAGAAATTACTCATTAGTTAACAATGTGGTCCTCTCTCCAATGCTATGTTTCAGGCTGACCAGTGATTAGTTTTTACCACAATGAGGAGACACGGTGAGGATCTTAAAATGAATATAATGTGTGCTTTGCCTTGCTTTAGCATTGGGGAAATTGGATCCACAAATAAATTAGATGAATCAAGTAAGCTAAAGGATGGTTTCCAGGGGAGATACTGTTTAAGCAAAATTTCTAGGAAAAAAAATGGGCTTGTTAGGCAGAACTCCAGGGGTCTCATGCAAAGGGAAAGAGTTGGGGCAAAGTGATGTCATCATGAAACAGCATGATACCTGGGGAAAACTCAGAGCAAGTCAATGTTGCTTGAATTGAAAGTTGTGGGAGAAATAAGGATGTTAGTCTAATGGGGCACTCAGGAAGGTCTGTTACGCCCCAGACCAAAATTGGAAATGCACCAACCGAAGCAGGGAAAATTATTTTGCCTGAGAGATAACAGATTCTGAACTTAGTTTGATCTAACATTTTGCTTTAATATGGTAATTTTATATGCTAAGACGAATGCCCTTGGGGAAAACTATGAAATGACAGTCACATGGGTAGTTTAAGAACATGTCTCTCAAAACTTTAAATGATTTCAGGCTTTGTGAAGATCAGTTGAATTCATATATCTGACATTACTTTGAAAACAGCCCAGTGTCATGTGGATGTGAGTTTTAGGAATTTTGTCACCTTGGACCTGAATCAATCAGGCCATCTAAAAGTCTAGAGTACTGTTAATTATTATTTTTTGTTTTAGTAAAGTGTTTCTTTTTTATTTGTCTACATTGTCTACAAAACGACTTGAGAGAAAATTTATTATGCCAAGTGAAAGAAGTTGGAAGGAGAAAGCCAAATACTGGATGATCTCTCTCAGATTTGAAATACAAAGAAAGAAAACAAAGGAACAGACAAAACCAAACTAACCTTTGGACATTGTCAACAGAACTGAGGTGACCAGTGGGAAAGGGCGTGGGAGTAACAGCAAGTGGTGGTGTGTTCATGGACAGGGTGGAGGAGTTTTGGTAATTTGGTGGTAGACAGGGTGTGTTCTCATGTTTTTGATGAATGGTAAGCCTGTGTACATGGGCTTGTAATATTATCTAAATCAAAGTTACATCAATAAACATCAAATCAAACAAAAAAACAAATGACACCAAGGTTGGGTAATTAAAACAACAGTTCCATATTCTGTCATGGTACTGGAAGCCCACAGTCAGAAACGTGGGTCAGGCAGCAGGGTTATTCACTATCAGAGGGTCCACCTCTTTGAGTCCCTCCTTACGTCTCCCAGCTTCTCATTGTTCCCAGAACTCATTGACTGGTGACAGCGTAATTAAAATCTCTGCATCTGTCTTCTTGACCATCTCATCTTTCTCTGTGTCTTTTATGAGGACACTTGTCACTATAGTATTTTAATATAAGATAATTGAAGGAACATTGCATCATAACATTTTATGGGTTTAAGTTGTGCATTGTGTAATTATAATCTGTATACAGTACATTCATTTTATCACCATTTCAATTCTTCCTTTAACCTGTTTGCCTGCCTACCTTCCTTCTCTTTCACTGATTTGCTTTTTTGATTAAAGTTCTAATTTGTTTGATTCAGTTTCTCTCTCTCTCTCTCTCTCTCTTTATAAATATATATGTCACACATGAATAGTATCATACAGTGTCTGCTGAATATACTTTTTTATCACAGAAAATATTTTTTAAATGTTTTATTGACTATATCACTGTGGGTGTGGCAGTAGATTTTCTATAGGGGCATTTGAGGTTATGCCAAATTGGTACATTGATTTTGACCAAATTGACAGAAAATGTGGTAAAATGGTCAAAATGCATATATGTGTACACAAATGGAGCTTAACTGAAAAGTAGTCACAATTGTGTTTTGTTCATGACTTTTTAACAAAGAGTTTACTTAATATCTCAAATATCACCACAATATCCTCTGTGAGATTCCCCTAATCCTTTAAATCTCAATTTGAGGAACCAGAAAGAATAGGTTTTCCCTAAACTGGGTAACGGGTAATTAGGTAATTAAAGCAGACGCCTAATTAGACCAGCAGGATGTGACTGTAGGCCATCAAACAATGTTGGCCTGGGGCAGGGTGCGAACTCGTGGAGTATGTGATCCTGAGTAAATTACATCATCCCAGTCAGGTTTAACATACAAATCTTTTAACTCTAGAGAACCAGTGAGCTAGAGACTTGAAAATTGTCATTTTTAGAAACATACTAAATGATTTTAATGTGCTCTCAATGTCAGACTCTGATTTACAGTGTTTACAATTGAGTATCAGTCGCTAGGCTGATTTTCCATGAAGACCCAAAGACTCTTAAGCACAAACTACAGTTCAGAGTGAACCCTGTACTATATGCCACGTGTAAATGTTCATACTTTTTCATCTAAGTTTTTCTTACTTTCACATTTTGATTTCAAAGGACTCTTAAGCACAAACTACAGTTCAGAGTGAACCCTGTACTATATGCCACGTGTAAATGTTCATACTTTTTCGTCTAAGTTTTTCTTGCTTTCACATTTTGATTTCATGGTTATCCCTGAAAAAGAGAGTACTGGAAATAGAAATAATGACTTCAGATAAAGAGATAAATGTTGTTTTGGTGGAAGGAAGGAATATTGTGGAACAGACAACAGTTAAGAGACAATTGTGGTTTAATCAGAGGGCTTGGCTGAAAAAAAGTTGTGTAAATTTTCTACAAATAATCTGCCTACTCAAAATGTGAGACACTGGTAGTTATGCTTGGAAAAAGTCTGACAATGCGAAGAAGTGTTTGCTAATTTCTTTTTCATGTAACTGTTCAGCTTCATTTAGGTAAGATCTAACCTATTTTGTGTCTAATTATTAATTCTTACATAAAAGGAGAACTTGTCCCCGCCCTCAAATTTTCTCCTAGATCATGCTCTTAATTAGGAGAAAAAGCTAATTCCCATTTTTGTATTTCCATTTTGAGGAGGTCTTGAAATAGATATAAATATCCCCCATTTTCTGCTTCCTTTTGATAACAAAGAGATTTGGACTATTATGAAGTTATAATTTTCATAAAATGTCTCCTTCATGCTCCTTTCATAATTTTGAATGTGCATTTGGGGATTCAGGGAAAACTGAGTTAGAAACATACTTAAGAGTTACATTCTTCAGCAAGCCATGTGCCTTAGGCAATAGTGAGTGAGTGTGTGGCTTTGTGTGTGCTCTAATTCCTTCGCATCTGTGTATTTATCTAGAGACAGAGTAACAGAGAGAGAGAGAGAGAGAATCATTTTTCTGTATTCAGGAAGGGAACATCTGAACCTAGAATATAAGGAGGTTCATACATGCTAGGGCATTGCTGATAGCATTATTTTAGCTCGTTTAATCTAGATGTTCATAGAAAACGGTCTACATGGTGTTACGTGCAGGCTGCCTCTTTAGAAAAGCACGTTTCTGAATTCCTAAGTGTGAACAGTGATGATCACAGCACCTAACTGCATCAGAATTGAAGAGCACTGCCATCCAGGGCTGAGAGGATTCCTGAAGCCTTTTCAGAGGGCTTTCTGTTCATTTCATTAGACTGCTTTTACCCCCTAATTTTTTGCTAAATGGGAAATCGTGGAAAATTTAACATAGCAGTTTGGAGGAGAAATCGAGACATCCAAGACGAATGAGAAAATGGTAGATATGGTGGTGACTGTTTTCATTTAAATAAAACAAAGGAGAAAACTTAAAGGTAAGGGTTTAGTGTTGTGTCCTTTTCCAAATGTAGCTTCTATATTTGTTCTTCCACGTTCAAAGTTGTGAAAAGTTATTTGTTTGAACATTCTTTAAACTTTGTTTTGATCAAGTTAGGTCAAGGGATGTGTGTGTGTGTGTGTGTGTGTGTGTGTGTGTGTGTACTATGAAGTGAGAGGGATATGAATTCAAGGCAGTAAAGCAGTTGTTAAACGAAATATTTTTAATGCTTAAATATCAGCACTGATTCAGACAGACATGTATAATCATAAAATATCCACAGAATTATAACATGTTGGGAAGGGAAGAGAACATGACATTTATGGTAAAAATGTAAAATGTAAAAATCACATTGAATTATAAATATTCAGAAGTTAGAGGTTAGAAATTTTACCTAAACTTTTTGCTGTTATTTCCATTCTTGTTCCTAAAGACTTTTCCTTATTCTAATTTCTATTAACAAATCTTTAAACACAGAGTTAAAAAGATGAAACTAAGAATAATGTGAATAATCATGCATCTTGAGGAGTCAAAAGATGACTAGTGTCACCATCATCTGGGAGACATGATGTAATTTTCAACTCTGCACAGTCAGCAATTTTAATCTAGTTTCCATGAATTGAGTAGGTTTTAATTTGATAAGGTTTCAAGTGAAATTTTAAGCCTAAATAATTCAGATGAAGACTTACAGGCATTTTACATAAAAGATTCATTGCAATACTTTTATTGCCAAGTTTGAAATAAAAGAAGCACTAACACACTCTGTGTTCCTAGATTTCTTATCCATACATTAAAACCAGTCTTAATACTATCACAAAATTTTTAATCTTGAGTAAGTATTGCTCTTAAACTTACATGCACATTTTAGTAACCAAAAATACCATATTAATTCCATCTATTTTGTATGATTTTATCCTTCTGGAATAAAGATCATAGTGTTTTTTCTTTCTTTTATTTTTTGTCTAATGAATCTTGAATGTTGAGTTTATTGCCTTTTATATTTTGAAAATGCATATCAGCGCAAGTCTTGGAGACTATAGGAGTTTGATAAAAGACAAGTCACATCCTACTTTATATCCCCTTAACCCACTCTACCAACCTCCTGCTGGCTTATGGATTTGATCAGCTTCTTGAAAAGGTGCAGGAATTCAGGTCAGGTGAGCAACAGGTGAGTCTCCTGATGATCCTGGAGGGATTTGCTGCTAGAGAAGTTCAAGACAGCTTCCTTGTTCCATCCAGTAGTAGGCACTGCTCTGTGTTTGAGCAAAGTCTGGAGAATTCATCTTTATCCGTCTTTCACTTTAGAGGTTTGTTTTTTTTTTGTTTTTTTTTTTGCCCATAAAGTATTTTATTTAAGTCATTTAACTCTCAGAGCATATTGAAGAATGAATCTGTGCCCAGGCTTCTCAAAAGAAGGAATTCCGAAAAGGAGTCCTCTCTAGATGGGAAGCTAACTGCCTTCACATCACGCAGGTATCTCTCTCTCTCTCTCTTTCTCTCTCATTCTTTCAGTGCTTCAAGATGAAGTTTGCTAAAGGTCAAATAAGATTAGAAGTGGTGGATTTCAGAAACTATAACCCAGGCTATTTTACTCCTGAGTGAGCTCTCTTGCTAAACACAGCCTCACATGCAGGTGTTGAAAGTTAAGTGAAATTGTATCTTGGTAATTTTCATGATTGTCTCAGAGAAGCATGTGTTTCCAAGTTGAACTTAAAGACCTAATGCTCTTTGAAAACACTGATGGGGTAAGAGATTGAATATTTAAACTCCTTTTGGTTGGCTTAGTGTGCTGCTGCTGTTGTAGATCTTTTGGCTTATTTTCTACATATTTTGGTTTATAAAGAAATTCAGTGGTGTTGACTGTGTACATGAGCTTCAATTTGTGATTATTTCAAATCAATTTTATGAAGTTGTAAATTACTGTCTGTGTAACTGGGTATTTTATTTTATAAAATGTTGATGATAAAAGCTCCTTGGTGAATATTTGTGTTTACATGTGTGTATGAGACAGAGGAGGAGAGAACATGGAGAAAGAACCTAAGGTATTTGGAAGATCAATCAGCTTTTTAAAGTCATAGCTACATCTATCAACTCTGAAATCAAAGTATCTGTGCACACATTACAACGTTCTATTTCAAAGTGATGGTACATCCATCAGTTTTAATATGCTTTCTGAAAATGAAATAGTTCCATCACCATTGTCTGTGGACTTTTAGAATTCCTGTATGTACTCAAAGATACAGTTTTCATACTATCTCCAAAATTACTTTCCACTTTATATGTGCTTTCAAATATATATTTGAAAAATCTTCTGAGTTTTCTGTGAAAAAAAGGGAAGCACTTTGAGTTTTTTCCCCTGATTTGTTTGATCTTTAAAGTATATCATCCATGCTATCACATCGTTCCATTAGTTTTAAATCATTATCAGTATCTTTTTAAGACTTTAAAATGATATGTGGATGAGCCTTTAATACCGGGTAATATTGTGTAGCTTATAAGTAAGCCATTCCACCATGGAACAGTGATTTCATTACTTAAGTAGCCAAGTGAGTCATTTGCCTTTTCCTGACTGTGAGTTCATCAAATGGATTTTGGTATCTTGCTTTCTGCTAAATCAGTTGCTGTTTGGTTTTTCTTTTTTTTTTTTTTTTTTAACATCAGACACAACTTGTGCTTCATTGTGAAACAGATTTGTGATCATTTTACTTGCACATTCACTACTCAGCAATAGCATTTCCTCTGCATAGATGTTATTCCTAAAAAGCTGACTGAAAGGTGTTAAACTGAATTGGGTACCGAAGACTATAAACATGAAAAATAAATGACAGTAGAGAGGATTTATTGTGACATTGGAGTGTAGACTTGGTATAGCTTTAATGAAAAGGTAGGCATAAAAAGTAACACCTAGGAAGGCCCAGAGCGGTGATGTCTGACCTGCCGGAGTTAATCATTCAGGGAAGTGAGGACATTAACTGAAAGACAGTGGTTTGAACCCAGAGGCATGAATAGCATCATTTAAAAACTGTAAGTACATGACAGTCTCTACCCCTCTTCCAAATGGACAAAGTCATTCACTGAGTCTTCTGGATATTAGAGTTTGTCCTTGACAAGGTCATGCAAGTTAACATCTCTTAATATGACTTGTAGCGTCCCCTTCAGTCACATGGTTACATGGTTCCGTTCTCCACCCATCTCTACCACAGAACCAGCAGGTGGGGTTGGTATCTGCCCTCACCTTGATTATGACTTTCAAATTTTGTCTCCTTTTGTAAATTGAGTGCTTCTTCCCCAAGTGTTGAGACCTTGTTGGGAGGGCATGGCAATACATCTCGAGGAAGCAGATCATGAGGAATTATCTCCCTAGAGGCACTCTACTACAGAACACCTACAAAGGGTAATGGAGGGAACAGCTGACCTCTCTGTACAGCACATATTGTGCTAGAGAACTCATGTGCACAGTGGAATTCTGTTAAGACATCAGATCAGAACCAGGAAGGAAAAGCCCTTCCTTCAGTAGTGCCTATTCAGTACCCTTTACTAAAGAACTTAAAATCCAGGCAGCTGTTAAGGAATAATATTTCAAGGGACCAGCTCAATTTTCAAAGATCAGCACAGAAGGACAGATAAGGAGCTGAGAATAAAAAAATCAGGAACCTGCCCATAAATACTGCATTTTTAATATATTGAAGAGCCGTAAATTGCTCTAATATAGTTTGCTACCGTCTCCTTGATTTTTAATTATTATTAATGTTGTTGTTTTACTCATCTGTTCTTCCAGAATACGTTATTATATGGCATATTCAAAATCACATCCACCCTAGGATATTTTAATTTTGTTAAATCTATAAATTAATTTTGAAATATTTCTTAATATTTTCATGTTCAGACCTCTCAAATAAATCTGATACACATCTTTATTCATTTTTGTATGTCATGATACATTTCATTTATTTTTTGTAGAAGGCCTTCAAATTTCTAGTTAGACATATTTTAAGTATTTTAAATCTTGTTATTATTGATGGTATATTTTGTATGATATTGGTACCCATTGAATTTTACATTTGTATTAGTATTTATAGTATTATTTTAATTAGTCTCTTATAATGATAAATTTCTAGTTAATCCTCCTAGATATTTAAGGCCAACATTCACATTAGTTAAAGGCAACTATGCCTTCTATTTGTCTTCTGATTAATCTTTTATCACTGAGGCAGTTAAGAGAATGGTATTACCTATGGGACCGGGTCCATGTCCTTTATCTATGAGGTGTTTGATGAGCTGCAGACACTTACTCTGTTGTTATTGCATCATCTCTGACATTGGGGAGTCATTGGCATACAGTTGGTAAGGATGAAAAGAGATGATTGTAAAATTCTTCATGCAGAGCACATAGTAAATGTTCTTCTTAAATATTTAATAGGAAGTAGAATGAAATTTTATCTTTATGTTTTGGCTCTAATTCCAGAGCACAGTGAGGGTGTGGCCATACAACCTCCCTAGAGGTTGCTAAGAGATTTCCTAAGCGATCATTTGAATTCCCACCCACCCTATTCAAAAGAAGCCAAAAGTTGGGGGAGTTGACATGGTTTATGATGTTATTGAGTCTTAGGTATACAAAAGCAGTTCCTTGGTTTTTCTCCTACCCTCTGTAAAAGGAAAAGGTATGCTCCATTCATGTGAAAGAAGGAATTTTCAAGAGATCATCTCAAAGATATTATGTTATCTGCTGGATAGGCAGAAGGAAGATGAAACTTTTGTTAGCTTTCCATAAGCTTGCTGAGTAGCAGAAATTCAAGAGTCAATTTAGTATATTAGAATATATATATATATTTATATATATATATGTATATTAGAATGCAGTGTAAGAATTCAATTCTTAAAACAGCCTAATGCTTTAAGAGTTAATGGTGTTAATGCAAGCACATAAGCATAGACTGGTCTTGGTTTCTCCTTGAAGAATTCTAAGGGTGTGTGATGCTCTACAGTCTCTTGTGATTGGGTAGCAGAATAGACTGGGAATATTAAGTTGAATCTATTTCCATCCGATACCCAAGAATGTATTGACTTTGCCTGATTTATCAGATATCTTCAAAGAGAGTGACAACCCATGTAGTGGAACCTCAATTAATAGGTCTGTCTACTAAACAAAGGAACCCTGGTTTCGCAGGCTGGGGATTGAGTCTATGATTCTGTGATTTTCCCAAGATGCCTGGTTTTTATTCTTTTCATTTTTTCAGTTATTGCCCTATATCTAATATTCCTCTCTGGGTTTTTAATCTTGTAGTTGCTGGCAGTTTAACTATGGATATGTTATTTAATATAACACTGAATCTTAGAGAAAAATTGATCTTAAGAATAACAGTTCAGGTAACTCTTAGCACGTAGTTAAAGCAAACATGATGTTACAAGCCAATCCAAAAACATAACCTGTCATAAAAATGTTTATTTCTAGCCCTTTAGAAATTTCTAAGGGACATTTCTGAAAAGAATAGGGCTCTATCAATTGCCTTTTCAGGTACCCATTTCTTTCATCTTGTGACTCTAAGGTCTAACACACAGCTTTCAACATTGCATGGAGGATCACGTTTAGGAAATTTCATGGTTCAGAACTGGTTTCTGTCACTTTCCTTGGAGTCAATAGTCATCATTTATTCACAAAGGCAAACCTGTCTGCAAGAGTACCTGAGATATGTGCCTTGTCTTGATGTGTGACTAGGACAAAGAACAGAGAGATGGTCGATGATTAACCAATCTTTGGGTATTTTCTATCTACAGTCAAATGATCTTTCCTATAATCAGTTTTTTTATTGTATAATTCTCACTTTAATTGGGGAGTGATGGATAAACTTTTTTTCCCTTTGTACAAGTCTGTATTTACTTTTCTTTTTGCTTTCAATAATCTTCCTTTGATAGTTAGGTCTCAGCTCGATTTTTGCCTCTCTAGTCTCTACTTACAATTCTAAGTTAAACAACCTTCCTACTCACTTGAACAGACATTACTACTGTACTCCTCCTCTTCCTCACACACACACACACACACACACACACACACACACACACACACACACAACTTTTCCTTTCTCCTACATGTGTGTAAAAACACTAGGACATATTCTTTCTGTTTGCCTCAACCTATAAACTGACATTTGTTTCTGGTCTAAGTTAATAAATATGTCTTAGGTTAAGTAAAAACATTTTCTTACAGAGGACTTTTCAGACATTAAATGGAGATGTATACATGCTGACTTTTTATGACTTTCCTGAAGGACTTCTCAGATGATTTTGTTAGGAATTCTCTTTACTAAATGAGATATGTGATGTAATTATTGGCCAGTTGATGTTTTTAATGTTTCCAACTGTATTTATACTTGTTTTCTTTTCTCTTCAGTTTTAGTGCCATGAGTACTTCTCAGTCCCTTGTAAAGGGAGACAATTTTATATATGTGTGTCTGTTGGGTGGTGGGAGAGGGGAAGGAAGAAGACAAACAACAGAAATTTCTGTGCTGTATGAAAGTAAGTCAATGTGTCGCATTAGCTGATTTCTCTTCCATCAGATTTAAATGTGAAAGTGTTCTCAGCTACATTTCAAGTCTTTATGAATAAGGAATATAATCAAGTTAATGTGACTGCCCCCCAACTTTTTACATATGAGCTAGTAGAATTCCAGGGAACTAAATACCTTTCCCATTGTTTCCAACTAAACCTCTAAGTTTATGAGAATGGATATTTCTCAACTTCAAAAGAGAACTTCAGAAGTTCTCTTTTAAGTTCATTGCCTACCTGCATACAATTTTTAAAAAATCTATCAAAGCAAAAAGCAAAACAAAACAAAACACCATTTCCCACATATTCTATACTCTCAAATATTTCAAATGCTATTATGAAAAAGTTAAGTTAAATGTTCAAAAATTAAATTGTAGTCAATCAAGAAATTGAAAATCTTACTAACGCTATGAAAATTTATTTTTTACCCAATCAAAGATTTTTGGGATGTCACATTTTTCCTCATCTCGTCTGGAAGGGTATGTCAAAATATCAGTGTTTCTACAGTTCAACTCATTCTATTAACATTTTTGGAATAAAGACTCTCAGTGATAAAAGTTGCCCATGTTCTCAATATACAGAAAACTGGTGGCATCTTTCAATTAGAGGAGGAACTCAGAACATCTACCCTCCAGTCCTTTGCCTCACCAAAGCAATTTTCAAAAGTGAAATTGTCTGCAGAAAAGGATAATGGCATTACTTGTATTTGTGATGCATCATGCAGAAATCATACCAAAAATTATTAACATAACTTCTTAGCTATACCTCCCTAAAAAAATAAAGATGAATATGGTGGTGATATGCTCATTAAGGGGCTAAAGAATAATATAATTAATTAAATATCCTGATATAATTTTTTTTCTTCATAGATTTTAATCATTACAGAGGGATTACTGAATTACCTATGATTGCAGCAATAACAGCTTTTTAAAAAAGTCATCAAAAATCAATATGCCAAGGGCCCACCTTCTTAATCAGCTGAGATGGCATTGATTTAGTGTTAGAGGGAGGTTTTTTTTTATTTTTTAACTCTTTGTTCATAAATCCTTAGTTTCTAGGATTCTTTCTTGTTACTCTATTTATTCAACATGTACTGAATTACTTCCTGTTGCTAATTGTTGATGATCAGAGTAGCCCTCACTCTCTAGCTTACAAATAATAGGAAAATAATTATAGTATTTGATAATAATTTTAGCATATGAATATTCTATTGTGAGATGTAAATGAGAAAACCCTCTTTATGAACCTCAGATGATCTTTTTAGAAGTAGGTTTGTATAAAATCCTGAAGAATTTAATTTCTTAATCAAGAAATTAAGAACTAAATACTCAATTTATTTTGAAGGTTTGAAGGTTTAAACTTACCTAAATTCATGCTTAAACTTTTCCTTTTCTTCATTTTATTGATGGAACATGGCATGATAATATATAGATTTAAGGTATACATCATTATAAATCATCATCTGTATATAATAAATAAATTTACCACCGAAAGTCCAGTTCTATCCTTCACTATATGATTGACCCCTTTTACCCAATTTTCTCACCCCAGTTCCTCTTCTAGCAATCTCTTATTTGTTGTTATACAATGAATGTCTGTTTTCGTTTGATTTACTTCATTTGTTTGTTTGATTTCTCTACCATATATGAGTGATCTTTCTCCATAGATGAGTGTTGGTCTTTCTCCTGACTTATTTTACTGAGCATTAGTCTTCTGAGGTTCATTCATGTTATCACACATGACAGGGTTTCACCTTTTTAAAATATCTGATTATTATTATATTGTGTAACCTACTTAAACTTTTCCCCACAAGACCCATGTAAAATTCTAGATATAAAATAGTTGTAGAAAAGAAGTGCTGATGAGAACCTGTGTCCAAATGTCATTGTCATTTCTTGCCATAGATATTTGGATTTTGAGATTCACAGATGTTTGATCTTACTTCTTTACGTTCAGTACATATCCTTGCTTCTGACTACTTAGCTGATCTTTAGCGTTTTTACTTTTTCTGTTCTCTGGGATTCCTGTTTTCCTGGTCTGGGTTCAGTTGCCCATTGCCAGCACACATTCTTCGTGTTGATCCTAATAGTTTCTTGCTATATAAATGAGCTTTATTGGCTTTGTTTTACTGTTAAAATTAACTTAATCAAAATAACAGTGATTCAGATCACTTTTTCCATGTTATTTATCATATGTCCGCTCTATACCTGCCTTAATATAGAGTTTCTTTACTGTATCTCTATCCTTTGATTTTGCCTCATTTAACTGGTCTTGACATTATAACTCCTCTTCTCCCTCCCCTCAATTTCTTCCAGCTTCAAGAAAATCCAAAGTTTGAAATGAAATGAACTATGATAAACAAATGGACTGTTTCTCATAGGGGTAACAATTCTGACATTGCTGTACATCTGTAATGGAATTGAACAATTACCTAAATAGATAGTATCTGGAAGACCCCATTCCATTTTGAGTAGGAGTCTAGAATAATTCATGTGATAATTAGAGTCAATCATATCAGTATGGATTCATGTTTAATGTAGTGCAGGCACAGGTACCTAAATATAGAAATAACTGTAAGCATGGGTAGGTAGATACATGGACTAGAATACAGACATATATTCTCTTTCTCTGTTGCTAAGTAGACAAGGAGCAAGGATACCTTAGGAGCAACAAATACCCCTTGGCCCAGATTTAGGTATTCATACCATTTTTCAATGAAAGAAAACACACATCTTTGGAGAGTGAGTTGACTTTAGGACTGAGGCAGAATAAATACAACATGATACAAAGCAATAGCATTCTATATGAAGATATCTTCTAATGAAAATATCTGGAGTAATTTGAACAACAAAGAAAATAATGTGGTGTTTTTATTATAACCCAAATTGTGAAGCCCATGAATCCATGCTAAAATAGAATGAATTATTGTTGGGGGAGAGTAGATAAATATACATGTAGAACAATTCCAAAAATTTTGTTGATAGTCTTTCCTCATGGAGAGGATTCATAATTTACCATTCCTTAAGTGTGCACTCTAAGTTCCTTTCAAAGAGCACAGCATGGAAAAGGGGGGAAGATGGTAACTTTACTATAAAGAAACATGACAAACACTACCTATGCCAGATGACCAAGGTTATCTTCAATACAGTAAGTCATGTTAACACAGCATGTATCCTTGATATGATAAGAATACCACTTTACCTCTACAGTCTTCCTGCAGAAAAAAATCTACATCCCCAGTATAATCATGAGGAATATGTTTGACAAGTCCCAATGGAGAGACATTGTACAAAATGCCTGAGCAATAGTCTTCAAAAGAAAAACAAGTTGTGGGAAGTTCTAAGGAAGCATCATGGCCAGAAGAAGATTAAGTAGACATGGCAGCAAAAATATACTTTGGTCTCCTGGATGGAACCCTGGAATTAAAAAAAAAAAAAATTTAGTTAAAACTAAAATATGAATAGTATGGCTTTTTGGCAATAAATGAGTCAGTATTTTCACAAATTTGTCAGTGTGGTACAAGATGCTAATAGAGAAAACTTAGTGTGGTATATATGAGAACTCTTCTATCATCACAGATTTTACATGAATATAAAACTGTTCTAAAATCAAAAGTCTTAATTTAAAAATGTATGAAAAGAATAAAATAATGTACTGTTAGGGAAGTAGATTCAGAGAGACTAGGTAGAATGAGAGTTTCACTGCCACAATTAGTAAGAATTGTCCTAAGCAAAGCAGAGATTTAGGGAAAAATACCTTTTCTGTATTCTCTTAGTATTTTTAGTACTCAGTCACTAACTTGGGTAGAGATAGAATTATACAAAATACAAATATGAGCACAATTCACAGTCCACTGATGATTTTGAGATGAATCCTTCCATTTCCTTTGATCTTGAGATCAAGAGATGAAATATTAAAATCACCTGAAATGCATTACTTATTTCTTATCTCCTATGTTCAGAACATTTCTCAATTTGTAAATTCAGCTTTTATCTTGGAAGTTGCTTTTGAGTTGTGGAATTATTCAGTCTGTCTACTAATCCAAGCCCATGGCATACTTCTAAGCCTCCACATTGCCTGCAGCAACTGCCTACAGCTTCGTGAGAGGAACTCAATAGTTCACTGTGAAAAGGGGAACCACATCTGGTCATTCCACTCTCCTACTCTGCTGCCGTCCACACTGTGTCATGATCAAAAAGCTTCCCAGCTAATAAGAAAAGGTAGATACAGTTCATTTCTGCTCTTTTGTTTCCAGGAAGCTGCACTTAGATGACTGCAAAGCACAGGAAAGGAGAAAAGGGAGGTTGATTTTCCTGGAATCCCTTTCATGAGTTTCCTTCCTATGTCGAAAGGGAAAAAAAAAAAAAGAATCAGGTGAAAAACAAATCCCAGGCTTGGTCCAGCTGTGGGAGGCAGAAGTAACCTTTTTCCAGGGGGCACTTTTCATAATACTAGTAATCAGGGATGGGCAGGACCAGGCGCTCCTGTGTCTGCCTCCCATGCTGATTGGTTAAGTGATGGCCACCACTGGAGTTTTCTAAGACAACAAGACTAAATCTTGTTTTCCTAGAAGTGAAAGGTAAATGTGAAACAGGATAAACAATTACAAATACTGTTATAAACACCACAAACTTTTGCACCTAGAACTATTAAAGTTGCAGTCAAGGATCCCATAAGTCTGCTAAAGTTGGGGTAGGAGACTTTATAGGAGATGTGAGGTGATTTTAAACTGAGAATAAAGTTAAGTGACAGTATGCACCTGTCACTCAGGCACTAAGTCAGCCACTGGAGGATGGACCATGTAAAGTCCAAGGACCTGGGTTTATGACCAAAGGACCAAGGCAGGAGAATAACTGAAATAAATAAATTAATGAAAGTGCTTTATCCTCTCCTTCCCTTACTCTCCTTCTCCTTCTTCCCTTCTTTCATTCCCTTCGTACCCTCCAATGTTTCTTCCTCTCCCTTCCTTCCTTTCTTAAAAAAAAAAAAAAAAATGGAATATTGAGTGGCAACTTGAAGTCCTATCAGAGTAGGAAGGACGTTTTTGGCTAAGATGACAGAATATGCCAAAGCATGAAGTTGAGAGATGACTTAAGAAGTGAGATGATTGGATCAGGGCAATTCCAAGTTGGAGAATGTGTCTGGTGTGGCATAGTTGGAGAAGAGAAAAGGACGGTCTGACAGGAGACCAACTTAGAGAGATTGACAAGAGTCAGGTTATAAAGTACATCTTAGGACATATTGAGCCATTTGGCCAGGAGGCAGTGAGGAGTAATTCAGTGGTTTAAACTGAGCATTTACATTTACTAATTTTTTAAAAAGCAGTGGAATAATTTTGTTACTTGTTAACACTCTTATTTACAATACTGCAAACTTAATGTTGCAGTATTTGCCTATAATATTGACTAGTAAATGTTGATGGGGTGATTTACTAACTGTAGAATTTAAAGCTGAGAACTGCCTCCTTGCTAATTAATGTATGATCAGTCAGCGATGAATGTTTTAATTCTTATAAGCTTGAAGTAAATATTTGATAATATCACCAAATGGGAGAAAAAAAAAAAAAAGAATATCTTATAGATTGCCACTCAGTAGAATATCTCTCTATGCTTCACTATTTAGTCAGCAAATATTCATTAAATACCTATTAGGTACTAGACACTATGACCAGAGCCAATCATGAAAAGATAAGAAGAATTTGTCTTCAAGCAACTTGAAATCTAATGGAGGAGTCAAATGAGTAAGTCAATAAGCAAGATAAGTGTCAAAGGTGTGTGAGAGTAGTTTGTGAAAGAAACAATGAGAGTATGTAGAAGACAGAGATTAGTTTTTACAGTTTTTACTTTGTTGTCTGTGCCAGGATTTCATCTTATGAGCTTTATCTTTAAATATTTTCTGTTTTATTCTGTCTTTTGTGCTGTTTGGACCATAGGAGGATGAACTCAGATAATGTATAGAAAAAGGACTTGGTAAGAATGTCTTCTAATGACTCATGCTTGCATTTACAAATGTATGCATATTTCTGTTCCCTTTAAATCACAGAAGCTTGTGAAAAGGCTATAGGTTTAGTTCAACAGTCTCTAAAGGGAAATACCTACTGACCTTCACATCATCTAACATACCTAAAAAGTGACTGGCATCTTACAGTCATTATGTATTTGTGGAAATAAAGACATAATCAATGAACCCTCCTGCTTTCATTTCAAAATGAGAAAAGCAAGTGAGGTAAGTGAAAATGTTGGGCGTTGGACTCAAGTTTCCTAACTCTGAAACCCAATTCCATTCATTCTCTGTAAAATACTGTCATCCAGATAATCTAATTCTCTGAACATACTAACAAAAGGCTCTCCTTCATAATCTATGAGGGATGGAGAATGAACCTATACACCCTAGTAGCTATGATCAAACTGGAAATACCAGAAACTGAAAGCCATGTTGCTTATCACTGTTTCATTCAGTTTTTCTTTCTCTTGAATATTTCTATCCTAACAGGGATTGAAAAACAACCCAAATTAAGATCATTTCCTGTGTCAAGGCTGTTAGGAGAAAACGGTTCCCTGACGGCCAAAATAACTGGTGTTTGAAATCTAGATGATAGCCACTTGGGGACCTCTGATCCCTTTTTTCCCCTCACTGCTTCAATAACTTGAAAAACATCCTTTTATTGCTAAACGTTTGATGTGTTTTTGCTTTGTTTTGCTTTGTTAATTCCCCCTCTATTAAAGAGATTCTTATAGCCTTCCAGATAATTGTTTTCTACACAATATAGATTTCATGGTACTACAACTATAGAAGGTATCAAGCACAATTATATTTTTAGGCACTAGAAAAACTAGTTTTAGCACCCTATTTTATTACGTAGCTGCAAACAGGAAGTAGTTACATTGATCTTAGTTGCAATAGTGAAACAGAAGTAGCATGTATGAGACTGAGTTACATCAAGAGAACAGCCTTTGGGATTTCAGAAAACTCAAGTCCCAAATGGAAAGAAGACATGGAGCCTCTCTTGAGACAAATTTTATCTAAGGAATAGAAGACAAATAAGTAAAACAAGCAAACAAACAAAAACAATCTTAAGACCCTTTCAGTATTATTTAGAAATGTTTAAAAAGTGTAAACCAGATTTTGGGATAAAAAAGAATGCACATTAAATAGAAGTAATGATAAGAAGGGGGAAAAAAAACAGAAGATCAAATGCCACTTACAAAGAAAACCACAAAGGTTTTTTTTAAGAAATAACAATGGGGTGTTTGTTCAATGTTAGGTTAGAGGCTGTGTTGACAGGTTGAGACTAAAAGTCTGGAGACATTAAAGACAATTTTTGTTTAATGAGTTTGTTTCATAACATTTCAAAATGGGAAAAGTAAGGAAATCAAATTTTAATGAAGATCATCATAAATCATGCAGGAAAATTGTGCTAAAGCACCCTATATTTATTGTGGCTGGCATGTGGGCATCACTTAAAACAGCTTGGAACCAGTAGAATGGGTCTCCAATGGGACTTATATATCTTCTTTACATGGTGCACTTGTAAGAAATTAATTTGAATAACTTTCCTAATATTTTTGAGATGCTGGCGAGAAAGAACAGTGCTTTTTCAAATAGCACAGTCTCTTCCTGTCATAAATGAACAGGTTTAGAGTGTCAAGGAAAGTCTTACAAAAGCCCACCTTCATCCTCATCAAGGCTGCTCCTGGTTGTGCCTCTGTGACATGCTTCAGAAAGGAACTGTGGAACTGGTGTCCCCATGGTAATGTGAATTGGTTGATGTCCTGTTGATTGGGATGTTCTTTCCTTAGACTCGCTAATTTTACTTCTGAAGGCAAGGAAAGTCAATAATATTCAAAGAGATTCCGTCTTGGTCGCTGGATTTAATATTTTCATCAAGACCTAGAGGAGAGAAAATAAAATGAGCTCATTAAATTTGCATCAGACACTAAGCTCTGGGTGTCTGTAGAAATAGCTTGGCAGTTCAAAGTTGCCCTAGGGAGCCACATAACATTTAGTAAAGACCGTTGTTTGCAAAAGTAAAAGAAAATTTGAATAGACAAATTGAAGAATAGTTGGCTCCAGGAATCTGATCAACATGAATTATAAGACTCTAACTCATTATGTCCTGACCATGAATCTGAACTGTGTAGATCTAGGCTTTTAAAAATTCATATTGATTATTTTGAGATTCGTGCAACAATTATTCTTCAACTGAGAAACTGCTGTTGATGATCACTTTGCTAGGGAAGACCCACCACCCCAGATGTTGGAAACTGTGTTCAGGTGACAACTATACCCTCAGCACCTAGCAGTGCCTAGTACAGAGTCCCAAGTGGCTTTGTTAAAGGAGGGGAGGGGGCAGGTAGGAACACAAAAGAATAGAATGGAGCCCTATGTGCTAGGGACAGAGTGCTCTCAAGGAAAGGGACAAACACACATATTTGATGCTGGAATCTAACAGAAAATACATGAAGATAAAAGTGTCAGAGGTTGACAACTCAAGTTTGACCCTCAGTTTTTACAGGTTCTACCATACAGATTATAGGAACTCAACTCTAAATTCAGAGCCTTACTATTTAGAATAAAGCTAGTAAATTTACTTTCAATGATGTTATGGAAAAGGTGATACATAGATAGATAGATAGACTGATAGGTAGGCAAGTCAGTGGGTAAAAGATAAGAGAGATGGTAGATAGATAATGGAGGGAGAGAACAGATTGTAATAAAGAAATGTATGTACATATTATTTTTCTTCTTTTACTTCTGTAAGATGCACAATTTAATTGACTTTAAAGTGAAGGTAGAAACACCTAAAATAAACCCTTCCTTTTGCTTTTGGACTGTGGGTGTTTATTTATTAAGTTCCAGACTTAAACCAAAGTCCGTCATCTACAAGCAGGATCCTGGGTCTTCATATGAAAAGCAATGGAAGTATTTTTCCCCTTCTCTAGAGAATTAGTCTATGAGAAGCCACTGTGAGAATTTAATAGCATAGCATTGAAGAAAAAGGTGTTCTTCAAGATAAATGATTTATGCATTTTAAAGTGAATTTTGTAGAAATTAAAAATTAAACAAAAGGCCTCCAACACCTAGATTTCTAATCTTCTAGAATTGGGTAAAATATATGAACAAATTTTGACATGGCAAAATTAGAATTCACCAGTGAAATGGAGATGAATAGCTCCTTAGTTATAATATCAAAGTTTCACAAGCTTTCATGCAAGCAGTTGCTATAGAGCAGAATTTGCATTTCAAGAAATGTACCAGAGTTTCGTAAGCCCTGGAACAGAGAATTTGCTGTTCTTCACCCTAAAAATGGTCTTTGAAAAATGTATCAAGGATGGCCAGTATTAAATATATTGCTCTGTCTCCTGATCGTTGGGAAAGTATTTACATTATGATTTGTTTTTAACCACACAATTTGGACCCATAACTTGCAATTATTAGGAAGTGTCAATTAATGGAGTGTTGACACTCAGCAAGTCTCTCTCAAGGTTCCATCCCGCTGTTGGGGTTCCATGTGTAGGTAACTGCATTACCCATGCGGCCTGAGCCCTGGATGTATTTGGCTGAGTCCCACCTTGCTTATGTCTTGACTCCCCTAGTTCTGCTTCATCTGCGACATGTGGGTAGTGAACAGCTGTCTGAACACAGCAGGGTGTTTCTGGGGCAGTAAACTACAATTCTAATATGTAAACACAGGACAGGTTATAAAGCATTTTTAAATTTAAAAATAAGAGAAAGAAGTATGTATTCTTAAAAGTGCACCTTTTAACAGTACTGTAGAGATAATTATTTTAGATTGTCACAGTGTTCATTAATCTAATAAAAAAAAAAGACAAATCCTGGTGGGTGTGGTGTGTAATACCCATTGACTGAGAAACAAGGTCATCTTAAATCATTCTTACTCTGTAAATTAAATAAGTATTACTAAAATTATTATTATATTTAAAATGTGCTACAATAGAATATGAAAGGAAAACTAATAACCTAAGGATAGCAACTTTGAGCAAGCTTTTCTCTTTTTTGTGCTTTTTTTTCCTCTTTATGCAAAGACTCTGCTCTTATACCTGTCCTGCCCTTTTCGTCACCCTTACCTGTTTCAGGTCAGGCTCTGAAAGAAGTATGACCATTGCAGATGATACTATTCAGAAAGGCTTATTTTTTTTTTAAAGGAATCTTAGCAATGGGATGGGGTGGAGGCAGTGTGAGAATGGAGATTCCCACAACCCATAGTTTCCTATAACCCTTTGATTTTGCAAAGAATGCCTCCTAAAGAAAGAACCCAGCCTGTGACAGATATTGCCCACCTAGTTGGATTTGAATTTATCTTCTGTGTTTCACTGGGATTATAATAAACTCAGCAGGAAAGTATTGCTTTTGCATCTTCAGACTATGAGTGGATATGACTGTGGATCGGCAAATTGCTAGGTGTATGTGTGATGGTTTCAAAAGTGAATGAAAGAATAAATAAGTAAGTAATAACAACAATCATGGTGTGGAAAATTAGCATAATTGACTGGCAGAATCCTCAGTGACTCATTTTTGTTTGCATGTCACCTGCTCATAAGGAGAAATTCAACTAAATATTTCCCTTCATAACAATACCCAAAAGAAGATAATTAAATGCATTGATTTTTTTTCTTACCCTGGGCTCCTGCCATTTGACTGAGGAATTTAGAATTTTCGTACTGAGATGTCAATTTCCTATCAAGTTCTTTTATTTCACCACTCTGCTAAGAATTCTCAGTTTTCTATATTATTATCCATGTGATTTCTGCAAAGACTTTCCCCAACTGTAAGGTATAAAGCTCTTCTTCAAGCCTCCATTTGTGCTTACTAAAGCAATAGTTTAATAAAATAGTGTAAATTGAATTTCTGCAACATTCTAGTGTCTGTTTATTAAGTATGAACATCCCAAGTGCAAGTTGGAAATGAGATTCCATCTTCATTGTTTAACTCTTTTAAACTCTTCTCAGAAAATGCTTCATTCTCTGTCTTCTAATCTCTCCTGAAAGTAGAGAACTAGTGCTTCTTCCATAGTATTTTATTATTTATTAATTTCTTCATGGGAGAAAGGGTAGGATAGGCAAGAAAGAAAGAGACATCTGGTTCATGGTAGAGAGACAATGTAAAGGATTTTTCTATATTCTCTGATTGAGAACTATATTTTTTATGCATTTATCAAAAAAACGGGGTTCCACAATACTAATAGCCCTCATATCTCCATGTTTAGAAGAGATACTCGTCATGTATCTTATCTCTAGGTCATCTTCATTTCAGGATCCAGAATTATGGATCAACTTCAAGTTAAAATATTATCAGTCATTATGTAAAAAATAAAATAGATCAGACGTCAACTTGCAAATGACAATTCTTTTCCACTTACGATGTCTTTAACCAAAGCAAGTCACATGACTAAATTCAATATTGATGGAGAGGAAGTACAGTCTCCCCTGGGAAGTAGCAGCAACTATTTTTGAAAGTCGACCATGAGCTGCTAGTACTAGCTATGAGCTATCACTATACAAGATATTTACTATTATTGAGTCTAATTTGCATAATAATATTAGCCTATAGGGGAGTTAAGTCTTATTGTGTATTTCAGAGGAGTAAAGATTTATCAGTTTGCTTATGATCAAACATACAGTAACGGAAGTCTCGAAATGGATCCAGATCAATCTGAGCTGATCTCACTGTGATCAATGTTCTCTTTAAAAAGAACCAAAGAGGAGGGAAAACCTAAAACATGCATCCAAATCCTTGAGTAAAGTATCTAGCTCATGAATGTACCTCATATGCCATACTTTTGCAAATAGGGAAATTCCCCTCAATGAAATTATCATCTAAGGGGAAAATGCAATACATTAACTAGGTAACTGATAGTTATAGTAAATATGCAGACCTCCAAATTCCAGGATATGAATGATCTATTGAATGATCTTGAGATGTTTTACTAGAGATTGTTAAGGGGTATGAAATCAAGTACAGCACATTTTCTGCCCTCAGAGGGATATATCAGCAGAGAGCTCTGACTGGTTATCAGCCTAAAAGAGGTGAGAACCATGTACCCATTACAGATTCCAGGGCAGGGCACTAAACACTCTACCCATTACCTTTTAGCACTGGGCGGTCTCTGAGTAAAACAGAAACCAGTAAAGCATGGGATGGAGCAGTATGTTACTGACCTGGAGAAGAGACAGAGCAGGGGCAGAAGCAACGTACAGGTACTCCCAGTTGGAGGATCTTTCCCAGCTCTGGGAAGTCTGTCTCTGTGCCCTCTTCTCATGCCCCAGGTGAAGGAACCTGTCCTCTCTGTGAAGAGGACAAGTAGAACAGTGGGATTAGCCAAGTGCCAGAAGACACACAATTCAAGCAGAGATAAGAGACTTCGCTGAACCTGAAACAGAAAGATAACCTCCTACAAGGTGATGAGCAGATCACAGGCTGTGTGAGCTCTTTAATCTGATAAGAGAACGTTCCAGACTCATTTTAAAAATTTTTATTGAAGGAACATGTCTTCATAGCATTATATAGGTTTAAGGTGTTCATCATTATAAATCAGCATCTACCTATAACACTGAAGTTCAGACCCACTCTGAGTTTGAGTAGATTGAATACTGTGAGCCTGAGAGCTTTTTCCAACCAATGGGTTTCTCCCATTTGAGAGTCAAATCCAAGGACATGAAGAATTCTGTTTGCATCTCATTCTCAGCTGAGAAGGTATCTGGAGAAAACTTTCTTCTCACCAATGAAATGGAAATAATAATATACCTGTCTTACAAGTATGATTGGAATTAAAATTAATAGCTATAAAGTCCTTGTGAAAAACCAGTAAGAATTAGTACAAATGTATAAATGTACAAATATTAACAGATCTCGGTTCTGAGCACAAAATACAAATGGAAGGAAACTCATCTACGACCATTAACATAATCATGGCAAAATAAAAAATGCTCACCTTCTAAAATTGAAAGACAGCAATAAGGATTCTCAGTTATTTGCTGGTTATTCCTCCCTAAATTCATAACCTCTTTAACTCATCCAATTCCCTTGCTGCAGCTAGAGTTAGGAAGCAAGACGCACTAGGGCTCTGGGAATTGGTAACCTACTGCCCTAATTTCAGCTGATCCACAGCTAAAACAAAGGAAATTAATTTGAGTTACTATAGCTTGCTACAGAGGAAGAGTATTTTTAATTGTATTGATGGTATTTATAGATATAAGATTTCCCCTTCCTACTTAAAGCAAGGCTTCTCCAACTCACCCAAAAGTAGGAGGAGCTGAGAGTTAAAGGACTTACCTGACCAAGTTCTCAAATTCAGCTTGCAATGCTTGTTAAAACATAGATTTCTGGCTCCCTCCCTGAAAGAATCTTGTTTATTGGGTCTGTCAGGGTGGTGTGAGTGAGTTTTCAGAAAACGTACAGAGAAAATTCCAAAGTTTGCTGTTACTCCTGATTCAGTGACCACATGTTGGGAATCTTGGAGCCTAAAGCATGTATACTTGCAGAGGCATGCTAGAGCTAAAATTTCTGTGGTTATAGGTTAATGATTATAGGATTCTGGAAGGACTCTTTAAATAACAACAACAGCAAAACAAAACAAAACAAATATCAACTGGGCTTTGACTTGGGAATTTGGCCAAGAATTCTCTTAGTGAATTGCCTCCCTGAGTTTCTCAGCGTAGCAGCCATGACCCAGGTATCATTACTTTACTCCTCTTTGTGGTGATTGTCTGCTCGTTTCTTGGCTGGGACCAAGTTATTTGGCAGTTATCTGACAGTTATTTGGCAAAGCACTGATAGGTGCAAGAGGGGAGTGTCTGATTTAATTGTTTTTCCCTTTCCTCTCTGCACTGGACTCCAGCATTTATTTGTATGGTAAGAACAGGCAGTGTCTTTTCTTCTGAAGTTCAATTTTCCCAGTTGTTAAAACAGAGATAACATCTCACATATTTTGGGGATCAAATAAAACAGTACAAGGTGATGCCTCCATGCATACTCTATATTACCTTTTGTTCCCTGCTTCCTTTCTTCCCCATTTTTTTCTTTATTCTGTTCCTACATTTTTTTCCCTTTTCTCTGGGCACCATCTCACTGAAAAGAAGATCATCTCTCCCCATTGCCCATTTCTACAAAATGTGTCCATGGGGCCTACATTTTATCTATAACTTGCCTTCCTACTCTGAATCATCATTATTTATCCTTTAAAACAATAAGAATCTGATCATTTATATAACCCCCAGATCTCACTCTGTTCCAATGCACATCATTAAAATGAGCTTATGAAGCAAGATACGACACTTTCTGAAATGTAATTTTATGTAATATTTTTGAGCATACATTTCAAATATCTATTCTGTGCTCTGGCTTTCCCTTATATTTGTCATGATTATGGTATAAAAACATGAAAACACAAAATATATTTCATGAGTTTTGTAAAAGGATTGAGTATTTTCAAAACTGAAAAATCTGACTGCTTGTGTGGTTAGATTGTGTATTAAAATGTGAATAATAAAGACTTAAATCTGGCATCAGGAATGAGATTGCCTGTCTTATTTCTCTATTCTAGGTTAGGTCTTGTCTTACATGCAGACTGCCCATGAGCAGGTGTGTCTGACACCCTGCATTAAGATTAGGAACTAATGAGTCTGATTCTCTTTGGAGTTGCCATAGTTCTGGTCAATATATCACTGTCTGCAAAGTGGAGCTGTTCTGTTGTTCTTGAACTTTAGAGGGCAGTAGAGGAGTTGTCTGAATATATCCTGTCGGGACCAGGAAAAAAAATTTTTTTTGAGAAGTTACTTCTTAAAAGCTTTCTCATTGCAAACAAAGTAAAACATTCTGTTTTGAAAGGTATATGCAACTGCTTTTTTGTTTCAGTAAAGTGATTACCTCTTAGTATGTAGCATATACAAAGGGTATTTTCATGTGTGTGTTGGGGGGGGTCTATCTTGCTTTGATTAATTTATTAAGAAACCCCAAAAACTTTTTTCTTAAAAAGAACCATTGACTATGATGAAATAATATATATTTTATTCTATTTGCATGTATTTTACCATATACATTTAGAAGCACAAAGTAGTTTTCAAAATCATGGCTATGTTTGACCTGTTAATAGATGATGTTGAGTAACGTGACACAAAAGAGCTTGTATAAACATACAAATTTCAAAGGCAATGAGAGACTGGTTTGATTTAAAAATTTAAATACACACAAACAGAAAGGGGGAGCAGAGCTTACTTTCCTAAGTAGTTAGAGTTCATTGAACTTAATAGGTTCTGTCAGCCAGCAAGACCCACACCACCTGAATTTAGCCATCAAACAGCTTATAGATAAACTTTATAAATACATATAATATAAAATATATAAATAATTTCATTCATAAAGCAATTTTCCAAGATCTGAGAAACACTCAAGTTGGAGTAACCCTTGTTCTTTGGGTGACCCACATCCTCAGACCCACAGCTGCCACTAGGATTCCATCCCCGTGAATGTTGACATCTGCAGATGGGAAGAGCACACCTTCTCTCTAAATTATCGTGGGTCTACAGTGTATGCACACAAGCGTGCATGGCATATTATGCACAATCAAACAGAACCTTCTCAGCTTTCTCTTGAGCTGAAATCTTCCCTTTGGGGGTTGGATGCTGCATTGGTGATAGAGGGTGTTACATGAAGTTGGTACTCTTGTCATGGAGATTCGGAGTTTACAATAGACACTCCCTTGCCCAAGTTCTTTTCCACTGTTCCACAAGAGCGTGAGCATAGTTCTTTCTCAAATACTTAGCCTCTCTTCTTGTCTGACAGTTTTTTGCCTTTCCTATGCATTTTAATTAGTTTTTGTAAGTGATCATTTCCGTTCTTCCTACTCTTCTGGCTCTACTCTCTCTGTTAAGCCTACATTTGGGAATACGTCTTTTCTGTCCCCTGAGAACCTGGTCTATATGAAATCAGGCATCTGATTGTGAGTCCCTGTAATTTCTCCAGTAGCTATATTGGATGGTTTGAACTGTCTCATTCGTAACTCTCCTTGGAAATCTTCCATGCGTGTTCCATTAATACCAACTTTCTGTGTTGCTGGAGCTTTCAGGTTCTGCCAACACTATCCCAGGTTCTCTGTCCATAGGGTTATGACATCAGGAGGTTCCCTGAAGCTCTGTGGCTTTTCTTTGTTAATAGGTCCACAGCTTCAGTGATCCTGAGCCACCTGGCTTTAGACTTTCATCTGACCAGTGCAGTCTATCCATGTAACACAACAAAGTGGGAGAGGGCCCCAGAAATTCCAGAGATGAGTCAGGAGGACCTTCACTTTTTCAGAAAATGCCATGCTCCCTTACTCAAAAGTCACAGTCAATATGACAACAGGATTGTAGGGATTTCAAAATCCCATTTTCACAGTTTTCATCATATATCCCCCTTGGGCATGTCTCCTGTGAATTCTCTAAAGTGCTCTGAGAAGCTGTTTCTGAAATATCTGTCTTTGGTTGTTTCTATCCCTTTATCATTTTGAGGAGGGGGATGACCTTAGTTTAGAGCCCATTTCTGTAACTCTGGTGACCCCACCATCATTGAGAAGGGAGGACAGTTCCCAAGGGAAGCTGCACATACTGAGATCATGTAAAGCCCCTACAGAGAATCCAAATCCAGAAAATATTTAAAGTTGAAAAGGCAATTTATTCAAGTGTTTACCACCTTTTTTCACTTAGCCTTCTTAGTTAAACCAAAATGCCTTGCCATACCTATCATGTGCCATAGAAGACATTAATCCTCCTGGGGAATTCATGGAAAGAAATTCAAATAAAAATAGTCTCAAATCCAGAATGAGAGTATCAGTTTCTTTTTTTTATCTTTTGCTCATCTCAGTTTTTGCTATGCTATATTTCAGAAAAGATTTCTAATTCTTCTACAAAGCCTTACAGTCAGGGAAAGGGAATTTGTTTAAAGTGTAGGGGGTAAATGAGATGATGGCATCTGATTTGTTCATTTCTTGGAGGACTACATGAATTTGCTCAACCTGTACTGCTCAGTGACCCAGATGGGTCACTTTATGGCTTTAGTGTGGGGAACATACTTTATGGAAAAGATCCAGGCAAGTATAAACAATCTTCTTTTTCTTATCCTCCTCCTCCTCTTCATTCTGGGGAACAAACAAGTTCATCCTAATGAGGTTAATGATCAATTTGCTGTCTGGCCTAGAAGAAGGGACCATCTGGGTCAGTGTTGAGTCATGGTCCTTCCCTGAAGTCTGAATACAGGTCAGATGTAGCCACTGCCTATTATGAACGTTGTGAATGAGACCTGGGAGTTTAGCTTGTACTGTCCAGACTTTTGCAGGTTGAGTCCTAGGACTCAGGCGACTGAGATTCCAGGAACCTGAACAAATAGGAAAACGGGGAAGCAGTGGAACAAGGCAGAAGTTTGATCTGGTTTCAGGAACAGGACCTGCAAGGGCAGTGGGTACAATATAAAGACCATGATGAGCCTGAGTGCTGCAGGGGCAGGGTGTTAACGTCTGGCAGCAGTGTGGGACCAAGTGTCAGCTCATTCACGCAGGTGTCAGCTGACAGAAAACCAGGAAGACGGAGCACTGCCCCTTATCCAGCTTTGTCGCTAAAACAGTGTCAGTTGCTTGTAGGGCTACATGGGATGGGCGGTCAGTAGTTTGGGTTTAAGAATGAACTCCTAGTTGAGAATTGAAAGCCAGACAAGAGAGTGAAAAACTAGCAATTGTTATTTGTATGTTGGACACTACCATTTGTTGAGAGTGCTTAGTATGTTCCAAGTACTGTAATAATGACGTCATTGTATTTTAGTGTTCCTTACAGTTCTGTGAAATAGTTGTTTTCATACTGGATCTCCACATTAGAAGGTCGAGGAACAGGGAAGTTAGGCAAATTGCTTGATGTCATGTATCTAGGAAGTCTCATTTAGCTTTTATACTTCTATGTGTCTCTATCCAGAGATCTTTCTGATTTAATATAGAAAGTGAGCCAACATATTGGGGAGGAGTAGGAAGGTTGTACCAGGGTCTCCAGGGATAACAGACATTAATTACCCTGGACAATTAATGAGTGTTAAGTAAACACCAATTTAATCTCTATTAATTCATATGATAGAATATTAGATTAAAATATTTTTCCCAGATATATACAATTGACTGAGGAAGCATCAAGGGTATGCAGGGAATCCCGTGGGCTAAAAGCAGACATCAGTTGAGTTTTAATGTGGAAGGGAGAAACACTTGTGCATTCTGGTCATGCTAGGTGGTTACTCTGAGTTGCCTTCCATGAGATTGGTCCTCAGATTTTTATTTTCCATCATAACAAAATCAAGTTTAGAATTTACTATGAGTTCTCTGGGATCCTAGGTCATAGTATGTCTTTAGTTCATCCCTAGTGAATGACTAATTAAATGACCATGTAAATTTGTCAAAGTAACCAAAACAGGGTCATTTTAAACTATAGACACTGTGGTGGCTCTGTGACAGCAAGAGAGGAGATCTGGAAATTCCCTCTGTGCCATTAACCTGCCAAACACAATTCTGCTGAAATGACTCTTCACAGGGCTCTTAGGTGAAGGAAGTTGGTGATTTTATATTTTATCATCTCTTGAGCGGCAGGTATCCATAAGAGTCATTTCCCCCCCCTGGTAGTACATGGATATTGTTCACACTTCTTTTTCAAGAAGTAGAAAAAAATACACTAAATATGTTTTTAAATGTGTGTATTAAAATTCAAAATAAATTCTTAACAACTAATCAGGAGGTCAAGAAAAATATGACTTGAATAACATTATAGACTAATAAAGCAAATCTATCTCTACAGAATACTCCACCCCAAAGAAAAGAATACAGATTACTAAGTGAACTTGGAAAATTCAGTGTATTAGGACATAATAAATGCCAGGATACATTTAAAAGAAATGAAAATTGGTGTCCCCTGGTTGAGTAGTGATTGAGCTCGGTCCACATACATCCCAGGGTTTCAGGTTCACGTCCCAGGACTGGGGGAGTGACCAAGAAGATAAACAACTAAATTAGATAATAAAGTGCTTCTTCTGTCCCTCTATTCTTTCCTGCATGTCTACTCATTTTCATTCCCTGCCTGCACCTTTACTTACAGAAAAAAAAAAAAAATAAAGTCATACAAGGTATAATGGAATAAAATTAGAAATCACTAATAGAAAGGCATTTCGACATTTACAAATATATGTAAATTAATTAACACATTGCTAAATCACTTGGCAAACAAAAATAACAATTGAAATTAGAAAACACTTTGAGAAAAATGAAAATGAAGACACAGATGCAAACTATTGGGATGCAGCTAAAGCATGCTTAGAGAAAAATAAAACTCTATAAATGGCTATTATAAAAAGAAAAGTTTCAAATCAACAACATAACCTGCCAACTTGAAAAAAATATGTATATATATAAATATATGTTCATAGATAAAAATAGATAGATAGATAGATAGGAAAGCAAATTAAACCCAAAGAAAGAAATATTCACCTGACTTGAAATGGGGGAAGACTGAAAGAGGAGACTTAAGAGTGGGAATATTATAAAATTAATTTTGATCCTGATAAATTTAAATACCTGATAGACATTCTTCTGGGGATGCCAAGTAAGCAATTGAACATGTGATCTGTAGGGTAAGGGTGAGGTCCCAGGTAGAGATATGACTGGGGAGTTGTCATTTTGCATGGTATTTACAACCATGAGTCTGGATAAGACAGTAAGAATGTGAGTGTATACTAAATAGAGAAGCCCAAAGTCTAGTCCTGGAGGTGCTGCCTCATTAAGAGCTAATAGGGGTGAGAGAAGGAAAAAGTTAGACAGAAGAGCAGAGGAGGAAGTATGAAAATTTATGTAATTTATGCAAAAAAACAAGAGAGCCTGTTTCTAGGAGAAAGAAATTTCCAATCATATCAAATAGTGCTGATGGTCAGATGTGTTTGAGACTGAGAAGGAGCCATGGGATTTAGCAAAGTAGATAGCACTGTGATTTTAGCAAGAGAAGTTGTGGTGAATATGGAAGGTAAAGTTTGTATGGTCAAGAGGGCCTTGGAGTAAAGAATGAAAGAGGCATGTCACAGAAATTCTGTAGGAGTTTAGAGTAGCAGCTGGAGGGGGAACTGGAATAAGTGAGATTTTGATGATGTTGATGATGGTAGTGGGGGTGGTGATCATAATTAAAATAACAGCATGTTCATATGTTGATGCAAAAAGTTATGATGTAGGGGGAAGACAAATAATGTCTTTGAGCAGGTGAGAGAAGGGGTTTTACACACAGTCTTCCCATGGCCTTACCTTGGTATTACATAGGAGTAGGTTCAGATAAAAGGGAGATATAGGCACAGAAATGAAGGTAAATGAGTGCCTCCTGTGTAGAATCTAGAGGTATTTGTTTTCTGATTGCATCTATTTTCTCAGGATGTTCTAAGCTAAGAATGAAGAGGGAACAAATATAAGGAATCTGAGGTGAGAGAGGACATGAACGAGTTGTTTAGGACAGTCAGGTAGGGATGGTCTACAGTAATGGGGTCTAGTGACCAGGCAGTTCTCATAGGTTCATGATCATGAGCTTAATGTCATCCCTGGCAGCATGGCTGTAAGACTTTTCAAGTAGCTGAAACTCTAGAACTTACTGTTCTAGATCATCCATGAAAGGTTTTAGGAGGAACGTAGATATTGTCAAATATACATTGTAAGAGTATCACATTGGCATCGGCACATAGGATAGATTCATAGAGAATTAGATGAAGGGTAAGGACTTAGGTGATCAGTTACTGAAAAAGATTGATGGCCATGAATATGGATACTTTTATTTTTATGTGTGAGTATGTTTGGTTGAGAGAATGCCATGTTGGAGATATTTGCTTTTTCTAGAATGAAAGAGTCTATCCCCAGCTGTCCTCAATATCATATAATTTTGGCATTTGTTTCTGTATCATGTTGTTCTGAGACTACCATATGCCAATTCCACATACCTCAGCATCTCCCATCTGTCTTTACTCTCTAGAAGAGGCAGGTCTGCAGTAAAGAGGGGTGTGGTAAAGTGGAGTGATTTCTGTTTGCCTGCATGAACTAGCCTCATAATGCTTCTTTTCTAGTCCTGTCACTCCTCAGTACCAGAAACATTTTCGTATTAAGATGAGGCTGTTTCTGATAGTTTTATGATATTCTGTGTGTGTGTGTGTGTGTGTGTGTGTGTGTGTGTGTGTGTGTGTGTGTGTGTTGGGGAGGGGGTAGGAATCTTGGAAGATGAGAAATGGAGATAGTCAATGATGGCAAAGAATTATTTGAAAAAACTGCTCACTGAGAATGAGGAACAGATTTGATTTTTTGTCTTATTTTGGAAAAATTCTAAAAACCATAGCCAACATGCTAAAAGGCATTAAACCTGGCAGAAAGGTAAAGAAAAAGGCCAGCAAACCTGCCAACTAAGAATTAAAAGAGATCATAGAATGCAGCCCAGACCTCTGCCAGAGTGCTAGGGGCTGTCCAGGAGAAGCAGCAGCAGATAACAAATGATCATAAGTAGACACCTGATTAATTCAGTGGGAAATGAAGATAGAAGCAAAGGAAGAAACTTGATTCTACTAAATGAAAGGTTTCTTTCATAAAGCAGACTTAGAAAAATGGAAAGAGAGAGAGAATGGGAATGTTAGCTACAGTAGAGATGGTGATATTTCATACAACTGATGGGGCTGTGTGTAAAGGCCACAAAAGATCAATAGATTCAGAGTTCAACTTATTTGAAATGTTTCATCCAAAGAGAAGATGTGGGAAAAGCTCAGGATAACTGATGGCTCCTGGTTGGGTTAGGAGTTTCATATGAGTAGATAGACCTTGGAATTCTTAAATTACACATCTTGGGATCTTTCGGAATCTGCAAATTCATGAATAGCATCATAATGTACAATTCCATTTGTGACTGCTCCAGCTATGTGAGTATGATGAGGGCTACCCAGAAATAATAAAAATAAACAGCAAATCTACACAGAGCTTTAGAGGTTGGCTCAGGTTGACTAACCCTGCAAATAAGCTGACTGAGCTTACCTGCTTCTCTTGGAAATAAATTCAAATATATACTAAGACTGACTCCTAAATGAAAACAGTGAATATAAATTTTCTGTAGGCCAAGAGTCTACTGAGCTCCCTTCCTTAAGTTTGAATTTGTGAAACAACAAAACATCATCATAAAAATTAAAAAATAACAATCTTTCCTTTAGCAAAATTAACAAACTCTGTAATAGAAAAAAATCATTTTATATACTCCTTAGCTGCTGAATATTAACAAAATTGTAAATGAATTTTAAATATTTATACATTTTTCATGTGTTTTAGAAATTGTGTAACAAATGCATCACATTTGTGATTTCACAGATATTATTAGCACAAGACTTAATAAAGAATGAGTTGGCTTAAAGAAATATAAAATGTAAAAAACCACACAGGTGCTAATAGATGCAGATGACAAAAATGTTGCATACTCGTACTCAGAAATAAAAACATAAATCAAAGGATAATCAAGAAAAGTTTTATCAACATGGAGAAATAATCTTGCTTAGATAATTTATAAATCCTAGTCTGACTACAAGGATGTAGTTTTGTGAACTGTAAAGAACAAAGACTTTGGGATCAGATGGAACTGAATTCAAAGGTTGATTCTGCCCAATTTTTTGCTGATTGTGTTTACAGAAACTATTTAATGTCCTTATGACTAAATTTCTTTATTTGAGGGCAATACCATAGAAAGTGCTTAGCAAAAGCTTTGTTCAGAGAAGGCATTGAAGACATTCTATCACCATCATTACAGATGTGCAAACAAGGTCAGTTTTATTCTCTCTGTCTTAACAACAGATAATGAGGCATTCGAAATTCTTTAGGGGAGTGGTGTGATGAAAAGAGAATAGGATGTAAAATCAGAATGCTTGGGTTTGTTCTACAGCATCAAAAATGTGCACTTATCTAATGTGCAAGTTAACTAATACATTTATTCTCTTTGAGTCAACTATGAAAAATTCTGACTATAGTGATATGTAAGTATATACAAGATGATGTCTGTAAAACTACCACATATGTATTACCATAAAGCAGGGAGAATAGAGAATACAAGAAAGGGAGGATGGGAGGAAAAGAAAGAAAAGTTATTATAGAAAGATAGTTGACTTAGAGATAAAACAGTCTTGATTCAAGCTCTAGTCTTTGAAACTGAAGGAAGCTTTAATTTACTTATGTGTAAAGTGGATGCAATTAAACTTACATCAAAGGATTTATTTAATATCCATCCATCCATCTTCATCATCACCGTCATCATCATCATCATCATCTATATATCTACATATCTCTCCATCTATCAATTGCATAGAATTGCTCAGTGAATGTCAGTCATACTTTATTTTACATCATGACCAAGCTCTTTGTTGTGTTTTGTGAGGCTTAGCTGATTTTAATGTTTTGAAACCTGTGATGCATTTAGAAAAGCAAAGCAAAGCAAAGGAAAGGTGATTTTACAATGTAATAAGAGACACTTTCTGAAAGATTGTAATAAAAATACTTTGTAGTTATTGTCAGGATCCTGTTTTCTATAGATTGGTCTCTATTTCAGTCACAACATTGAACCCACATAGCTGTTGGGGAATAGACCCAATATGGTCCTTGATTTGGGCTAACTAGGTCAGAAGTAGACACACCTTCCCCAAGTCAATCCCATTTGGAGAAAGACAAACATTAAAAGTAATCGAATTGGGCTTAAATTGATAGGTAGGAAACCCACTGCAAGGACATCACTAAGGTGATGAACTATCCCTCTTTTCCTGGGACTGAGGGATTTTACCAGAACTTGGAACTCTCAGTGCTAAGACAGGAGAGCTTAGGTAAACTCAGGTTCTTATTTACCACAAGGTGGCCTGATTAACAACTTACTCAAAGATGGATTGTTCAAATGTCCCTTGAGTTCCTCTTCCTGTGTCTTTCAATAAACTTCATTTTTAAGCCTGGGCTACTTAGAATTAAAAGAAAAGAATCTTTTAAAAACATCATACTCTATGCAGAAAATACACTGAAGAAATAGGAAAGAAGATAACATCAATATAAAATATAAACTTTTAACTCAAGTTGTCAACTTTGAATGAAATTCTTATTGTCTCTTACATACGTGCTGGGTAACCACTGTTGAGCTCGCAAAAAGGGATGCCTTTTCTAATGCTCCTTAATCTTAGGTGAATTATGTTAGTAAATTGAGAAGGATTATCTACTTACTCTGTTTGAAAAATTGACTCATTACCTCTGCTATAGAATGGGATGAGAGTGTCTTAGAATTTTACCCTGAAGCCTTGATGATGAATCAGGAATTCGATCAGGTTCTGTCTCCAGTGAATTGCGCTGTCAGATAATGTTAATAGAACCCACTGAAGCTGCTCTCATGGCTGTCTCGACTTTAGTGTGCCTTAAAAATCTCTTTGAGAGCCAATTAAACATCTAGTCTCCTGAATTTTCTCCCAGGACCCTGAGGCAGGGACCCTCTCCTGCAGTTGAAAAAACCTTTAAGTCTCTTCCTCTTCAAAGTGGGATCTGTTCCAGTCGCATAGATGCCACCCAGGAGCTCCAGAGAACAAGAAAATCTCAGACCCCACCCTACTTCTAAATCAGAATGTTCTTTGGATCATAATGTTTGAGGTGAGCTGCCTGGGGAGATTCTGAAGCAGTGGTATATGGACCACAGGCTGAGAAAATATATTCTAGTATCTTGTGTGCCAATAATTACAGTGACAACAGTAGTTAATATTTTGAGGTTTTTTTATGTCCCCCGCTTTAGTCTAATATTTTAATGTTTCTTAACTCAGTTAATCCTTATAAACAACTCTTAGAGGTCATTGTTGTCAGATGAGGACATGGAGGTCCAAGAGGAGGGTCCCAAGTTCATCTGTGCATTAGTGACAGAACCTTTCTTTAAAGACAGGTGGTTTGCCTTTAGCTTGGAATCTTAACCATCAGAGGTCAGATTTTCCCTGGCCAATGGAAGAGTGGCCAGCTGAAAGAAGATGGGACTCAAGTTCAATCAGCAATGTAAGGAAGCTATTCCGTGTGACCAGAGAAGCAGAAGCTTTGTTTTCGGTATTGCTCTTCATCAATGACTGTTATGGCAGAGCCTCCAGGTGGCGAGAAGACTGACAGCCGGGCACTCAAAGGTAGAGAAAAAGGCGCTTTATTGCAAGCACCGGTGCTGGTCCAGGAGTATTGTTACTAAACCTGAGCAACAGGGGGCCTAGGGGAGCTCCTTTTATACTGTGAAGTAATGATTCATCTCCTTGGTTACTTGTGGTTTCTACTGGCAACTCATCAGTTATGTACAGCTGCAGCCTAGAAGGCTATGTCCATTTGTCCTTGGTCACAGTAATTGAACATAGCTGTAGTCTCCACAGAACAGAACATAGCAACAACCTCCACAGCACTGTGGAAAATTCCTGGCAGACTGACATTTGCACTGGGGTCAGGGAAAAGGTCTTTTACCACATGACAAATATGGTTCTGGGGATTCTGTGTGACTCAGCCCCTTCTCCTATGACCTGAGGGTAACATACTTCACCTCAGAATATTGTTGTAAGACTCTAAGCAAAAGGCCCAGAGCGGGATTGAATGTAGCAAGGGCTCAAGGTCATTTCAAGGTGAAAGAGCAAAGATTTTGGAGTTTGATACGATTCTGCTAACCATTTGGTTCTCTGCAAGGACAATACCAAATTGGATCAGTTTTATCTCCTCTAATGTCAATAAAAGTCCCATTGCTTTTATCACTGTTAGGTGAATGTAATGAGCTGATGTTTTATTAGGCATCAAGTAACCTACAGGATTTGGTGAATTATTTTTACTTATATTTCTCTATTATTTTTAATCCCAAATTTTAAGCCATTTTTCTCTCCCAGATAATTATGAATTCTCCACACTGGAAAGAGTCTTAGACATTGTCAATTTTCTGTCTCACACTGAAGCCTGCACATTGCGGATCTCATGCATCACTGAGAGAATCTCTGCCTCCTAAACTGGAAACCCTCTTTGAGTTACTTGTTCTAAAATGACTGCCACAAGGCAGATGAAAATAATTTATTTTTGCTGAAAGTTTCCTAAACTTTGGGCAGCCCCAAAAGTCTCATCTAGGAAAATTATTTGTCCTCCGAATAACACACATTTAATTAGTAGTCATTAAAATAAGAATGGAAGTATATATTTCATTAAAAATACAATCTCTCTTCAGACTGGGATCTTTCATGGTATTAGCTATTTTAAAAGTCTTTGCAAAAAAACGGCTTTTTTTCATAGATAACAGATTTGGCTTTCTTCCCATGCTCTGACTCCTCCAAAGAAATATAATTCCACATGCAGGACAAATAATAGTCCGAATAATGACAATGATGTTGGTAATTATAGCAGATGTCCTCATGATAATAGTTATAACAATGGTAACTAATATTTATCAAGCACTTATTTTGCTGTATTTAGGTGCTGTATTTGGCACCTTCCGCAGACAGGTACTTGTCAAAACCACCATGTGAAGGAAGTGTTATCATTACCTCCCTTCAGGATAAGTCACCCAAGACCACATATTAGGTAAATGTGGAAACCAGGATAGGATTGCAAATATGTTAATGACAGAATTAAAACAGTCAACTAGGAAACAGTGCCAACTCAGCTCAGAAAAACTCCTCCTCTTCTAGAAATTTCTACCCTTTCATTTCCATGATCCATCTCTCTTCATACCGTCTCACTACATTCTCCCTTTTCACATAGACTGGATCTTGAATGCACAGTTGCTTAGCTACAGACCAAGGAATTTAAAATATAGACTAATCCATGAAGTGTCATCATTTGGTAGAATTCTACTTTTCCATTTTCCTGTAAAATTGTTAAAATTTGAAATTATTTGACTTATTTCTAACATGAAAAATTAATATAAATTATCTTAATGCCTAAGCCCCCAGTGGTTTAAATAAGTTTTTAGTTAGGTAAATTCTTGTCAGCTTCTGAAAGATAAGAAAAAGGGGAAAAAAAATTTTTTTTAATTTAATTCTCAACACATTCAATTCTTGTCTCAGCTTAGTATCTGTAAGAGGTAATTATCTTTTCTCTCTCAATGTTTTAGAATCCCCAGCCATCTTGAATGTTCAGATGCCCTAAGAATTGTCTCTTACATTTTCTTTTCTTTTCATCTTTACTTGACTTATTGAAAATAGACTTGACACACTATTTGGTACATTACTACCAGCAAAGATGTTTTGACAACATTCTTTCACATGTCTTTTTTGTGAAAATTACTGGGACCACCTTAAGATCAGTTGATGACTGTTACCAGACCACTGATATACTTATTAGATAATGCTCAGGACTGTGCAATGCAAATTCATTTAAAAATCTTTCATTTGTCACTGTGGAGAAATTTTTGAGTTATCTTCCTTGCAGTAACCTTTAATTTTCGAATTGCAGGCCACAATTTAAAGAACATTCACATGCTTTTCATTCTTCAATTCTACAAAAAAGGAGAACTCATTTCTTCTATTCTATAAATAAGAAAAAGCAGGAACCAAGAGGTTAGGCCACAGATTTCTTTGGTGGAATCAGAATTCAAACCCATTATTCTTTCGTTGATCTCTTTCAGAACAATATCGCAGTGGATTCATCTGCATTCAATTATTTTCTGGAATTCTCTACTACCATGGTTGTTTGAGTCTGATATCATATTTTACAAATGGCATAAACCATTCTTTTTACCACTGACATTTCAGCTTATGTTGCTGCTATATCAGCCACAAGATGCCAGATGGGAAAGCAATCTTGTTACTCATTACTCAGGTAGAGCAATAACTATGGAAGGCAAACCAGCTTCCGATTACCAAGAACCACTTGCTGTTATCAGAGGTCTGTGAGAATTCTCCCATTACCTGTGATTAGGACATTGAATTTTCATTATCCAAAATAATAATAATATTATTACTTTCAATGTATGAGACACCCATCTTATGTCATTTACATTCACCATTATGTAATTTTTCTTCTGTTTAATACTCCCTATTTGTCCTCATAATTTTATGTACAATATTTAAAGTTTAATGCTGTGTGAATTCTCATTATTGCAAGTCCCATTATTTCCTAATCCTGCATAACAACAAATAATGAGTGATACATGGTAGAATTTCAAAATATCTACAAGAAAAACTGTATTTGTAGAGCAGGTAAAATTTTCAAAGTTTTCTCACATTGTTCTTTGGAAAATATTGATTGATGGACTGATCGATTGAAGTTAACATTAGTTTACAACACTATATACATTTAAAGAGTACCATTTCTTACCTCCACACATGTATATACCGCATCTACCACCAAACCCTAGTTTTCATCCATCACATTCAGTTGGCTCCTTCTACCCATTTCACCATCCCTACTGCTTTGTCCTCTGAAAAACCACCATTCTATTGTCAGGATCTAAGGATTTGTTTTTGTTTTGTTTGCTTCTTTCAATTATACATCTGAGTGAAATCAGTATTTGTCTTTCTCCAGATTTATTTTACTTCACATAATCCATTCAAGGTCCATCCATGTTACAAAGAGCAAGTTTTAATCTTTTTATTGCTTAGTAGTATTTAATTATGTGTGTATGTATGTATTGCATGTATGTGTATGTATATATATGTATTTCATGTATATATATGATTGAGTTTCCTTTTATGTACATATACATACATTAGAATATATGTCATATTTATATATCACATGTGTGATATCTATATATCTATATTTCTTTATCCAATCATCCATTGATGAGTACTTAGGTTGTTCTATATCTTTACTATTTTGAACAGTCTTGCAGTGAACATAGGGATGCATTCATCTTTTCAAGTTACTGCTTTCATATTATTTGGATAGCAGATATCTAGAACAGAATCACTGGATCATGTGATGGTTGTACTTTTAATTTTTTGAGGAACCTCCATGCTGTTTTCATAGTAGCTGCACCATTTACATTCCCTACAACAATGCACAAAGGTTCCTTTATTGCCGCATCCTCACCAATATGTTTATCTTATATGTTTGCTAAATGTCATTCTCACAAGTGTGATATATTTCATTGTGGGTTTTATTTCATTTCCCTAGTTATAATGAACATGTTTTATCATGTGCCTGTTACTATTTGCATGTCTTCTTTTGAGAAGTGTCTGATCAGATTGCCCGTTTTTTGATCAGGTTGCTTTTGTTGATGTTGTTGAGTTGTATGAGTTCTTTATATATTTTGAATATTAATCCCTGTTGAATATGTGAGTTGTGAGTATCTTTTCCTATCCAGTAGTTGTTTTTTTTTGTTTTGTGTTGGGGTTTTGTTATTTGTTTGTTTTTTTTACTTTTGTTTCTCTTGCTCTTAGGGTCAAATGCCCAAATACATCTCTAAGGCTAATGTCTATGGGTTTATTGCCTATGTTTCCCTCTATGTATTTATGTATTTTATAGTTGCTGTCATGTTTCTGTTTGATCATAATCCTCCTACTAGTAGCAAGGGGAATAATACCATTAAACTCATTTTATAAACAATAAAAGGAAGTACAAGAATAGGAAGTGACTTTTCAAATATGCTGAGATCTCAGGCATCAGACTAGGAAGACCAAGTGAAAACTGATATAGAGGAAATATCAAGAATTTTTCAGTGATCATGCTAACTTGTAAGAGCTTATTGGGGCTTGAGATTGATCCTGAGATGTCCAGAAAATGGAGATGAAGTTGGAGTTGTTAGACTGATTCTAAAACTGAGTCTCAATTAAATTATCAAGAGAATAGGTAAAGATAAAAAAAAGTGAGATATGAACTAAACTCTGAGGAACTCCAGTGTTCAGAGAAGGAAAGAGAGCCAACAAGATGAAAAAGAAAAGCTATTTGTAAGAATGAAAGAAATAAGGAAATTACATCCCGGAAGAAAAAGACAAAAGATTTATAAGCAATACTGGTCAAATACTCTGCATATGCCAAGTAAGATAAAAATTAGAAATGATATTATTTAGCAAGGTAGCTATCATTACTGACATTGATAAAAGAAGTTTCAGACCAATAAATTCAAAACAAAATGGGAGAAGAGGACTTGGACCCAGTAATATAAACAGCTTCATGTGGAATCAAAAGGAAGACTATGGGTAATCACTGTTAAAGCATAATTGACTTTTATGTTTCCAGTGAATAAAATCAATCATATTAATGGTGACTTATGAACTACACACGTTAGGAAATGAGAATCATGAAGAGACTCATTCTTTTTCCTTCAGTGGGGATGGGGAGGAGGGCTCTCTACAAGCCCTTGAGAGGAGAGCTCCATTATATTCTCTAACACTGTTTGTTAGTTGTAATCTCTCATTGACCATACCTGGAGTTGAAGACAATATTACTGGAAGCAATTTCCTGATCTTAGCAATAATGCAAAAACAAACAAAAACCTACTGATGTTTAACAATGAAAAACAAAAAAGCAATATAATACGAAAAAAAATGAAACTGAATCATAAATTGATCAGCAATAGGAAATTGTTCTTGAGTATCTTACCTCTCTTTCAGTTGATCATACCTGCAAGCACTTCTTAAATGAAGGAAAGTTTTTGGTAGATTAATGTTCAATAAATATGAGATCTCTCTCCAGAACCTCTGAATCTATCTTGCCATTATCCCTCAGATTGTCTGCTTCTAATATATCAGCTAAAGTATATGAAATTAACAGGAATGTGCAGTGGGTTCGGAAGTAATCTTAGAGGTATGAATGGTATTAACAGAAAAGCATAGTAGAAGAAATATCTGTTAGTAGCCTTTGCCCTTGTTCATATCATTTGTTCAAGTTCTATACTCTGTTAAGTGCATCCTTCTTCTAATCAATTACACTGACGTATGAAAACTTCCATGAATTGGATGGGCTATAGTGAGTGGACAGTGGAAAAGGGAAATTGAGAAAGGCATTGTAAACAAGGACAGCTGGAAGGCCCTGAAGCACTGAGAATAATTTAAATTTGATACAGAAAGTGACAAGCAGCCCAGGAGGTTTAAGAAAGGGAAGAATGTGGTCAAAACGATGTGAAAGGAAGATGAGTTTGACAGGCTTTTGGTACTGATTGGGCATAGTGTTTGAGGTCTTGGGGAAAATAATTCATATCTGATCATTTCTTTTGTATTATTTCAATGTTCTATAAATTGCTATTTGCTATACATTCTAGGAATGAGGCTCTCTGTTTTGATTTGTTTTGCTTCATTTCAGGAGACCATCCAATTGAGTTATGCGACTGACACTAAATAGCTCAAACCCTGTCATTTTATCTGGGTTAGCACAATTTTCACAATATAGAAATGATTCTGAGAGTTATTCAAGTTGAATAGAGATGTATGATCCCATCAAGTTAATTATTAGTTTAAAAAAAGGAAAGTGTAATATTGTTTAAATAGCAGACGTGTTAATACAGACTAATTATGATGACTGAAAATGAGCAGCTCCATCAGGCAGATGCTCAACTTTTTCTCCTACTCGTGGCAAAATGGAATGTCTTTTAATACACCGGAAAATTACTAGGCAGATTTGAAATAACAAAGCAATCAATGCAGGCTTTGTTTAAAATTCCTCTAGAGACTAGGACAAATAAAATGATTTGAATTGTCAGAGTTTTATAGCCATTCACTTAGAGAAACAATCTCCCAATTAGTTAACGATTGATGGTGTCTGATATTTCCTGAAATGGTCTCTGCATAAGGAGTATTGATCTGCTCTTCTCTTCAGTAGGTTGCCTGAGAGAAGGTTATTCTTATGATAGTGAATACATGTAAAAGCTGTACCTACAAGATACATATTTTACTGTTCCCAGTTTATGGTAGCATATTCCCTATATATGAACTTGTATTGCTTATTTTAATAACACTATTGCCACAGTATTATATTAGAAACTAGTGAATGTGGAAGCTTTATTTTCTTCCACTCTAGTTGTCATAGATAACATTCTAAACTTAATACTTTTATTTTCCTTTATAATTAACTTGGAGAATGAGTGAGTTCCCTGCATTTCAAACATGAGAAGTCTCAGCTTGGGTTCTGATTTTCTAGTGTCAGGCATGTTAGAGTTAGAAGTATTTATAATTTTTTTTTATAAAGTGAAATGGGTAGACAATGACATGAATAATAATGTATATCACTAAACCAAAGTAAAGTTGCCTTCACAGCTATGGGACAGTCATGATTTGGCACCTCCTGTAAATCTTTCACTCATGTTGGCAAGATGGCTCCTTCAATTCCATGATCCACACTCAAGGCAAGAAGAGAGAAGGGAAGTGTCAGCTCTGAGTGTGTCGGTTCCATTTACCACAAAGCATTAACTTTTTCTGGCAAACTTCTAGTGACTTCTGGAGAGGACAACATCACATGATCACCTCACCTACAAGGGAGTCTGGGAAGATGTATGGTTTTTAGTCTAGTGGAGGCAGCGAAACAAGAAAGGTTGGAAATGAGTATTGCATTGGTCAGCCAACCATATCGGTCTCAATCAGTGAATCATACAGAAGACTTTCCATATTTAAGGAAGGGAAGGTTTTCATTTATTTAGCTATAGTTAATAGTGTTTGAATTCCACTGGAAGTTGAGAAGGGATTTACTAATGCAGGCATTCAGGATTGATATTTAATGGGATGTACTGAGGCCTTGAACTTGTCACCTACACACCCATGAGACACAAGAGACAGCAGCCAGTTCAGACCCAGATGGGGTCTCCTTCCTACTGACTCCTGTCTTTATTTTATTTTATTACTTATAATTTTTGTGGACATATCTATCCCTGGAATTCTCCTGAAACCAGGGTTGTAAAAAGCAGTTTTCTCTAAGTTATAGTCTTGAATGCATATTTAAGAATGACAATTATTAAAATTATCATTGAATTCACTTTATTAGCATGTCTGTATTAGTCCATCTATCTCCCTTTCGTATGTCATTTATAGTTGGGGATTATCTCTTTTTTTCCATATAACTTTCTAAGTCCCTTATGATAACCCCTTTCTGATTTTTCATTGTCAGCAGTTAGGAACTTAATTGTGCACATACCAATTCACTTATATATACAAGAATTATCCCCCAAAAGAATGTATTTGAGTCATATAATGCCACAGTGAAAGAACATTATCATAGTTGTGTTATTCTAAATGTTTTATAGACATGAAAAAAGTATTTTTAGAAAGATCACATACCTTTACACAAGTTTGAAAATGTATAGAAGAGAAGCATTCTCTCATTAATTCCAAACACAGACTATTCTATCATTTTAAGATGCAGGAAAATCTTGCAAGACAACTGAATTAACGAGTATGAACTAAAATAATAAAAATGTAAAAAGTAAATCAGTTGTCTCAGACTAATAACCAAACACACACACACACACACACACACACACACACACACACACACAGAAGGGGGGCCGGGGGAGAGACAGAGAGGAGAGAGAGGGACAGAGACACACACACACACACACACAGAGAGAGAGAGAGAGAGAGAGAGAGAGAGAGAGAGAGAGAGAGAGAGAGAGAGAGAGAGCTGGAAATCTATTTGTAAATTAAAAAGACATAAAAGCTTAAGTGCTTAAGTTCTGTTGACTTCCTGTTGACTAATTACTTTAGCCACAGCAGCTTTACTTAAAAGAAGATTAAATTAACAAAAGCTTTATCAACCCTTTTTGTTACAAAGGAGCTAGGGTTTCTTTACTATCTTGTTTAGCAACCCTATCACTGAGTAGTTAGTAAAGCCACTTCAGAAGGTCCACAGTACAGGATTTACATATTTCAATGGACCCTTTTGAAAATTGTTCTATAAACACATGGAAGGAAGTCAGTTGATGGGTGTTGAAGTTTTCAGAATGACTAAGCCCAAGGCAATAAATTTAAAATGGTGTTTGGGGAAATCCTAGCGGTTCAGCAGAACTGCAGGGGGAATTTACAAGGCCGTGGGAAACTGGGTGGAGCAGCTGCCTGTTTACTCCAAGGCTCCAGAATTCTTGCTTTTCTCCCTCTCTAGGGATTTTCCAGAACTCTTTTTGTTGCTCTTATATAATGCCACCTATGTAAAATATTTTACTTGAAGACAGTATGTCTTATTTTAAAATTTTCATTGTCGAATATAATTGTGCCAAGGAGATACATGTGTGGAAAAGAAAAGAAGGGAAGAGGAAAATAAAGAGGTCTCAGAAATGGTGTTTTGAGTAAGACATAATGAAACAGTCTATTATCCCAGGCTTTATTTGGCAATACCAGAAGGCAGCACTGAAAGAGAAAATTCAATTCAACCAGTAATGATTGAGCATTCCTGTTACCTAGCACTCTAGTATCATCAGAGGATGAGACTAAAGTAACTTATCAGAGTGAGATGGCTATACTAAGAAGAACACTGAACTTCAATGAGAAAATTTGGTGTCCTGACTCCACCTGAAGGATGGAAGGCTCAGTAGCTTCTTCTCTTAGAGCTTTGATTTGTCAGTTTGTAAAATCTTGCTCCAGCACTCTGTTAAACACCTGCTCTGTCTTGGGTACTGGACCAAGTACTGAGGATCCAAAGATTAACAAGACCTGCTGTCACATCCTGAGAGAACCATGGAAGAGGTGCTATCACCTGAATGGTAAACCCACTAAAATGTGTCAGGTAATTACTTGTTGTAAGCTGAGCAAAGGTCTTGGGTTTTATTGAAAGAACATGGAATCCTAACATTATATAAGTCTAAGGTGTTCAGCACTGTCAATCAACAACTGTACATAATACATTAAGTTTACCACTAACAGCCCAATTCTAGCCTTTACCATATCTGAGCAATGTTCTAAGTTACTTTATAAGAATTCTTTTTTAAATCTTTATGGCATTCCCAGTGGGTACCTTATATACTTATTTATTCTCATTCTATATTTAATCCTTGAAAATGAGTCATAGATTAAATAACTATCCCAAGTCACGTAGCTGGAAAATGCCGAGATGTTTCTGAGCTTAGTTTTCAGACTTCCAGAGCCTGGAAACAATTTTATTCGGTTGCCACCCCTGAATCCAGGAGATTATGCAAGAAGGAAATGTGTAGTGATTTGTGAGTTTTCTCAGAGTTTTCTGCAAGTGTTAGCTGTCCCTAAATCAAGGACAGATAAATCAAGTTAAATGAATCACAGTTGAAAATGTAAAAATGTAAGCAATATAGAGACTTGTTACGATGAACTACCTCAGTTGACTAGAATATGAGGAATACTTTATAAAGCAGTTCTGTGCCTTCAATTCAGAGTGCCTTATAGATTAAATATTATTAGGAAGACAGTAAGGGCCAGCTGTTTCCCAGACTCTGCTTTGTCTATTTCATCCTCAGCAAACAGAAAAGAGAATTGAAATGTAGATACATAGAATTTTCATGACATTAAGTACAATGCCCTAAGGAAGAACTTTGGTTGAACATTAGAAACTATACAGTGACCTCCCTTTGGTCTAGAGGCTGAAGGTTTTAAATGGAGAAATGTTCCATCTAAATGGTTTCACTTATGTTCTAGAAATAACCACCTGTCATTGTCAAGATACAATAATGAGATACTTAGGGAAAACTCTTTTCTGCTCTCTGCTTGAGGCTGGAATGGGATCTAAATATTGCAACTAAATCTGTTCTATTTAAATCTGTTTGAAGAAATTGCATTTGTAAATAAAAGCAGATGAAGAGTAACTTAAACATCAGTGGCAAAGCTAAAGCATAACCAGTGTTAACCACAGCATCTAGTAGAAGACAGCTCCAACAGCAAGTTTTCACCAAACCTCTGAGGTTCGGGACTGGCTTTACTCCAATGGGTGGGGGAGAAAAAAATCTTTGTCTGTATTTATGATTCTGGTTCTGCCTCTAGCATTGAAACACTGTGCCCTTTACCAAGTATATGAAAATAGACATTTTAGAAATTTGCTATCTACTGTGCCTCCTCAATTAACTTCTATTCATTCAGCCCACGAGAATCAGTGTTCAGTTCATTAAAAATAAGAGACCTCCTTTCCTATTCCCTTTGCTGTTATTGATATTGTTAATCATTTTAATTAGTGGCTTCCCATCATTCCAGTCAAGCCTATTTAGAATCAAACTCGATAAACAATGAAGAGGTGAAAACGGCAGTTCAAAACATGGATTAATCTCACTAGTACAAAGTGTAAGTAGCTGCATTTTAAATTGCTTCTTTTCACCTTTTGAAAATAGTGTTCTTTGGTCCCACTGACTATAATAGCATGGTTATTTATGTGTACTATAACCATACCTTTCAATGACCTTCACCCTCGGAGCCTCCTCATACAGGTAGTCACGGTCCTTGTACTCTCCATCATGCCCTGGTTTATATTTTTCTACATCACCTACAAAAACAGTTTAAATGCCTTTCCTCTTCCCCTTCTTTCACAACCCCCTCCCTTTCTCTGTCCTTGTATATGTCCAATCTCTGCTAGTAAGGAGTAATTTTGATTCTCAGTCATCACATAGAAGTTCAGTGCATATATTATCAGGAAACCCCAATATATCTGTTCTAGATACATGCTAAATTACAAGATAATGTTTAACTTCCTCAACAACTCTTTCAGGAAGTTATGTTCAGGTATGTTCAGACTTACCCTATTCTTTCACTGATGAACTGAATCAAGTCAGTCTTTCAGGAAAATCAAAGTCCAAACACTAAGACTTCAGCTTTACTCGTTCCTGGAATGTCTGCAATGCACATTACTTTTAATGAGAATTGCTTCACCTTATCACACCCATCTTCAACTGTCTGACCCTACTTACAGATGACATGGTCCACATGTCAAGAAATTGTGTCAGTATTCCTAAGTTTACACAGACAGTTTTTATTCCTTGGAAACTATTCAATGATAATATGTACTTCTCTCTTATGACGTAGAACTTCATGGTCTCTCCATTTTCCGTAGATGATATGGCAGGGCAAAAGTTGGGTTTGAATCCGAACTCTAGATTTATTGACTGGGATAGCTTATGTGGATTCCTGGCTTTTCCTGAGCAGAGAACCTATAATAAAAAGTGAATGATTTGAACCCAGAAACATGGCCATTATAAACTCTGAATTATTTTTCAGAATTAATTGAATGCATATTTTCCTTACTTAAAATAAGCCACATAATATTTCATAGATGTAGTATTAATTGTTATTTATCTTGCATCACAGGTAAAGAAATTAATGATTTTTCTGTATTAGAGAAAATAGATGCTAGATCTCAATGAAGCAAAATCTCAGGAGAATATGACAGCTGAAAGGAAAAGATCCAACCAATGTGACTCAAGATTAGTAAGGAAATTGAGTGTGCTGGAGCATTAATGTAATGATTATATATGAAGTATAATGCTCAACTGGATTGGAAAGTGCAAGATAACTAAGATAACGGTTACTAACGCTAAGAAGCATCTATCAGTAGGTCAACACTTGCCAGGGTAATGCTGAGAAACAACTCCAAAATGGGCTGCTTGCGAGAGTATTTAGTCTCACACTCATTGTATCTGATCTCAGATGAGCTCAGCTATATATCTGCTTCATCCTATGGGTCAACTAGGCCTGGGTTAATGACTGGTGGTTCCATTTAAATCTGTCCTTTTCATGAATTTTTGTTCTGGCGTCCCGCTGAAGAGGCAGTAGCTCCCAGAGGATATTCTCGTGGCAGATCACTAAATGAAAACAAAGAAAATGCAGTTACGTACCCACATTTCAAGTTTCAGTTTCCATCATGTCTTCTAATATTCTATTGGCTATAGTAAAAATCGCCTGGCTTCGTATGGTGAATTATACTTTACCCACCATCAGACAATAATATGGACATACAACTGTATTACAGGGAAATGAAGACTTGGGATTAGAAAAGTACTATACCACACAAAGGCTAAATTGGGGTGATATTAACACACAGAGATGGATGATTGTCTGAACTGTTGATCCAGAAATTCTTTTGCCTCCTTTGCAGAGTCCAGTCTTGCACCAGAATTTAATCTCAAACATAGGCTGGAGTCTGGTGTTGTCCATTTTGGGAATGGGGTGGCGACAAACACACTAGTGAAAGAACAAATCAGCCTGATTATGATTGGGGCTCAGCTATTTGTCTTGGTCCAGGTAATCTGTTTACGGCATGCCACTCTTAAATGCTTTGATTTGTTCTTAGGTTTTTATTTGTTTTAACCAAGGTTGCTGTACACATTGTTAGAACTATTGATTACACATCCATTGGCCTTCTTAAATTTTTACTCCAGCAATTTTATGTTTAACTTTTCATTTTCCATTTAGAGAGGAGCACTATAAGCACAACATGGAATAATCAGTTTCTTCTCCATTGGTATTGGACTTTTTCCCAGCTGACTAATTTGAACAGTGATGGTGAAGATTCAGTAACATTGTATCTACTTATGTTGTGCTTAAGCATAAATGCACTTTTTAGGGAGATTAAGCATCATAACCTCTGTTAACATTTGCAGTATATATCTTACCACAAATCAATATATGTGGAATTAATTCTGCCTTGAGTGCTTTGCAAGAATCATTATGCTTTGCTAGTTTGAGGTAATGTCTCTTGGTCAAAGAATGAGAAACAAAATCTAAGTTTTATTAGGAATATCTGCTGACTCTTGGGAAATATGATTGTGATTATTCATTAAACAGCTCAAGCCTAACTAGACTTTTCTTGATTTTTCTTGGAGTTATGTCATCACAAACAGCATAATACCTACTTAGTATGTTTTTTGTCTCCAGGAGAAATTGATGTCACTCCCTCTGCCTCCAGGTGTCTATATTCCTGTAAGATTGTCTATCCATACCTTCTCTTGCATCGCTCTGGATATAATATGAATATTATGTTTCTGTCCCTTAGTCAAATTAGGAGAACAATAGGGTAGCAAGAAGGCATCTATTTATATGTGTATCCTGTATATCACATGGTATTTGTTAATGATTTATCATTGTGATTTTTGGGGGCTCCACACCAAACATTGTGAGCAAGACTTCAAACATAAGTCACACTGTTTTGTGTACAGCTTCTTCTGTGTTCCTCATGACATCTGAGAAATTGCAGTTTCTGGGTAATAGTCTGTCCTAGAAACTCAGAGTTCAGGCTTAATCATTTAAATCAAATACCCATATGTTCATTCTATTATGAGATTTGATACTTCTCTTTCAGATATTTTCTTGAACATTTCCATTCTGCATCATTGTGCTACTAATTCTTATTCTGTAATCTCTTTAGTAATATAGCACTCTTAGCTGGATGGTATCTAGATACATTCAGATTTATAACTAAAGCTTGTTGACCAGATCTGAATTTACATATGTCTAAACATCATTTAACTACATTTTATGAATGTCTGTCATTATTGGGCTGTCATAGGTCTATCATTTATAACCTTAAGTCTGGTAAAAATCAATGTAAAGCAAATCAGAAAAATGTAGTTGGTACTATCTGATTATTAAAGATTAGTATTTTTCCCATGTCCTTTTTGTATTTGTTATGTGTTCCTGATTTCACTTTTTAGTGACTGGGATATTTTAAGTGATTTTTCTTACATTTATTTAGAATTTTCTTAAGTTTTACAGGCTTAACTTATCCCTAATTCTTCAAGGTGCTCTTTGATAATCTTCTTGCAGACAGTTCTATACTACTTATTCTTACTTAATTTGAATTTATGAGCATCCTGACCCTTATCTGTTCTTTAATTCAATATATTTTATTGAAGAAAGTTCATGGTGAGTTGACAATACTATGTTTTATCCCTCATTTTTCCTCATATCGAAAGAGTATCCTTGTAATGGGCGTCAGAAACATATTCCATTCCATTTATTTTACAATACTTTGATATTTTGCTTGAATTTCTTCTGTAAACAGTATATTCAATCAATGTCTTTCTCTTCAAAGTCTTTGACTCTATTTGGAATAGTGTTACTATTTTTATCATTGGCCCTATATTTTATAATACAATTTAGAAGACATATAGTGGAATGGAAAAAGCTGAATTTACTCACTTTCAAGTTTGAATCCTAGATCAGCCTTTATGACCTTGAGTTAATGATCGAATCTCTGTGAGCTTCAGATTTCCAACCTCTCAGTCTTACCTATAAAGCCTTTAATCCTCACAGACTATTTTGAAGAGAGAAAGAAAACTATCAGACACATAGTATATGCTTCATACATTATGATTAAATGATACCCACATCTACTTCAGAGATATCAGAAAATTATTTTCAGTCATTTGGAGTAGATTTAATTAAATACTTTTTACTCTTTTTAGCATTAGTGACTGGGCTGATAATGGGTATATGGCACACTTCCCTAAAGGTAATTGAATGACTACCTTCATAGTGTGCTGATCTCTTTTATTTTCATAATCAAATGTTGCTGATAACCTTTTTCCTATCAAGCTCTGCTGTTTACCTACCCTTTGAAGAAAAGTCATTCAAAAGACTCTTTACACTTTCAAATATTTGTGCAAAACATTAAGATATATTCTAATAAGTATGTAACATGAGGAATGAATAGACTATCATAGATTCATATTTATTTCAGTTCATTAGGATTCTATAGATAGAAATTGATATAAATGTGATATAAATTGATGTATATGTGTATATATATTTGTATATATAATCATTAGGGAAATAAATTTTAGTAGATTAAAAACTCAGATAGAAGTGAAGAAAAAGAAAGGAGAAAAGCATATTAAGTCTACTAATTCTTTCTTAGAGCATATTAGGTACAAGATGCTGTTTAAAGTTTGTCATTGGTCCCAAAGTGTTTCAGGCCTGTCAGGAATGATGATTTTGTCAGTGGAAAGTTGTCTTGAAAAGGAAGTTGCTTTCTTAATCATTTTCTGTATCTGATTGATAATGGATGAGGGCCGAGTGAAGGGAAAGGTCAGAACTGAAAAGGCGTAATTTGTGTTACTTTGGAGATAGCTAGACTGGTAGAGAAGTTAGAAACACTCTTTGGTAATACTTAATGTCTAATAATAAAAGATAGACATTTGAAAATCACTTTGCTTTTCCGTTGAGGGTTAAGGAAACTTACAGTCTTATAAATGACCAACATGAAAAGGGATCTTAGAGATGATCCTAGATTTCCACGCTCATTTTAGAAGTTTACCTGAATCTGAATTCATATTTAGCAGTAAACACCTTAATCCCCACCTTTTCTACCAATGGGAATCACCTTTCATCTTGGTCGATTCACTATGTAAATATTAGATGTAGTCAGTATGAATTATTTCTATGGGAATCCCATGTATAGATTATTTTTAAATTATTGTGGATCCCCTGATAATTTCCTTCTTCCACTAAATATAATTATAGGCTTCAACCCTTCCCAGAAGCTGTGGTGAATTTTGAGGATGCCAGCCTAATTTTTTTCAGTTGTATATATTTTTTAACTTATATTTTATTGTAGTAATTATTCTACACAAAATAATTTCCTCTGTATAGGTTCCCCGATATATTTCAACACAGCATGCCCTCCACCACATCACCAAGTGTTCTTCCCCACTGTCCAATGGGCTACACTACCATGTGCCCCCGCTCGCCCCATTCTCTTTTGGTCACCTCAGTTCTGTTGCAAATGTTTCAGGGTTGGTTATTTTTCATCTGTTCCTGTGTTTTACCTAACATTATTCGAAAGCATGTTAGTCTTCCACTCATTCTAACTATCCACATTTTTTTCCTCTTCTCTTCCATCCCACTTTTAATATTTGCTGTTTTACTGTTTTCCTGTGTGGTTTCTTTCTGCTTTATAGAGCATCCTTTAATATCTTTTGCAAAGTTGATTTTGTGGTGATGTACTCCTTCAACTTTTGCTTGTCAGAAAAGGTTTTTTAACATTCCTTCAGTTCTGCATGATAATCTTACCAGATATAGTGTCCTAGGTTGAATCTGCTTTTCTTTCAGCACTTTGAATATGTTATGCCATTCCCTTCTGGTCTGTAGAATTTCATTTGAGAAGTCTACTGACAAACTTTTAGAGGCTCTGTATGTGAGACATTTTTCTCTGGCTGCTTTTACTAGTCTTTCTTGTATTTTTTACATTTTTATGACGATGTGTCTAGGTGTATATCTGTTTGTTTTATTAGGAACTCTGAGCTTCCTGGATCTGAAGGCTTGCTTCATTCTTCAAATTGGGGAAGTTCTCATCTATTATTTCTTCAAATATGGTTTCTGCCCCCTTTTCTCTCGTCCTCTGGGACCCCTATGATATGAATATTGTTCCTTTCGATGTTCTCCCAGATATCTTGAATGCTGTCTTCAATTCTTTGAATTTTTTTATCTCTTTGCTGGTTTGCTTGATTGAGTTCTCTATCCTATTTTCCAGATCACCAATTCTTTTGGAAGCTTCATCCATCCTATTGTTGAGCCCCTGTATTGAGTTCTTTAATGCAACCATCGTGTCTCTTACCTGTTTGATGTCTTGTTTTAATTCTTCTCTTTTCTTCCTGACATTCTTGTTTACTGCCTCTACTAATTTCAGGATTCCCCTGAGTATGTTAATCAGTGTTACCCTAAATTCCTCTTCAGTTAATTTACACACATCTGCCATAATCAGATTTTCCTCTGGGTTTTTGATTGCAGCCATCATTTCATATATATTTCTCTGTGCCTTTGCTCTATTCAGCATTCTGTTTATATTTCTGAGGTTTTGGTTTCCCTGGCATTGCATAGGTTTGACTTGCCCAGGATTGGCAATCAGGCTGCAGTTTTTCTTCTACCCACAACGTGGCACTAGCGGGTAGTGTTGAGGCTTGGCACTGCCTTGTCACTGTAATCCAGGGTGGGTGGGGCATCTGATGGGTGGGGTTTCCACTGGGTGGACATGCGGTGGGCGGGATTTCTGCTTAGTAGACCCTAGTCTCTGGTGTGAAATGGTTGTGGGAGGGCTTTGAGCTCTTTGGCTGATTTCCGCTTGTGGCTACTCCCAGTCTACATGGGCTGAAGCTCAGCTCCGGTTGTGCTGGTTCTCCTTTCACCGCCTCCCAAGTTGGCCTTCTGGCTTGGCATCTCAGCCCCACTGGGTCTGCCTCTCGCTGACTTTGCAGCTGGTCCTGAAATCCCTATCCTCCACCCCACCGCACATTCAGACTCCCTAACTCTGTCCCAAACCCAAATCTTCGGCTTAGCTCAGAACCATGCTGGGTGCCCTCACCCACCATTAGTTGAGTCATCTCCAGCTGAAGTGCCGGTTGTTTCTTGGTGTTTATCTCAGGAAAATAGGCGATTTGGTGTTTGTTTTTTTTTGGTACCTGTGGGGAGTGACCCATAAATGCATCCTATTGAGCCACTATCTGGAAGTTGATCTTGGATGCCAGCTGCTTTTAATGCTGACCAAAGGAAGCTTAATTTATGTGAATTCTTCTTATGGAAAAATATCAACTTTTCTTTTGTTGTAGTTGACTTTCATGCCTCCTTTCATCGTAAGCTCTTATCAGTGTCACAGTGAACTAATGTCCCTACTGCACAATTGTGCTGCTGGCAAAACAGGATATTACATTTAGAAGAGAATGCATAAAAATTGGAACCCTTCAGAGTATCTAGTTTAAAAATGACATTGTAATTCATTTCTCTGATTCAGAAGGAACCACATGAGAAATTAATATAGCTCTGCCCTTTACCTGAATGCTGTGTTTGCCATTCTGAGGTGGACCCCTATACAAGCCCTCTCAGATACATCTCAACATTATTTCCTCCCTCTGGGTTACCATTTACATTACTGATCCAGAATGTTATCCCATTTGCTTTGAAAACAAAGACAACACTTCTTTTCTGTACCTTAGTTTGACTTATGTTTGTATTTGACGGAGAATTCATGTTGACTTTGGTTATGGTCTGGCAATGTTTCCTTAAGAACCTTGAAAAGGAGGGAAGGCTAGCTTTTCATTGAAATCCTTTGGATTACCTGGATAATTTCTGCCATCTAAAGGCAAGACCAAGCTCTCATTCACTCCTAGTGAATGCACTATCCTCCAGGTCCTCATAAATCTGAAAGTAGCATTTCTTCAAACCCCTATCTCAGAATTGTGGGACAGGCAATCTTTTTATTTTTCCTAACGAGACTACAAGTGATTTTGATGAACCCCAGTTTGAGACACATTACACCTCAGCCAGACCATTCTTTCAGTAACTCTGCAAATCTTGGGTCTCAGCTGAATGACACCAAGCCTATTGTTCTGCAGAGAACTATAACTTCTGATACTCAGCAGATAGGCAATTCTACAGCTGAGCTGACTGCATAGTAAGTATAATGTAGGGAAGGCTTGTCTTTTCTTCACTAGTCTTTCCCAAGCTCATGCACCATCTTTTCTTTACATTATGATGCCATATAAAAAGCCAGTAACAAAACTGCATTGTCTATTTGAAACTCACAGATAAGAGTAGATCTTAAATATGTTTTTCACAAGAAAAAAGTTGTAACTACATGTGGTAATAATGGATAGAAGTGAAACTTATTGTGGTAATCATTTTTCAATATGTGCATATTTCAGATCATTATGTTGTACAACTAGAATGAATGCAATGTTATATATGTCAATTGCATCTTAATTTTTGAAGTCTTTAAATACCACTTTAATGAAGGTTTAGAAATAATAGCTTGAGATGTGCCCTGATGGCTTAGTGGGTAAGTCCACCAGGCTTAGTGCACATACATCTAAAGGACCTAGGTTTGAGATCCAGGGCCGGAAGTGGGGGAGGGAAGCAATGAAGATGAACAAATACATAAAATCTTCAAAAGCTTCTTGCTCCTCTCTCTTCCTATCTGCCTGATTGTCTTCATTCGTGTTTGTACCTTTCCTGTAAAAAAATGGGTTGAAAATTGAAACCTAAAAATTTTATTTTTCCCATTGTTTTTTCCCTAGTACCTAAATTATTGCTTTGTCTATTGTCTATGCACAGTGAATGTTTTGTGAAGGAAATGCTGAGTGTGAGTGTTGCCAGGGAAAATAAGTGATATTTTTATCTAAAATTTCCTCATGGAAACATGCATTGCCTACCCCAACCTTCCACTTTTCTTGTTCAGGGTCCTTCTAAGTGGAACACTTTTCAAGCCATGTATTAGAAAAAAGTAATCTTTATTTGGGAATACTCTACCTTCTGCACAATGACAGTTGGCCTTCAGTTGCCCTCAGACTGAATTGGAGTGCATTTGTGAGAATAGAAGGTAAAAATTGATGTGTCATGTACTGAAGATGTGATTCAATATAAAGCATTAAAAAAGAAAGAAAATAGGAATTAGATGTTTAAATACTGTTTCTTTTAAAGGAAAATAAACTTAACCTGTGTCTTAAGCCACCCTTAATATTGATTTCCTCCCTTTATCAAAAGATATTTTCATATATTCACCAAATTTGAGCTGCATATTTAAATGCAGGAAATTTAGTTAAATAGGCTAAAGGGTGTGTTCTGCAAGAACAATACCACAAAAGTAAATATCTCCAGACTTTTAAAGTCATCTTGTTACCTATTTTGCTCCTTTCTGTATAGTCTAAATATTTTACTGTTTCAACAAAGAGTGGATGCACAGATTTTTTAAATAGTTTTATTCAGGTATACTTTACATATCATAAACTTGATTAATTTTAGGTAAACAATTCAGCAATGTTACTGAATTTACAGAGGTATGCAAGCATTACCACCATACAATTTTAGGTCATTTCCGTCACACCCAAAATATTCCTAATGCCCCTTAAGAATCTCTCTTGTTTCTCCTCCTGGACCCTGACAGTCAATGAACGTGTTCTGTCTCTGTTTTTTGCCTTTCCTGGAAATGTCATCTGTATTGTGTTATATAATATGTGATCCTGTGTGCCTGTTTCTTTTACTTATCACAGTGTTTTGGGTTTTTTTAAACATGTAGTGGTATGTGTTCATACTTGTTCTTTGAATTGCTGGATACTATTTGCTCACAGATGATCTCAGTATGGAAGATAGTGCTCTGTTCCCTGTACTGTCTCCTTGACACCAAGGGATATCAAATGCTATTGGTTGGTTCCATCTCTCCCCTGAGCGTATTGAGTTGTATCTATTGAGTTGAAGTTGAGTCTAATTGTTTCTTCCAGGTATGTGATGATCTTCATGGCAGAAGTTTAAGGTCCTAGATATAGTGCTAAATTCCTGCATTCTACGACCAATTCTTTCCCCCTTTAGGTGTCTTCTGGCTGTCAACCTGTGGTCACCACATTTCTGTAGTTTTCTTGTGATCCTATAGTCCTCTACTGCTTTCTCCACATCATATTGCTCTAAACAAGGCTTCTCAAATTCTCAAATGCCATCTTGGTAGCACTATGTTACATAGTGATGAATATAGAAGCTTCTCTGCTGGACTTGAAACTTCCCCAGGTGATAACATGGGAATGAGAGGAAAGCGCATGTGTGGGATCATGGGTGCGCGCACACGCGCACACACACACACACACACACACACACAGCACCAAGAGTTTCCTCAATGATCTAAATATTGATATGGTCTATTGTCTTACACTTGTAGCTTACCCGTTAGGAGGGGAAGGTGAGCATTTATATCTAACCTCCCTTCTAACTCTTTCTGTGTATCTTTTTCTCTTTCAACAGCAATCCCATTTTTGCTCATTTTGAACCTTCCATTAGATCAATCCTATCAGTTCTCTCCAGCCTATGACTCATGATAAAAATCTCATAAAGGCAAAATGGAAAAATTAAAAAAATTAAATCCCTTTTTGTAGTTTCAATGTCTTGCCTCAGCTTTCAAGATTGTGTTCAGTCTATATGAGTCTAGAGATTTTGGATTTTTTGGGGTCTTTTTTTAAGGAAAGCTACAGACAAGAATGATGGTGAAAGACAGGCAGGTGGTAAGAGACAGGAGTAAAATCTTTTGATTTTATTTAGTGCTTCATCTTGGTTGTTCTCCCTGGCCTGGGACACAAACCTGGGTCCTTGAGATATATGCGGACTGAGCTCAGCCAGAAACAGTGGGCCCAGCCATTACCACACCAGGGACACGCCAGTTGATATTTATGAAGCTAGAAGCAAAAAATAATCTCTTGGGTGTGCCCTGGTGGCCTAGCAGTCTCGTACACCCTGGGAGCAATCCCACATGCATCCCACGGTATCCATTCAAGAACTGGGGCAGGGAAAGCAGCTAATGTCAACAACTAACTAAAAATAAAGTGATTTCTCCTCCTCTCCCTTCCTGCCTCTCCTACTCACCTTCATTGCTGCCTGTACCTTTTCTTTAAGGAAAAATAATGACCCCTTTTAAAAAAAATTTATCTAATCTTGTCTGTATCAATGAGATATATCTCATTAAATTGGAGGAGAGGGAAGATTTGAAGAACTGTTATTAGTACAGCCTATCAGAAACTGCAGATAATAAATAGTGCATTATAAAGAGTGATGTGGTAGAGAAAATGTAGATTCCAACAGAGGAAATGACCATTTGAGTCTGTTCCATATGAGTCTGAAATGAAGAATGACTTCTCAGAGAAAAAGACTTGCTTAGCTTTAAGTTCTTCAGGTGGTTAGGAGTCATTTCACTTAGAGGAAAATACCTATTCTCGAGCAAGTGGGATGAAGAATGAGAGATATAGAATAATGGGAGTCTAGTTTATCTGGGGACATGGAAAAGACCCAGTCTAGGAAATGAAAAGTCTCCTGGGTCTTACTAAGGCTTCCCAGATGGGAAGACACTGGAGACTTTGCAACAGAATGTTGGCTTTCTCTGTCATCCATGTCACACAGTCTGCTGTGGAGAAGGGACTAACTGGAGGCAAGGGAAAGGACAAGACAAGGAAGAGGAGTGTCTGTAGGCAGCTATGAAGCAGCATCTTGCAGCTTAGATGATGGTAGCTTCAACTGGAATAGACTTGGTGACAATAGGAAAGGGCAGAAATAAAAGCGTATGAGAGATATTAAGTTATATATATATATAATATGTATACCTTCAATTTTAATTTTTAGTTATGTTGAAAAAATAAATAAATCTCTAGGTATTAAGTGCAATGCATTCCTCAGTTACGATAATATTTTGGTATGCTTCCTTCAATAGAACTCGAGGCACCTAACACTGATGGTTTGTTGTACGGTGTCTGTCTACTTGAGGTCACAGAGGGGAAGATTTTACCAACAGAGAAAAAAAGTGAGACTGCAGCACTGGCGAGCGGTCTGATCCAGCTCCAGCACAATGTCAAAGTGACAACTGAAACCCCTTTCCTTGTAATTATTTTTGGTGTCGGAATGACCCCTGTGCAAATACAGAAGGAAAATCAAAGTTAAATCTCCCTTATAATTAACCATCCGTCTCTGCCAGCACCTAACAGCTGTAGGCAGTGCAATGTCTGCATGGACTTAGATTCATTTGGAGGATTTGGTCTCATAATTTTTTCCAAAATTTCTTTTGCATCCCATCTCTGCTTGGATTGGTTATACAATTACTTGGCAGGAAGCAAAATCAAATAGAAGCAAACCCCAAACAGCAATCTCTTCCTTCCCCAATTTTTTTTGTCCTCAATGCTTACTCTTTAAATGATGATATATAACAATAGATAACCATTTTTTTAAGTTCTGATAGGTACTTGAAACCATGTTAAGTGGTGTGTGTATGTGTGTATATATATATATATATATATATATAACAAAATACAATAATGTGTATATAATTTTGTTATATATATATTTTGTTATTTCAAAATAATTTATTAGGAATAGCAGATATCATTTCTACTATAGATCTGAGTAAAAAAGTTTTTTAACTCAAGCATCCCAACTCACTGGTTGTGCATGTCTACTTTCTATTTTCTTCCACCAAAGTCTCCATCGTCATCATCATCATCATCATCATCATCTTAGCATCTCATCACATCATGGGACCAGAAATATACTAGTAATCTCTCTAGGAATCTATTTCTTTGGATGGAAGGGGATAATAATTAAATTTTAAACACATTTTATGATCCAAAGACTGTGCTGGGTGTTGGGGCTGGGAGTGTGATTGTGACTAGGAGTCTGTCTCATTATAGTGTGGAGCACAGGAAAATTACTATGGCAGAGTGACAGTCACCATGGAGGCTGCATCAACCTGGATTCACATTCTAGTGATAATGCCTCATTGAGTACAGGCAAAAACTCCCACAGGAGGCCCTCCTGGGCAGGGTTACCCTGCCTTCATATCTAAAGGTAGTGCATACTGCTCTGACTTACGTGTACATCTATCCCCATCTCCGAATAGTCACCTCTAGATTCAATCCATACTTTGAAGAAGAGAATTCTTGTCATCCCTATGCTGTGGAGAAGTAACTCTCCATGAATGTTTTTATCTTTCTGCAAGATAGGGATTTTCTTAGCAAGAACACTACCACCTGGGTTGAAGAAGATTCACTAGCAACCCTCAAGTTATACAGCTTCTGAGAGATGTCAGCTCTGATCTGTCTTTTGGAGACATATGATGGCATCCTAGGATGTAGGTGTGGAGACCTCTCTTCTTCCCTCCCTAAGTCTAAGCTTTGATACTGCAGCATAAAAGTTGTAAGTTTTTAGACCCTTAGAATTAATCCTACATGGAGTTTCTCATTTACCCCTTAAAAAAATTATCTTCCCACAATTTATTTTCGAACTGTTTGTTGTTGTTTCTCCCCCCTGCCATCTTTCAAGAAACTCTAAATTTTCCTACATATGATAGAAATGCAGACTTCAACTTCTCACTTCTTATGTGCTTTGCACATTTTTATTTGGTGATTGGGTGGGAAAGCAAACATGGCTCCACTGGACTGAGGCTTCACTGACTCTGTGGAGCCTGGTGTCTTGAGGGAAAGAATGGTGATGGGCGATGTTCTGATTCCAGTTGAGAATTCAGAGTGGAGACTGCCATCCATTTCCTCACAAAGTACCAAAGGTAAATATATTTTGATGCAGCAAATATGATTCATTTTTTCCCTAAAAGAAAGACAATTTCACATGGGAAAAACATCTTTTCCTACTAGCATGACTTGACCCTACTCATTTTCAAGTAATAACCTTGGAATCACTGTTTAAGGAATATATGATTCTATTCTCTGAGTATAGCAGACAAGTGGAACTTTTCTCAAATCAATCCTCCCCAATACAACTGATATACCTTCCCCTGACATGTAGGAAATAGAACTATACTATAAATCACTCTCAATGAAGTGACATATTCCGTGGGATTCCTCCTTCACGTCTATAGTTGAAGTCAATTTCTCTTCAGAAATATATGTGCACTAGCTTATATTTATAAATTTGGAAAGCTTTAAATGCATTTGATGCTCAAGACACTTCACTCATTTCCCTTTTTTTCTCCTGTCTTCAAGGCATTTTTTTTTTTGCATGTTTAACTGATGGTTAACTATGAAGAAGACCAAAATAGACAAAATAATTGTCACTTGTTCCTTTGTCTCCCAGCGGCTTGCTGGGCTATAAATGTATTTAATCTAGACCAAGCTGAGATGGATAAAACTTAATTTAATAGCCATCAATCACAGATAGCAGACCTGTAAGAGGAGAAAATAAAAGGGTGGTTCTATTATGCGGTTCACTCTTGGGAAAAAACAAACTGAAACATGAGACACTCCATATCTTTATGAAATGACTTCTAATCTTGCTACCAAGTTACATGTAATTTAAAATTCTGTATAACCCCTTTTCACTTATATTAAATAATGTATGACTGACATGCCAGCTAAAACATTTAATAAGAATTAAATACATTGGGCATCATTAGAAGAAAACAGAGCAACTTGGTGTGAACTTCAAAAACTAACAAAATAAATACTCCCTATCAGGAGCTAAACAATTGCTTTTCTTAGCCCCAGAATAATACACCTGACTATGCCTTCCAGCCTTTTCTTGGGGAGACTGGCACTCTCAGTTGTCTGTTAAATCCTTCTGGAAGCTCCCAGTTGACTCTGTCAAAGTAGACAATTTGGCTTATTGAGCTGCATTGTTTCTCTCATGTGATCATTCCCTACTTACTCATGTCCTCACTCACTCTGTTCCAGTCTTCCAGGTTTCTTGTTTTTCCTCTCACATACCACGTGTTCCCATGAATTTTCCTCTCTCAACACTCTGCTTAACTATGTATGCATCTTCTTCAACTCCTTCCGTTGTCACCATCTCAGTGAGGCAATCCAGATCACTCCATTAAAAGTTACAATCCAGTCACCTCAGTGTTCCCTGTCCCACTTGCTTTTTTCCCACAGAATTAATTGCCATTTAGTAGACACTATAGTTTGCTTGTATACTTTTCTTACAGATTTCATCCCTCTGCTAGAATGAGAGCGAAAGAATTGTGTTTACTATTATATCCCTAGCGTAGTGCCCAACACAAGGTAAGCATAGAATAAATACTTGCTGAATAAATGAATGAGCATGAAAGCAGTCTGTTCTACAGAAGCCGTTAGCAATTTTAGCAGGTAATTGAGTGTAATGGAATTGGTATAAAGACTACTTGAGGCAGAGACAAATAACGTTGTGATAAATTGGTTGAACCACCACAGACTACATTAGACCAATTCAGACATTTCACTTAAACTGTAACCTTCTCCGGTTTTAGAACATATTGGTTCTTGTCAGGGGCTGGAATAAGGAACGGTAAAAGAGGTGAAGATTCATTCACTCATACATTGATGGCTGCTAAGGGAACCAGGCAGTATGCTCTAGAGATAAAATGCCAAATAGGATCTAGTCTCTGTTTATGGAATTCAGAGTGCATTGGGGAAACAGGTAATAAAACAGTTCATTGCAATTCAACACTTTAACAGTATGAGTGCTGTCAGAGAAGAGTTCTGGGGAAGAAAAGAAAGGCCAGTAAGCCGATGTGTCCGCAGGGATGTGGAAGGCATTACAAAGGAAGGTAAATTTTACCTGGATTTTTGTTCGACACTCACAATAGAAAGTAACTCCATTTGGTTTAAGCAATTAAGGGAATTTATTAGCTCAAGTATCTAAAAATTCCCAGGGGAAGAGAGGACTCAGAGCAAGGGATCGAAACTCCATGACTGTCTCTCTGTGAGGTGCTCAGGTCTGGCTTCTTCATGTGCCAACTTCACTCTCAAGACATGTCTCATTGCTTGGAAATAATTCTCAGTACCCCATCACATAGCTGGCTGACTACCATACCGAGGACATCAAAATTTAGTTTTCTCTCTAATTACTAAATAAATATACTAGAGTTAAACTCACTGTACCACCTAAGACCTATGCTTGCTCTTTAATCAGCTGTTGAGAGTAGGATGCCATCATGTAATTGACATGCATCTGCATTACCTGCCCAGCTCTAAACTCACCACTGGAGAAAGGATCTGTGATGTACAGCGCTAAAGATCCATTTTTACAATTTACTCAGGTTGTTTCCTTCTGACCACAGAGCAACTACATAAATAGGAAAGGGGAGATGAATGATTATGTAGAACTTTAGTATGTCCTATAATCTTAAAGGGTGAGTAAGAAATTTCCAAGGAGATAAAGGTAATTAATATTAAAAATAGAAGGAACAGTATATTAAAAATCATGGATATATAAAGTTGGCTGTATTATTGGAGGAAAATTGTGTTGGACATGGAGGCAAGTAGAGCATCTGGAAATAAAATCAAGATAAGTTTATAAACAGATTGAAATGGTACCTATTTACCATGAAAATAAATGGGATGCTTCTCAAAATAATTTAAAACTTTATATTTTTTAGATTAAATAATTATGTAGAGGGAATTGATTGCCAATAATAAGCAAAGGAGGGAGAAAGACGCAGGACCAGAAATTGTGGTCCCAATTCTCCAAATGATAGACAGTCAATTGATTAATCAAGTAGCAATCCAAGGTGCTTCATTATCAAGCTATCTGCTACTTGATTTCTAATTTATAGGTCAGATAAAGTTCTGTAAGAAATTGGATAGAAGAAGGCTTCAAGGAAGAGGGAAGAACCTAGAGAAATGTTGAAAGAGAATCCATGTGGAGTAAGTGGAAAAGAGCAGAGGGCATTCATTCTTTGTGAGAGGAAGTTCACACATGTTCAGGCAGAAGGTTAGGTATGAACATTGAATATACAGGGGCACAAAGGAGATAAACTGCCAACTGTATATAAAGTGGACAGACATCAAAGAGGTGCAAAATTATAAGACCAAAGACTTTCCTATCTTCAGTCAAGGTTCTAAAAATTTGCTTTCTCTTACAATCAGTTTGCTCATTTGTATAGAGGGCCATGCATATCTTTTTCACATGGTATTGTACTTGAGATTTAAAAGAAATAGAATATGTAAAATGTCCCAGATATCTATAATCATAATTTATGATCAGTACTTGTTCTTTCTACCTTCTCTGATGTGGGTTATGAGAAGAAGGCCAATGGTGATGAGTGAAAAAAAGGACAGATTTTAACTACTCATAAGAATAAAACAGAAAAAGGAAAAAGCAGGTTATTTTGACTTCTCACTAACAGGAATGAGGAAGGACATTCCTTATGCCACTTACTGTGGCATAATATCGGTGGTGCTGCTCATTTACTGTATATAATATTGTTATGAATAATCAAAGATTCACTGATAGATTTTTCACAGTTGATCTTCATAGAACCAACTCATTGACCAAATGTTGATGACTTTCCTCGCTGTCCAAAATTTGCTTTCATACAATGTTTCTTAAAACGAAAAAGAATAATGTTGACAATTACATTAAAGTTCACTTTTCACATAGATTCTACTCCTCCAGCTTCAAAGCATCTGTTACCCTAAATTTTACTCTCTCTAAAACTGAAACCCTCTTTCTCAGCACCTGAGGATTTTCTACTAAGATACTGTAACTCAATAATATGTTGTCATCTTTGAATGAGTGATTTCTGGCATTTGTAGGTTTCATCTCTTTTATTTCTCCATCTCCTCTGCAAATGTCCTTCCCCAGGTCACCTCTACTCTGAAAGACTGAAATAGACTCGGTCACTTTTCAATGCTGTCTAACTCTTAGTCATCCAATCCCTTTGTCATACTACCAAAATGGCTTCAGTACCATGACATTTTCTATTTCAAGTACCTAAAAGTCTCTGAAAGGTCAGAAAATATAGGACAAATTTTTAAGTAGTATGTTTTATTAGTTATGTATTGCTGCATACTTAAATACCACATGTAAAAAAATTATCACATTAATTATAAGTCCTAGTTTCCTGTGGGTCCAGAATGTGGGAGAAGCTTGGCTGGTTGGTTCTCACTCCATTCTTCATGAGGTTGCCGTCAAAATCTTGGCCCAGACTTCCATCATCTAAAGACTTAACTGTAACTGGATAACCCCTGCTGTGTTAGATATACAAATGTTGATCTACAACAATGCACACCTTTAAACCATGTAATGTTGTGATGCAGTATTCTCTCAATGGAATTAATTAAATAAAAAAAAAATTTTAAAATAGTGCCTAAGTCGCATGGCAGGCAAGGTGGTGCTGGCTTTTGTCAGGAGAGTTCGGTTCCTGCCTTGTGATTTCTCCCTGAGGTTGCTTGACGACCTTTCCACCATAAAAGCTGACTTCCCCCAGAGAGAATAATACAAGAAAGAGAGAGACTCAGGCAAAAAAAGAAAGATCTCATTATGATGACCTTGCAGGTGACATAGCAAGTCACTTCTACTTGGTATCTGGTTAGAAAGGAATCGTGAAGTCTACATTCCAGGAGAGTGGACTTAAACATTGGCTTTGGAACGGAGAACTATCAAAAAATTTTCAGACCAATTTTTAAACTACTACAATAGTAATTATATTTTTCAGGAATGTGCTCAATATAATCTTTCATCTCCAGCACCTCTTTAGATTGAATATCTCTAAATTTGAAGGAATAGTTCCCATTGTTGATATAAGCCAAGTACAGTAGGTGCACTATCTTCCTTATGTTTCCAGATACGTTGAATCCTTTGTAGTTTATATTTTGTAGAAAATAAGAGAAAGAGCTGCATCAGCTACATTTGTTACAAACTGTTTCTTTTTCATCTTCTCTCTCTTCCAGTGCTTGTGCTTTCATTGCTTCTCATTTTTCTGAGACCACTCCTCTTTCCTCTGCTCCTCTTCTTAAACCTTTAGCACCTGTGATGAGTAAACTCAAGTCTCTTCTTTTCATGAAGATTAGACTCATACCTTTGCCATGCACAGTTCCCTTATTCTGACTAGTGAGGTGCATGCATACATTTTTTAATCTTGATTAGATTTAGTTAATCACAATTTCATCCTTCTATTGCTATAATGAGGCCTGTTCACAGAAATACTCATTAAATATTTGTTTCATGATAATTAGATTAAAAGATTTTACTGAATCAAATTAATCCAAATGTTATTTTAACATATAATCAATATAAAACTATTAATAAAGCATTTTACATTAAATTTCTGAACTAAGTTTTCAAAATTGAGTGTTATCATTTACATTGCTAATTTTGATGCTGTTTTCTTCAGGAATACTTGACCTGAATTTAGATTTCATAAAATGTATGGGTCAAAAAAGTAAATTCATAGAGAAGCCATTAAAAAAAATCTTAAAAGTTTTCCAATAACTAAATTGAATTTCAATTTTTTAATTTAATTGAAATAACATAACAATTAAGTTTCTCAATCTCAATAATTGCATTCATAATACTCAATACCAACAGGTGACTGGTGATTAATATATTGGACAATACACCTCCAAAATCACAGAAGAAAGAAACAATTTAGAATCTCATTGGACTTTACATGAACTTTCACTAAAAGTGAAGATGTGGAAAGAGATATGATTCATCTTAGTACAATATGTGATATCTATGCTCAGACTTCACAAATGAAGTTTCACAAACAATTCACTAAAATGAATTCAGCAAATCAATGTAATAAGTATTATAAAAAACCTTCTTATGACAAGGATGTACTCATTTAATTGTTATATCTAAAATAAAATAAATATAACTCCCAGTGCAAACTAGCAAAGCAATTTGACTTTAATGACATTTTTCCAAAATGGTCTAAAGGATTAATTACATTGCATCACACTGAGACAATTGAAACAATTATAGTGTAATGAACATGGTGAAACATCCTTCAATCCTTCAAGCATCCTTTTTCCCCAAATTGTCATAGGACAGGCATTGTACCTATGTCTTTTCTCTTTGTCTCCTCCTTAAATCTCCTCAAAAATTCTCAGCATATATTCTTCCAACTTCTCTTCCTCTCTGTTCCCTGCTAGAAACTGTGTACCTTAAATCACTCTAATTTTTGTTATTGTAGTCTATCTCTTTTCATTCCATGATTAGGAAAACAGGCTGGCTCCCCAAACCTGAGCAGATCAACACTGAATTCTCCTGCACAGGAGAGGGGACAGAAATTAAGACTAAGGATTTGGAAAGACTCTTACTGTCAATATTTGTGTGTATTGTGTATATAAACATATATAAAGAAAACCTTAATGTCTGTTCCTAGGCTTAAGTTAAAAAAAAAAAAAAACTGTGGAAAATTATATATGATGTTGAAATAGACCAAAAAGATTACTGAGTATAATCAATGTCTACAGACATTGTCATGGTTTTCTGATTTTATGAGCTATTCCATGGGGTTTTTGCGTGTTTTGAGCTATTTACAACTCTAAATTAGCGGTGGAAACTTAAAATTTTATTCTACAGAGCTTCCCTTGTTCTTTTCCCTGTGAATATTTATCAGTTATTTCAGCTTTTCTAATGATCTCTGTCTGTGTTGTTTGTCAGTCTTTTACAAGTGGCTAAACACCTTACTCTTTTTTTAATTAAAATATTTGTAGCCAGAGAGGAACAACTTCTCTTAAAGACTTTTTTTTATTTTAAATTAAGTTATATTATATGACCTAAAATAAAAGCAGACAAGGGAAATTGAGGAGTGAGTGCATGTAAACATTTAGAGAGTTCCAAAGAGTGTATTAGTTAAGAGTTTGGATTCTGGCTCTAAATGAATATTGATTAGAATCGATCACTTTGCCACTAAAGAGCTTGTAAGTTTGTTCAAGGAACTTAACACCTCTGCCCTGAGTATATTAAAATGTAAAATACTATTTTTTCCATTAATTGATCTGTTCATTCAACAAATATTTATTGAGTATGCAATATGTCTCCAACATTGTTTAAGGCACCAGCAAACACCAAATGAATAAATAGAACAAACATCCCCAACTTCATGGAATTTATATTCCATTTTAGAAGACTGGCAACAATTTAATAAATTTGTTATGGAATGACCAGGAATTATAAGTATAGTAAGAAATCTGAAATTGAGGCAACAAACTGCTTTGGTTGGGATTCTCAATGGTAGGGTATATCTGTGAGGAGGGCATTGTTTGAAAGATCTAATTGAAGTTAGGAGCCTGCTGTGTAAATCTCTGTTCTCCAGGCAGAGAAACATCATAAGCCGGACCCCTAGGCATCTTAGCTGAAATAAAACAAAACTTGAGGAGTCTAGTCTTGTTAGAAGGCAGTAAACAGAGAGAACATGAGAGGAGAGACTTGTCACAACCATGAAGAATTGCAGTTACTCTAAATTCTACTGATTCTATCTTAAACCATAGATCTTTTAGTCACGCATGCTGTTGTGACATCGAGCACTGGGCATCTGGAAAATGTTAATTCATTTAATTTATACATGTTTTCCTACTGTCACATTTTGTTATACAATAACAAAAAATCCCATTCATTAATATCACTGCCAGTCTCACCACAACAGATTTGAAATATCGCAGAACTGTCACGTTCAAGGTGGCAGATGTGAGTTATCCCAAATTCAGATTCCTGCTTGCAAAGCTCAAATTTGATCATTAGCTACAAATACTGTCAGCTGTTTCCTTGAAGGGAGCAGGATCACTGTTCATCTTCAAGAAAGTGTCTGCCAAATATCCAGGTCTGACAAAGCTACAGTTGTCAGTTGTTCCGTCACCTCACAAAAAATATTAAAAAGATGTGTCCCCAAGAGTTGAGATTTAATAAAAGTAATAATGTTAATTGTTCATTAAGTATGTTATTAACTGAAACTGGCCTATTTGTTTCTGATAGTGTATGATGGTGAAGAATTTAATGATTGTTTGTATTGATGATGCCATTTCTAAGATACCAGCAGTATTACAATACTGACTTTATAATAGCGCAATTATCAATACACTGAAGAAGGAAAGTAACATTTAATATAATGATTAAAATGGATCTATTTGTTGATGCTAACTAATATTTATGTCCTCTGCACTCTTAGATTAGGAACCAGCATCCCTTTTGAAAGAGCCACCCCCAAACCCCCCAAAATATCTCCACCATGTCCCCTAAGTTTCTATCCTGTTTGCCACACTTCAGTCTGCTAGCCTCTTATGTACAATAGAGGCAGAAAAATATCAGCTTTTAACTGGGGAGCAAGGCTTTATGGTTTCAAAAATGCCAGTCCATAAACTGGGTTGGAGAGAGTCTTGAATTGACATACATCAAAGAGATAGTTGGTAACGAAGCTATGACATAGTTCTAGTTCTAGGGTGTCTAAATCTTTGCAATAATTTCACAGGTAGAGAGAAAATGATCCTTAGTTATACCACATCATCCATGTATATGAGATGAAATGATCTCAAGTTGATCCAACAAACTTTAACATATAATATTTACAGGTAACACTTTGACTAAACTATGTGTGTGCATATATATATATATATATATATATATATATATATATATATATATGTAACAATAATAATGATAATGAACCCCAGACTAAATAGTCATAATAGTGGAAATCCTGAGTCAACGTCGACATCCAGATGTTTTTCAAAAACAAAACCAACATAATTCTAGTGTGAGTATAGATGGATGATAATAGAGATTTCAGAACAGAATTTTGGGGTCTTCCAGTAGATAAAGAATGATAAAGTAGTCATCAGTAATGGAGACTGAGAAGGAAGAACCTGGATATGGGGAGTGAAGAGTGTCTTACTGAAGCCAAGATAATATGTTTCAAGGAGAAGCTACCACTTGTGTCAAGTGCTAGTGATCATTCCAGTGAAAAGAGGAACAGAAAAAAACACTGGGTTTGACAAAGAGGTGTTATGGTGACCACTACAATGGCATGGTGTAGACTAAATTCTGACTAGAGTGGGTTTATGGTTCATGAATGAGTAAGAGGGGGTGTTTAAGGGAAAGGAGGGTAATTACAAAGGGAGACAGGAAACCCCTAACTAGAGTGGGATGAGGGAACCAAGAAAGCCTGTAATAAAAATAGGATTTATAATAGAATGTCCCTATGCTTATAAACTGGTGAAGAAGGGGAGCGGAAGATGTAAGAGAGAGGTATATCCCAGAGAAGAAATGGGATCCAGAGCATGAGTAGAAATGTAGACCAAGTTCCAAGTATGCACATACGTCTATAGCCTGAGGGGATGATCTATGTGGGCAGACACAAGTGACAGATTTGGGGGTGGGATTGTGTGGAGTTTCCTGAAGCTTCCATTGTAGGGCTGAAGACTTATAGAAACAACAATAATAGATGGGGGTGGTGAGGGAGGAATTGACCTTGTTAAGGTGCCAAGTTGAGAATGGAAATACCCAGCTACAAGAAAGCATTGGGGGATTGACAAGACCAATTATCCACCTAAAGTTTTATCTTTCTCTATGAACAGAATTCCATTAAGAGATATTTCAATTCCCTGTCACTGTATCATATCTATGATTGTGTTAATATGAAGAGACAGTCCAGTAGATAGAAATTTACTGTGATCGATTTACTCTTCAAGGAAGAAATAGCCATTTATGCTTCCATTGAAGAAATTTGAATTTTCAACCATGAGAAAGCTATCTATGTCTGATGACTCTACTTTCTTAAAAAATATAATATTCAGATTTAGGGAAATTGAAGTAAAACCAGAGAATTCATCTAGCCAGTGAATCTGAAGAAGAAAAATAATTTTTCCCCTTGTTCTGCATTTCAAAGCAGTTAAGAGGTGTCCACTTTAAACTGGAGGATAAAGTCTATGCTTTTAAAAATTGAATTACACCAAAGACTCTTTAAGGCCTCGTTTTAAAGGAATAGGGCATTCCTTGCTTGCTCATCCATGACACAGTACTAAAGGATCCTTTCCATGTGTGCGAATGTGTGTACTTGAGGGAGAAGCAGATATCAGCACCAATATCTCAGTGTTAAAATATCAGGGGTGGAGGTCGAAGGAGCACAGGCTTCTGAAAAATAGAGACCTGCATTCTACCTTCCTCAAAGGACTGCCCTCATACTTGTCTAGCACATCTGTTTTCTAGTACTTGGCCTCCCTAGAGAAAGGTCCCAGAATCTTGCTAGATTATATAATGAGCCTATGATGACAGTATTGAGAATGGACTATGAATTAGCACAGCAGATTCATTTTCACTGGTAACCTGATTTTACAGCATGCATCTCATTGCCGGAAGTAGAAGCAGACGGGGGTCCAGCATTTCTTAATTCTCTGTTGCAGGTCTTTCTTCAGCAAATTAGTCCAAGTACTTTAAGATGCTAAATGTGATCCTCTGTCGCACTACATTCATGTCGGTAATAGGGAAATGTCACTTTGCCCCAAGTGTGGCAGACCCACCTCCAGTGTGGGCCAGTTCACTTACTGCCAGGCTGTCTGAGCAATGACACCTTAATAGGTCTGCCCCAGAAAAGATAAATGGAAGTGCTCGGGGAGCCCCTTGGGTTTCCCTATGAGCTGGGGCTTAGGAGATTTGTAAAATGGGACAGTCCTCACACATTTCATTCCTTAAAGAGAAAGTCCATGCTTTTCCTTATTTGAAAAAAAAAATTGACTTGATCTCATTCTAGACTAATGGGTAATAAAATAAATATAAAAGTTAACTATATCTTTTCACCTGGTAGTCTCTAAAAGAGAACAGAATCCATTGGGGGATAAAGGACCTGCTCGTGAATATCCTCAAGGAAGATAGGACGAGCTCAGATGCCAGAATCAGCACCTGGCTCGAGTCCTAGATCTACAACTCCCAGCAGTTGCACCATCTCCCATGTATTTTCTCACCTGTAAAACCAGGAATTGGGTAAAGTGCTTTTCCAACTCTCCAGTTCTACACATTTGCTGAATATGGGTATGGATATTTGAATTCTATCTTCATGATTCCTAATCAAGACAGCATGGCTTAACAGCCCTTCACAATCCCGTCCTACCCTGCTATTAGCATTACTCTTGGGAGAGCTGATTAACAGTATCCTTATGACTGGAGAAGCAGGGCAAAGGAATGAAAGGAATGGCAAAGGCAAAAGGGAAAAGAAAGAGCAGAAGCAAAACAGGAATTGGTAAAAGGATATGTGTTTGAGATGAGCTGTCTGGCTCACCCTCACATATCATAGCTCTCCATCAAGATCTAATTCAAATGCCCTCTCTTCCAGGACTTGTTTTTATTCTATAAATCAACATGACAGGTGACACGGTTGTGTTGTATTTTGTGCATTTGTTGTATTTGTATTGTATGTATTCCTCTGTACAGACTGAGACCTTTGAGTGGAAGAACTGGGACTTTCTACCCAGGACCCTCACCCCAACGCCTAACCCCACCCCTGTGCTGTGTATAATGTCTAAGGCATAGGCCACCTTCTGGATCCAGCTTCAAGGACCCAGGGCAGGGGGAAGGTAAAAGGCAAAAAATGAAAAAAAAGAGACAAGGAAAGAAGTTAAAATAAAAGAGAAAAGGAAAGGAATTAAATTGAGTCCCCAGAATGCCATGCTTACTATGGAGGCTGTTGGAATGTCCTTTCTCATTGGATGGACTCCAGAACTCTAAGTTGGAAACCAATATAGAGATAGGCTCAGGGAAGAAAATGTTATTTGGAACAGCAGTTTGATGAACACTTTTTTTGCTCTATTATGTGTGATTCCTCTCAAGAGAGGCATACAACACACCTCATTACACACCCTGATAGTATTTGCCTCTGCCCTCTGACCAGAGATCTCTTTCCTTTCTCCACTGGCTTGGTTCCACATCGAGAAGGAACTTGCTATAAGAGTTAGGAATAGGGTTATCAGACCTCCCAAAGTTGCATGGGAAGTATTTCTATCTGAAATTCAATCAGATGACAAGCCTAACCCAACAGCCTGCATTCTACCTAGCAACCCTGGTAGGTAGGACTCAAGTGGCCTGAAAACCAGCTCAAATTAACAATGACCACAAGAGTAACGACTGAAAGATCCAGGTGGTAATTTGGGGCTCCAGGTGGACTTCATTTAACATGTCATTAGGAGCCCATTTCATTTCTCAGCTCTGGCCTCTCTACTAATGGCTTTATTTTCTGGCTTCACATGGTGCAAGGTGATTGCAGATTCATTTCTGCCTCAATCACAGCAGGTAAGAACAGCTGCTCCTGTCTGGCTGTCACCAGTGAAGCAGCCTTGTTCTGCATGGACCTCTGTGGGTCACGTGTGCCACCCGACACTGCACTCTGCCCTGACGTGTCCCCACAGGTCAGACCTGAGCCCAACGCCCCACCTAGAAGTCTGCTGGTGGTTCCTGGGCTGATAGTGGTGCAGGAGTGGGGCAGGGGAGTAGTTCCTTACAAACTCAGGTGGGTGTCCGACTTTGCTCAGCAAGAAAGTACATGCTGGGTGACAGAGCAAAAGGAAACAAAATCAAAGCATGACATTTGCTGTAGGTTCCTAAACCACACAATTATTTTGGAAGAGATTTTTAAAGAAGAGATGGTAGTAGAGGATGTGGGCATTAGTGCTGGCTATTCCATAACTTGACCAAATTGCTTTGACATTATCCATCAACTTCCATGTGGGAAAAAGGAGGAAAGTCCTTTCTAGTAGAACATTTCTCAGCGCTCTGAATGGTGGCAGGAAGGAGACTAAGAGAGAAGGAGAAATATATCTATCTATCTATATATATCTATATAGATATATATAGATATATATGTA